>VWZI01001759.1:74856-95266 GCA_013396835.1 Psilopogon haemacephalus | reverse complement strand
CCCGCCCCCCGCCGACCCTTTTGGGGGTACTTGGCTTTTTTCTTTTTTTTTTTTTTTTTTTCTTTCTCCCCAGCTCCCTACACCACCTTCTTCACCCACGAAGGTGTTTCCACCATCTCCCTACGGTGGCCGGATGGTTTTTCTCCCCCCCCGCTCTCAACCACAAGGCCGACACGACCGGAGCTGCCCGACGTCTTCTGCCACCCTCGCTGGATGCCAACGCCGGGGCCAGATTCAACCTCGGCGAGAAGGTCACGACGCTTCCAGCCCACCCTTTCCCTCCCTGCTGTCACCAAGCCTGCGTGGTGGCCGTGGAGCGGCGGTGGGGCCGTGGGCCGTAGAGGAAACCCCCGCCCGGGGCGAGCGGAGAAGATCCCCGGGGAGCTCTCAGCCCTTTGGTTTGTCCTCTCCTGCATGAGACAGCCTCGGCTCTGCGGCTCCGCCGGGCGATGGCCGCGCACTGAAGATGTCCATGGCCAGGCTCAACAGCGTCAATGGCTTTCTGGAGGACGGCAGGATGGAGGCAGGGGACATGGGCAGGATTCTCCGCTGCCTGGAGATGGGTACCGTCCTCACCTTGTTCTACCAGAAGAAGTCGCAGAGGCCAGAGAGAAGGACCTTCCAGGTGAAGTTGGAGACCCGGCAGATCATCTGGAGCAGGACGCCCGAGAAGGTGGAGGGGGACAGTGAGTATCTGGCGGCTGGGGACGTGCTGGTGGGGTGTCCTCCTGTGGTGGGGGTACCTGGCCGTGGAGTTCCTGGTCGCGGTGGGATGTCCTGCTGTGGTGAGGTGACTGGCTGTCGGGCACCTGGCTGTGGTGGGGTTCCTCTTTCCGTGGTGGGATGCCTGGTTGTGGGGTCCCTGGCCATGGTGGGAAGTCCTGCCGTGGTGAGGTGCCCGGCTTTGTTGTGCCTGGCTGTGGCTGGCTGCGGTCATCCTTTCCATGCTGGGATGACTGTGGGGTGTCTGGCCATGCTGGGAAGTTCTGCTGTAGTGAGGTGACTGGCTGTGGGGTGTCTGGACGTGCTGGAGGGACTGGCTGTGGGGTGTCTTAGTTGGTACTTTGTCTTACTGGGATGGGGTGCCTGGTCATGGGGTGCTTGCCCATGGCAGGAAGTCCTGCTGTGGTGGGATGAACGGTTTTGGGGCACCTGGATATGTTGGGATGCTTGACCATGCTGGGGTCACCTATGTTAGGAAGTCCTCCTGTGGTGGAGTTTCTGGCTGTGGGATACTTGGATGAGGTGGGATACATGGATGTGGTGGGTTGCCCTGCCATAGTGGGGTGACTGGTTATGGGGTGCCTGGACACGTTGGAATGCCCAACTATACTGGGATGACTGGCTGTGAGGTGTCTGGCCATGGTCAGATGCCCTACTGTGGTGAGATGCAGTGGTGTATCTGGTCATGGGGTGCCTGGCTGTGATGGGGTGCCTGGGTGAGACGTCCTGCTGTGGTGGAGTTCCTGGATGTAGTGGGGTGCCCAACCACAGTGAAGTGCCTGGTGCTGATGAGTTGACTGGCTCTGGTAGGGTGCCCACTGTGGTGGAGTGCCTGGGTACAATGGAGTGCCTGGCCAGGGTGGGGTGCCCAGATATGATGAGAAGATGTCCAGATATGGTGGGGGGCCTGGACATGGTAGGATGCTCAGCCATAATGGGATTGCCACATATGGTGGAATCTGGCCACAATGGGATGCTTGGCCATGATGGGATGCCCTGCTGTAGCAGGATGGCCAATCGCAGTGGGATGTCCCACTGTGGTGGGATGTCCAAACCCCACTCTGGGGTGCCCAGAGATATAAGTGTAGGAGCTTCTGGGCTGAGCAACCCTTCTCCTCCTCCATCTCAGCTCATGTGGTCTGTAAGTTGCTGTGGGGATCAAGCTGCTGCCGTTTTATCCATGGGGGTTTAGGTCCTCTCTGGCAAGGAAGTAAAGGAGCTGGCTACCACTTTGCCTGCTCATGGTGCTCTTAACCACAACTGGAGAGCTCAGGCTGCTGGGGCAAGCAGCAGCATGAGATGGAACATGGTGTTGGCCCTGTGCAGCCCAGAGAGAACTTGGCCAGCTGGGCCTTGCCCCATATATGTTGATGATAACAGTGCAAATTTGGTGGCTTTGGCATCCAGCACAGGAGATGCTGCCACCGGAGCATCCATAGTCACGCTTCTCTGTGGGTTCACTAGTGCCTACTAGGCTGTTGGGCCATACTCACACTGGTCATCAGTGGAGGTCCATGCCTTGGTGTTCATTACCTCAAGGCCTGCACCTCCCCTTAAGTTATGCTACAAAGAGCCATTGGATGAAAACATGAGGTTGGGGCAATGTGGATCATACCATCACCTCATCCAACATTCCCATGTGAGGAGGAGCCCAGTTTTGGGGTATCACCTCACCTGGATGATAGCAAAACCCATCTTGGAGGTTTGGGAGGTGACAGGTGCCATTTCTCTCAGGGTCTTGGAGGGTGTCCTTAAAAATTGCCCATCTAAAAATCACCACCTACCACTTGTTTTGCATGAGATGAAGCAAAATCCTCAGGAGGGTTCAGCTCCCACTGAAGAGGTGACAACTCTGAGCCAGGCTGATAGCCATGGGGAAATTTTGAGCTGGGAAAGAGGGTGACACCTGCAGATGAGCATTGTCACAAACAGAATCCCTGCTTGTCTGGACCTGCTCTGTGCAGGAGCAGATTTGTGGGAGGAGGAAAAGGAGGAGAGATGGGTGAGAGGAGGGAGGGCATCCCATTTTGGAGAGGTCCTCGTGTGGAAGAGCTCATTCTCCACTTGTGGAAGTAACACGTTCAGGAGCTGGGTTGGGGTCTCAGGTTGCTTCTGATATCCTGCCTCAGTTTCCCCACCGGTGTTTTGGCTTCTCCCATGTGAAAGCCCAAGACCCACGTGGAATAAATGCCCAACCGCCCCCCAAGGACATCCCCCCAGAAATGGCACAATTTTGCCATCCAGCCCCACCACTCAGCCCTGGATGGGACCCATCTCACCATCTCAGTGGTGAGATGGAGCATCTTCACCCCCTGCTCCAGCCCTGTTGCGTTCTCACATGTCTTGCCATAACTATGATACAGAAGTGCTGGTATCATCCTCAGGGTCTTGCTCCCACCCCGTGTCCAACCTCACGCTTGTCCAGACCATTTCAAATCCCTTTTTCATCCAGGCCTCCCACTTGCGGAGGGATTAGTGGGTTCAACTGACAGCTCTGATGTCTCTGTTATGGCCTGGCAGGACTAGGATGCAGAGCCCAGCTCTCTCAGCCCATGCAGGATAATGACATGCTTCATTATGCAGGCAGTGGAAGCGTGTCCATGCTGATGGGCTCACCTGGAGCATCGCCTCCAAAATCAGCCTCATCATGCAGCATCACCCTCAGCAGACCCCAGCAAAAGGATGAAATCTGGTGGAAGACTCCAAGAAATTGAAACAAGGGGGAAGGCAGCTTGGCAGAGCCAAGAGTGTTTCAGAGGGGTGTTTTGCCATGATGATGAGGAATTGGGGTCCCACCTCTAGCCTCCTGAACTCCAAAGAGGAGACCATTTATGGAGGAGAAAATCCACATGGGGTTTAACACTGCTGGGCCAGGAGGATATTTTTTACTCCAGGCTTTAAATCAGCTTCTCAACACCATGTGTAGCCCTGAGGGTGGTAAGACACTGGAACAGATTGCCCAGGGAGGTGACAGATGCTCCTTTCCTGGAGGTGTTCAAGGCCAGCTTGAATGAGGCCTTGAGCAAGCTGGTCTAGTGGAAGGTGTCCCTGCCTATAGCAGGGGGACTGGAGCTAGATGATCTTTAAGGTCCCTTCCAACCCAAACCATTCTATGATTTTAGGAATCTGTGAATCCTCTCACAGAGGAGGATCTGAGCTGTCACATGTCCTGCCAAGAAAGGATGACCATGGTGAAGATGAGGGGGCATGACTTGTCTCACTACAGCTGGGATTTCCCACCACAGCCATGCCCTGCAGACGCTTCACTTTGTTTTTCTCCTCATGGAAGAAAAACACTCCCAAGCTCTCAACATCCCTAAAAGCCACCAGGCAGAACCTGGTCCTGCATCATCTCCCAGCCATTTCAAATCTTCTTTACACCAAAGCTTCCTTGCATTAGAAGAGGGAGAGGGCAAAAGAAAAAAAGTATTTTAGCAGCTGGAACCAACTTCCAGAGTGTTTTTAATCGTCCTGGACCCCTGAGACAATGCGGGGAGGAGTTTGGAGACATAGTTGTGACATGATGGCTGCAAATCCGCTGCAGATGTGGTTTCCAGGAAGCCACCAGTAGTGGTGCATTGTGCAGCCCTGCGCCGCTCCCTCTTCCTTCAGCTCTTTGTGGAGCTGGGATGTTTGTCCTGAGGAGAAGGACTTCGGGGTGCTGGTGGGTGAAAAGCTGGATGTGAGCTACCCAGAGGCAGCCGTGTCCTTGGGCTGATCCCCAGCAGCATGAGCATCAAGTGGAGAGAGGAGGATTCTGTCCCTCTGCTGTGCTCTGCTGAGACCCCACCTACAGTGCTGGGGCCAGCTCTGGAGTCCCAACACAAGTGGAGAGCATGAGAAAGATTAGAGGGACTGGAGAACCTCTGCTTTGAGTCCAGGATGAGAGAGTTCAGCCTAGGAAAGAGAAAGCTCCAAAGAGAACCTTTCAGTGGCCTTTCAAGACTTCAAGGAGGTCTGTAAGATGGAGACAATCTTTTGTCAGGGACCAGCTCTGACAGGACAAGGGGTGATGGTTTGAAACTAAAAGAGATTCAGACTAGATCTAAAGAACAAATTCTTCAGTGTGAGGATGGTGAGGCCCTGGCCCAGGTTGCCCAGGGAAGTGGGAGATGTCCTATCCGTGGAATCATTGCATGTCAGGTTGTTTGAGGCTCTGAGCAACCTGTTCTGGTGGTAGATGTCCCTGCTGACTTCAGGGTGTTTGCAGTAGGTGACCATCAAAGATCCTTTCCGACCCAAACGATCTGATGATTTGATGACTCTGTGGTGGTTGGCAGCACCCAGATGTCAGGTCTGAGGGGTTGTGCTGGGGGGTGGCTACACTGGGACTTGGTGGTGGAACCTCGATAGCCACTGGCTTTTTGCTTCTTCCTGTCACCTTGTGGATGGGCAGGTTTGGGGACAAGCATCTGGTTTTTAACTACCAGACCCCTCTTTACCCCCAGATACCTGCCTGTCCCAAAGAGGGTTTGCCCCGAGCCATGGAAGCTGCAGAGAGTCACCACCAAGGTTTCATTTCTGAACACCTAGTCCTAAATAAAAGCATGTACAAGGGTGCAGACCTCCTACTGTCCAGTTTCTGCTAAACTCCCACCCATATCCATGAAATACACCTTGTGCTCATCCAGGTTGGACAAAGCCACCAGTGTTTTGCAGACTTCTCTTCTCCAGACAACTCTCTTCTTGCTTCACCTGCCCAATTTCTTCCTCCATCCCATATTCCTTGTCCAGCTTTGCTCTGGATTTAGGATGAGGATGGAGTCACCATCCCTGAAGGTGTTAAAAAAAAATGTGTGGACATGGCACTGAAGGAGCTGGTTTAGTGGCCACAGTGGCGTTCGGTAGATGGCTCTTAGATCATCTTAGAGATCTTTTCCAACCAAACCAATTCTGTGATTCTGTGACTCTGGATTTAGGATTAGGGTGGAGTCACCCTCTCTGGAGCTGTTCGAGAAAGATGTGGACATGGCACTTCACGTTTTAATGGCCGTGGTGGTGCTGTTTTGAATGGTTCTCAGATGATTTCAGCGATCTCTTGCCACCAAAACAATTCCATGATTCTACAAACAAGGCACCAGCAGCCCTTCCCCACCACCACCACAGCATCGGAAACTCGGCCGGGCTGGAAATTCTCCAGGAAATGACCCATTTCCTGGCAGGACAATACCTCGGCGCCGCGATCCGGCCACTCTTGGCCATACAAAGGTCCTTTCCGGTGCCGATGGTTCAAACTCCGGATCACGGAGCTGCCTGAAGGGGTGATGCTCCCGGTATCCAGATCAGCTTTGGCTGTTATTAATCACCTCGTCATGTTACTATGCTGCTCCTAGTGGGACATGTCCACTCGGCCAAGGAGGGGTTGGAAATGTCCCTTAGTAGTGTAGTGGTGAGGAAGACCACGGTCCGGAAACCCAACCCTCCTGCTGCCGACAGCGCTTTATATAGTGGGATAATGAGAGAGCAGCGTGGCAGGAAAGAACCGCCCTGTGGTCCAGGCTGCTGGAGCTCCAAATTGCCACCTTTGGGCAGATGTTTTCCATTAAAAGATGAGCTCGACCTGCCCCAGAGCTGGGGAAGAGAAGCAGCTGGAGATGAGCTGGTTGGGATGGGGCAGGCTGAGCCTGGAGGATATATGGCATCCACAAAGCTGGGAAAGCAGTGGGCAGCACTGCTGGGAGGCCACATCCTGGGGGCAATGGTCTGTGTAGGACACATAGGAGTGGGGTGAAACTACATACATGGAGGCAGTGCTGCAGGGACACCTCATGCTGGGCTCCATGGCTTCCTGGAGGACACATGGACCCAGCACTGCGGTGCTGCAAGGCAAGAACAGCAGTGCTGCAGGGACATCCTGTCCTGGGGACATGGATTGCTGGCCATGGCCATCATGAACCAATAGGTGGTGCCATGGGGATGCCCCACTCTGAGGACATGAAGAACATGTAGTGCCACATCACTGAGTGGCAGTAGGGACATGTGTTCCTGGAGAAGGCATGGCTGCAGCGCCACAGGAACATCACACACCAATGGGCAGTGCCCTGGGGATGCCACATCCCGGGGAGGAGGCTCCTTAGGTGGCCATGGTCTCCCGGCGGCACCACCTCCCGCTGCCTGAGCCTGCGGTGGCAGGGTGTGAAGGTGCCAGGGGACAATCGCAGGTTCCTGTCTCCCCACAGTCGACATTCGGGAGATCAAGGAGATCCGCCTGGGGAAGAACTCCCGGGACTTCGAGCGCTACCCCGAGGACGCGCGCAAGCTGGACTGCAGCATGTGCTTCATCATCCTCTACGGGATGGACTTCAGGCTGAGGACGCTCAGCGTTGCCGGTGAGTGGGCTCCGTCCTTGTCCTGCCTGGCCGCCCTGGGCTCTCATTCCACTGCCAACCCCACCTCCCCCATCCTCACCTCATCGCCCTCCTCTCTCTCCTCCAGCTTTCTGCGAGGAGGACATCAACTTGTGGATAACAGGTCTCAACTGGCTGGTGGTGGACACCCAGAAAGCCCAGACCCCGTTGCAGATCGAGAGGTGAGGAAGGACCAGCAGGTCCCATTTCATGGTCACCGTCTGGATGACAAAGCCCACCCTGAGTTTGATTCCTCAGTGGGGCTGAGCACCATCTGCCATCCCTTCCTTCCCAGGTGGCTACGGAAACAGTTTGATGGGATGGACCGGTCACGAGAAGGCAGGTGAGCACCATCCCATGCCAGGAAGTATCTGGTGGGTTTGGCTGGGCAGGGCATCCCGAATCTGGACCTCATTGTTCTCAAGACTGCTGCTGCATTTCCACCAGTGCCAGGAGGGGCTGGACCATCAATGCAGCTTGTAAACATCTCCCCAAGACAGCAAAACCCCCAAATCAAATTAATTTGGAGCAAAATGATTATGGGGATGGGCATCATCTCCGAGTGGTTCTTGGACATGCTCCTTCTCCCCAGCCTCCTGCCAGAATCCATGTACTCTGTGCTGTACCACAGTGGGGATCTACAGTCTGGTAGGGTGGGAGCCCCACACTAAAGACCACACTGTACCAGGTTTTAGGGTGAGACCCTTGGTGTTGGGAGCTGAGACTTGTCCAGGGGTTGTCCATCCTCTGTGGGGTCTGGTCAGCACCCTGACACCATCTACACCCTCCTGCAGCATCACGGTGAAGGACCTGAAGGCCATGCTGCCCCAGGTGAACTACCGTGTCCCAAACATGAGGTTCTTGAGGGACAAACTCGTGGTAAGAACATCCTAGCTATGCAAGGAGATGGTCTTCAAGCCATCTCTGGTGTCACCAGCTCTAGTTAAGTGGCTGCACTCTCATGAAGCACCATCTCCCACAGGAGGTGGAAGCCAGGAATGAGATGACCTTTTCCCACTTCATCCAGTTCTACAAGAACCTGATGTTTGATGCACAGAAGTCGGTAAGAGCCACAACTTGTCCTCTAAAGCATCTTCCACCCAGTGTGATGTGTCCCTCACCAGCTGAGCCTGGCCCTCTCCTTTGACTTGCAGGTCATTGAGCAGCTGGAGCTCTCCTTCCCTTTGAGGTGAGTATCCAGGAAATTCTGTGGCTTCCATTCCATGGCTCCCATTCCATTCCAGGAATTGGATTTGCTGAGTGGGCAATGCAGAAGGGTGGTGGGACAGAGCTGGGGATGGGAGAAGGGATGAGAGTGGAGATGGGAGCAAGAACAAGAGCAGCAATGAGCAAGGATGGGAGTGGGAACAGGAGCAGGGAAAGGGGATGGAGATGGGAATGGGAATAGAAGTGGGGATTAGAGCAGAGGTGGAAGCAGGAGTGGAAGTGGGAATGGGAGTGCAGGTGGGAGCAAAGATGGGAAGGATAAGCAGGGATGGGAGAAGAGATGAGCAGATATGGAAGTGGGGAATAGGAGTAGAGATAGGAGCCAGGACAGGAGTGAAGCTGAGAGCAGAGACAGGAGCAAGAGTGGGAAGAGATGAGAGTGGAGGTGGGAGTGAGGATGGGAGCAAGGATAAACAAGGATGGGAATGGAGATGGGAGCAAGGATCTGAGCAAGAGTGGGTGTGGAGATAGGAGCAGGGATGGGTGCTAGGGATGTAGGAACACATTACCTGCGCTCTCCCCAGGCCCCTTGTGCAGATGGCAGGACTTGGGGGCATCATGGGGCTGAGCTTTAGGTGGACATTGGTGACCTCAACCTCTTCATGGGGTCTATCCTAACTCCTGCTCCTGGTCCCCACTGATGGCTGCTCCATGTCCCAGGAACGTGGATCGCCCCGAGCTGTGCCAAATCTCCCTCTATGACTTCCAGAAGTTCCTGCTGCATGACCAGAAGGTGAGTGCTCTTAGAGACCTGCATGGCATCACTCTTAGCTTAAACCTGGGACCTCCATGGGATGTCCCAGCCCAGCTGCTCCTGTAACGGTGGCCCTGCTTCCATTCCAGGAAGCCTGGGCCAGTGATGTGGGCATGGTGAGGGACTACATGTGCAGCTACCTCAAGGAGGGCTGCAACGAGGCAACAGACCCCTCCTTCCAGCTGGATGAGGTGGGTGGCCCCACACAGCACCCGCCCGAGGGCATCTCCTTGTCCCCATCAGGCTCTGACCTCACTGCTTCCCTCCCCAGTTCCTCACGTACCTCTTCTCCAAGGAGAACATGGTGATGGACTCCAAGTATGAGCGTGTGGTGCCCGAGGAGATGAACCACCCCCTGTCCCAGTATTGGATCTCTTCCTCCCACAACACGTAAGGACAGAGTGGGCTTTCCTCAAGGACCTCTGTGAGTATCTCATCACGTTCACCAAGGCAGCCTTGGCCACTGATGGTCGTTCCCACTCCTCTGCAGGTACCTAACAGGGGACCAGTTCTCCAGTGAGTCCTCTCTGGAGGCGTACGCCCGCTGCCTGCGCATGGGCTGTCGCTGCATTGAGTGTGAGTCCCACCAAAACACTGTGGTGATCCTTGATCTCCCCCAGAATTTCATAGTCCATCAGACAGACCATCCTCTGCACCGGGGTTAGGGGGGGTGGTCTTCTGTGTCTTAGGGGCCCAAACACATGGTCCCCAGTGCATGGTTGGTGACCAGAATGTGTTAACTAAGGTGTCTCCTCACTCAGTGGACTGCTGGGATGGTCCAGATGATCTCCCCATCATCTACCATGGCCACACGCTCACCTCCAAGATCAAGTTCCTGGATGTACTGCACACCATCAAGGAGCACGCGTTCGTCACCTCCGAGTAGGCTCCAGCCCCCCCAGCAGCACCCCAAATCTGGGCCCAACAGGCAACCTCTCCCTCACCTTCATCTGAGGTCACCATTCCCACCTGCTTCTTCCAGGTTCCCTATCATCCTCTCCATTGAAGATCACTGCAGCATTGTCCAGCAGAGGAACATGGCCTCCCACTTCAAGAAAGTCTTTGGAGACATGCTGCTCACCAAGCCAGTGGACATCAACGCTGATGAGTTACCCTCACCCACACAGCTCAAGAAGAAAATCCTAATCAAGGTGTGGAGTAGACACCATCCCAGATCCTGCCTTTGCAGGAGGCACAAGGACCATGTTAGGCTGCGTGGGATGGTGATTTTCCTAGATCTTGGCACCCAAGAGCAATATCCCTTCATGCATGACTGCAAGAGACAGTCAAGGGGATCATGGGGAGTTGGAAAGCAACTTGCGGGAGCCCACAGACAGACTGAGGGTTAGGAGATCAGTGTGATGGGAGCACCATGATGAGCTGCCTTTTCTTGTCCCCAGCACAAGAAGCTGGTCGAGGGGAACCTGTACGAGGAGGTCTCCACCGCCAGTTACTCAGAGAATGACATCAGCAACTCCATCAAGAATGGCATTCTCTACCTTGAAGATCCCATTGACCACGTAAGGGTCTCTCTGCCAGTGGCAGCCAGGGGTCAGATGAGCACTGGGGTTTGGGTTGGACATGGGCTATGGGCTCTTCTAGACCTTTACAATGCCATGAGGGACAGGAGGGAGCAGAAACAAGCACCTTCCTCATACTCTTCCTCTTCCGTCAACCTCCCAACCCTGGTGGTGCTCTTCCTCTGCCATCATGGTGCTCTTCCTCTGCCATCAACATTCCAACCCTGGTGGTGCTCTTCCTTCCTCCTAGACCTGGAGCCCTCACTATTTCGTCCTGACAAGCAACAAGATCTACTACTCAGAGGAGACATCTCGCTACCAGTTCAATGAGGATGAAGAAGAGGTGGAGCACAAGGAGGTAGGTGGGGAGCAGGATGCCCACCATGGGGCAGGGGGATTTAGGGAGGACACCTTGGGGAGGGTGGAGATTGGCAACACCCATTTTGGGGTGAACTTGTAGGAGTTCAACAACAACGAGCTGCACTTCACCGAGAAGTGGTTCCACGGGAAGCTGGGAGGTGGCCGTGATGGGCGCCAGATCGCTGAGAAGCTGCTCCATGAGTACTGCACCGAGACGGGCGGCAAGGACGGCACCTTCCTGGTGCGCGAGAGTGAGACCTTCGTGGGCGACTACACCCTCTCCTTCTGGTAGGACCTCCATGGTGGAAACAGGATGCCACCCTCTCCAGGCTTGTCTAGGTGTCCCACCCAGGGCTGCCCCAGCAGTCAGTCCCCAGTTTGGAGGCTGGAAAGGCTTTTTCAGGGGGGAAATGCCACACTATTGTGCATCACGCAGACCCTGGAGCGTGGGGTGATGGCAACATGGGCCCGAACTGACAGCTTCTCTCCACCACCATGGCAGGAGGTCCAGCCGGGTGCAGCACTGCCGGATCCACTCACGGCAAGAAGCTGGTGCCACCAAGTTCTACTTGACGGACAACCTGGTCTTTGACAGCCTCTACAGCCTCATCTGCCACTACCGCGAGGTGCCCCTCCGCTGCAACGAGTTCGAGATGCGCCTCACCGACCCTGTCCCCCAACCCAATGCCCATGAGAGCAAAGAGTGAGGATGGTCCCCAACCCCATCCCATTGGTCCCTTGGGTTCACCAACCTCTTCCATCCCTGGTGTCGGATTTGGGTGCCCTCCCCAGGGTGCAGAGGCGCTGATGTCAACCCACCACCCCTGTGTTCTGCTTGTCTAGGTGGTATCACGCTAGCCTGACGCGCCTGCAGGCCGAGCACATGCTGATGAGGGTCCCACGGGACGGAGCCTTCCTGGTGCGCAAGCGCAGTGAACCCAACTCCTACGCCATCTCCTTCCGGTGAGTGTGGCCACCTCGGTGCCACCACGAGGCTGGCTGGACTCGGTCATGGTTGCCGACCGAGTTGAGAACTGCCTGATTCATGTCTGTTGTGAGTCCACGGTGGGTGGAAAGGATCTACTCTGGGTCAACAGAGTGACACAGTGGGGTGCAAGATGCTGTCATGGTCGAAACTCATAGCCACAGTGATGGGAGAGCCACGTCCTTAGGGTGGTCACCCTGGTGGCATCACACAGAACCATAGAATAGAAGAACCATAGCATCATTAAGGTTAGAATAGACCTCTTAAGTTCATCAAGATTAACCAAATTGGGCCATCAAGTCCAGCACCACCATGTCTACTAAACCATGCCCCATAATGCCATGTCTACAGTTTTTTGGAAGACCACCAGGGATGGTGACTCCACCACCTCCCTGGGCAACCTGTTCTAATGCTTGACCTGTCCCCACTATGGAGTCAAGGTCCAGCCACCTCTCACATGTCCCCTACCTGTCTCTCTTGGCCCCAGGGCGGAGGGGAAAATCAAGCACTGCCGCATCCAGCAGGAAGGTCGTCTCTTCATGCTGGGCAGCTCAGCTGAGTTTGAGAGCCTGGTGGACCTCATCAGCTACTATGAGAAGCACCCGCTCTACCGCAAGATGAAGCTGCGCTACCCCATCAATGAGGAGGCTCTGGAGAAGATGGGCACCACTGTGAGTGCTCATGGTGGCAGGGGGTCTCTATGCCACAGGTAACCAAGACCCATCCCCAGTTCCATCAGGGTGGGAAGATCTCCTCCAGCCTCTTGGTTGAAGCCCAACCAAGAACTAGCCGAGCTCATTCCACAGCCATTGTCCACAGTTATGGCTCCACCAAAATTCCCTTCCAAGTTGCAAAGGGACATTAGGTCTCTCTTAACCTCCTCTTGATCACACTGGTAGCCCAGCTCCCACCACATCCCCTCATTGCCCTGTCCACATCCTGGTGATACACTCAGGCCTTTCTCCTTGCAGGAGCTGGACTATGGAGCTCTGTATGAGGTGCGGACCCCCCACTTCTACGTAGAGGCCAACAAGATGCCAATGGCCAGGGTAAGAGGCTGAACTGGTGTCCCTGGATGGTGGAGGGTGGTGGGACATAACAATTCTAGTGATGGAGGTGCTGGGTAATCCCCTCACAGATTCACCACATCTTTCACCACTGACCTGAGCGGTGGTGATGTTTTGCTATTTTTTTCTGACCTTCAAGCAATACTGGGCCCTTCCCACATCACCATCACCTGGGGACAATCCAAGCTCCAGTGACAGCATTGTCACAATGTGGTGGGTAGGACAGGTCTGCTGAGAGCCCAGACTGGAGCAAAGACCTGGCTCAAGTTAGTACCAACAGCAAGGAAAACTCCATGGATTCCTTTCCAGTGGGAAACCCAAAAAGAGCAGTTTTAGGGTCATTTCCCAGGTGGTGCAGTGTCCATCTTTCAAGATTTTGGGGATTGAGCTGGTGTTGGAACTGACCCAGCCTCCATCCTTGGAAGTTTTTGGGACCAGGATGGTCTTGGACTTGACCTAGTCTCAGAGGGTTTGAGATTGGGCTGATCTTAGAGCTGACAGTGGAGGAGGCTGGACTGTGGAGCTCCAAGGTTCTTCCAGCATGATTATACAATGCCATAATCCAGCACCGGTCCAGCCTTCAAGGTCCCTTTGCAGCAGAGCAGTATTTAGGCTAAGACCAAACATGGGAAAGCATAACCCCACAGGACTGTGGTGGCATGATGGGATTAAGCCCTTCACTGCACCAGGAGAAACCACTGTAGGATCCAGAAGAATCACAGAATGGCATAGGTTGGAAGGGGCCCTTAGTGATCATGTGCTCCAGCCTTCCTGCCTCAGGCAGGGACACCTCTTAGTGAGACTTCATTGCTCAGGACCTCAGTAGAACTCACTTTGCTCTGAATGTGGTGGTCCTACAGGACCACGAACACCTCCAGCCCTCTTGTCCCCTTTAATGCATCCTACTGCTGACATGAGAGATTTAGGAAGATTGTTTAGGATTTAGGACCCTCCGGACCCTCCGTGTTCCACCATGGGGGCTTGAGAAGCTAGGCTGAGTGGGACACGCTGCCCACCAACATCTCCAAGTGTTGGGTGGTGACACATGTCCCTCTTCTTGGTGTCCCAGTGCACAGTGAAGGCTCTCTACGACTACAAAGCACAGCGGGAGGACGAGCTGTCGTTCTGCAAGCAAGCCATCATCCACAATGTCGACAAGCAGGACGGTGGCTGGTGAGGACCTTTGGGTGGCCCTTTGGGGTGCACATCACCGTGGGTGGAAGGTGGAGGGGACACCCTGAGCTTTCATCCTGTGGTGGGTTTTAACTGCCTCCTTTTCTGTGTTCCCCCCCACCCCAACCCCTTCTCCAGCCACCCCTGACATGGCACACAGCATGGTGACCCCTGTCCCACCACCCCAAATCGCTCCGTTTGCCTTGATCCTCTCACCCCTTGCAGGTGGCGAGGGGACTACGGCGGCAAGAAGCAGCTCTGGTTCCCAGCCAACTACGTGGAGGAGATCGTCAGCACGCAGGCACAGGAGCAGGATGAGGCTGTGAGTGCCATGGCCCTGCAAGGCTACCTGAGAGGCTCCCACCTTTGTCCCAATATGAACAATGCAGAGGCTGGGGGATGTTCCTGTCCCCACACTAGCCCAGGTCTTTTCCAGAATCTGGGATGTTATCATGGTCCTACTTAAGACCAGATCTTTCTGCAGAGGCTGGGAAATACTCGTGGTCCTGCTACAGCTTGGACCCTTATCTGAGGGCTGGGGGATGCTCATGGTCCAACTTGAGCTGAGATCCTTCTCCAGAGGCTGGGAGATGCTACCAGCCCAGACTAGCTCAGACCCTTCCCCAGAGGCTGGGGAATGTTTATGGTCCTATTCCAGCCCATACCCTTCTCCAGAAGCTGGAGGATGCTCAACTGCAGAGCAGATCAAGTCATGTTCCCCACTTTTGCTCAGATTTGACCAGTTTGGAGAGCTGGAGGGAGGCTTTCAAACGGAGCAGGCACCAGGCTCGGCCCCACGTGTCCTCTCCACCACCCCCACTTCCTTCTTCTCTTGCAGTCATCAGAAAACAGCCCCCTGGGGAACTTCTTGAAGGGCTTCATCGATGTGCCGTCCTGCCACGTTGGTAAGTGACCCACCATGTCCTCACTGCAGCTACAGGAGCCTCTGCTGAAGCTCAGCCATGAACTGAGACTCCTCAAACTGATCAGACAGTTGCCAGCTGGGCTTGTGCTTGGCACAGTATGGTGGGGAGCAGCATGGAGATGGGCTTGGAGGGATTTGCATGGTGGGTGGCCAGGTGGGGATGGTGGGGGCCCGGGAGCGGGACCGCTGAGGTTTCGTTTGCTCCACAGAGCCATCCGTTGGGAATGTCTTCAAGTAAAGCCCCCTCTGATGTCCTTATAGTTATCTCCAAAGACGGGAGGAGCTCCAAACCATTTGTCTTCACCATCCATTCCCAGCAGATGTCCCACGCAGCCCAGTCGCTGGACGTGGCCGCAGACACTCAGGAAGAACTCAGCGAGTGGGTGGCCAAGATCCGAGAGGCCACGCAGAACGCCGACGCCAGGGTGAGGGGCAGCAGGGTAAAGAGGATTCATAGAATCATAGAATGGTTTGGGTTGGAAGAGGCTTTGAAGATCATCTAGTTCCAACCCCTCTGCCATAGGCAGGGACACCTTCCACTAGACCAAGTTGCTCAAGGCTTCATCCAGTCTGGCCTTGAACACCTGCAAGGGAAGGGGCATCCACCACCTCCCAGGGCAGCCTGTTCCAGTGTCTCAGGTTGGGGGTGGATGGTTCCATTTCTGCATGGATAGTCTTCAACATCTCCAAAGGAGGAGACTGGAGGAAGACCTTCAGCTCCTCTTAACCCTTGTGCAGATGCAAGAGGGGAAGATCATGGAGCGGAGGAAGAAGATCGCGCTGGAGCTGTCCGAGCTGGTGGTGTATTGTCGCCCGGTGCCATTCGACGAGGACAGTAAGAGCTGGAGAAACGGGATGAGGGGATGAGCGTGGGAAGAGATGGGTCAAGCAGTCATGGTGGGCCACCGCCAGGCCACCGTGCAACTCCCCTGTTCTCCACTGATGGTCACCTTGGTGCTTTCAGAGATTGGCACGGACAAGGCGTGCTACAGGGACATGTCTTCCTTCCCGGAGACCAAGGCGGAGAAGTATGCCAACCGCAGCAAGGGCAAGAAGTTCCTGCAGTACAACCGGCGCCAGCTCAGCCGCATCTACCCTAAAGGACAGCGCCTGGACTCCTCCAACTATGACCCCTTGCCCATGTGGATCTGTGGGAGCCAGCTCGTGGCCCTCAACTTCCAAACACCTGGTAAGTCCTGCCCCTGGGGTGGTTGCTGAGCTCATCCCCACAGGTGACCCCAGGGTCTGCCCAGGGTCCTGTTGCTGAAGGTAATGTGGATGATATGTCCAGCCTTTGATCTCACCCTGATGGGGACATCTCCATGCAGTTCTTGGGTGCTTCATGTAAAACCCAGCTGCATCTTTTCTACAACCAGGGTCAGGGGCTTTTAGCAAGGGGTTTGCCAGGGCAGAACCTTCTGCCCAAGGAGGTCTCTGAGCCCCACAGCTCAGAGCTACTCTGTCCTCTTGGCCACAGACAAGCCGATGCAGCTGAACCAGGCTCTCTTCATGCTCGGTGGTCGCAGTGGCTATGTCCTGCAGCCTGACATCATGAGGGATGAAACTTTTGACCCCTTCGACAAAAACAGCCTGAAGATCGTGGAACCCATCACAGTCCAGCTGCAGGCAAGTGGGCAAAGACAGTGGGTCCACCTTGAGGTGGTCACCCTCAAGATGGGAGCTTGCTTCTTCCTTGGATTTTGGGTCAATTAAGAGTGGTTTGACATGTTTCAGCCACAGATTTCCTCCCCAGAGTCTGACTCCATGATCTCTTGGGTTTGTGGGTCCTTCTGCATATATGGCATCATTTTGTGTGTGAGACAACCCCATAATTGCAGAAAGCTGAGCCTAACATGAGAGATAGAGGTGGAGGGCAGAGCAGATAAACCAAGATGTGATGTGGCCAGTGATGGCAAATAAGCTTTGGGTTGGACCAAACCCACTGAGCCTCTGGGCTGGTTTGAGGAGTGTTTTCTTGCCTAGCATGGCTGGATTTCATCCTCTTCCACAGATCCTTGGTGCCCGGCACCTGCCCAAGAACGGGAGGAGCATCGTGTGTCCCTTCGTGGAGGTGGAGGTGTGCGGCTCTGAGTATGACAACAGCAAGAACAAGACAGACGTTGTAGGTGAGGATCCATATGGGTGATGTTCCCATCCATCCCCTGTGCCTTGGGGACATGTGGGGACACCAGGACAACCCCAGCTGTGTCCTTTGTAGTCCTCTTGGTCATGTAGGTGATGGGGCTGGGTTTTGTTGGGGAGTGAAGAGGGCAAGCATCTCCCATTAATGAGCTTGTGCTGTGCTGGTGATGTCCATATGTCTAGCCCTACTCTGACCTCCCTGCTCTCTCCTTGCCCCCCTACCCCCAAGCTGACAATGGCTTCAACCCCGTCTGGCTCTTCAAGCAGTTTGTCTTTGACATCAACAACCCCGAGTTTGCCTTCCTCCGCTTTGTGGTGTACGAGGAGGACATGTTCAGTGACCCAAATTTCTTGGCACAAGCCACCTTCCCTGTCAAGGGCCTCAAAACAGGTAAAGTCCTTCCTTCTGCATCATCATCATCATAGGCTCATAGAGCCATAGAATGGTTTGGGTTGAAAGAGATCTTCTAAGGTCATCTAGTCCAACCCTCTGACAATCATCATCTCCTTGGGGATCTGGCTGTGGTTGAGGGGCTTGGACCCTGCCTTGAGCTCATGTTATGGTGTTGTGTCCAGGCTATCGCTCGGTGCCGTTGAAGAACAGCTACACTGAGGACCTGGAGCTCGCCTCCCTCCTCATCCACATCGAGATCATCAATGCCAAGGCAGGTGGCCCAGGCAGCTTGGGGAACCTTGTACCTCAGTTTCCCCAGCTGAAGCAAAGGGAAACAGCACCCTGGGGTGTTTTGTCCACCTCGCCAGCCTCATACCCTTGTGTTGGAGCAGGAGGAAGATGAGGAGAACCTCTACTCCTCCATCCAGCAGCTGCGGGACCGCGCCAGCGAGCTCTCCAGCCAGGTCTCCAGCTACGAGCGCACCAACGGCTGCGACTCTCGATACCAGCAGCGCCTCGATGAGCTACGAGCAGCCCAGGAGCGCCTCATGGAGCTCACCGAAGTCCGCAACCGCAAGTGAGTCTCCTCTCTCTGTGGCTTTTGGAGGTCCATCTCGACAGGGCTCCTAAGGCCACCACTCTGCTCCCCACCAGGTTGATGGAGAAGAAGAAGAGGGACCGGCAGATGGTCACCAAACGCAGCTGAGCTGGATGGATATGAGCCCACCAGCCTGCTGCGGATCTTCCCCACCACCTCCTCTTCTGCTGCAACCATCTTTGGAGGTGGGGTGGCTGGATCTGGACCACCCCTACCACACCCAGGCCTGGGTGACAGCAGCGTGGCAAATTTGCAGACAAAAGGGGACTTTGGGTAACTCTGCCTGTGACGTTTCTCTGACAGGGTGAGGTGGGAGGTGGTACACTCTGGTTGTGGATCTTGAGTGCCTCCAGCTTCATCCTATGTCCCCTGGGAGCCATGGTCATATCCCTGTCCCCATGGGTTGACCACCACAGCTCTTCTTCATCCTGTGTCCTCCATCTCCCACCACAAGCCCTGTGACCTATGGGGAAACTGAGGCACAACCAGCCCAGGATGGGGCAAAGACCAGCCACCTCCATCCTGGGGACAGGGAACAGGACCAGACGACAGCAAGGCACAGGATGAGAACACAGGGGACACCATGTGGCGGGTTAGGGGGACATTTTGTTCCCCTGCTATAAATATCTGTATTTTCTTCTTTTATCCAGCGTGTACATATGGCCTGGGGTAGGGTGAGGGCCTGCACCAGCTGCAGTATTAGGGCATGGAAGGGGGCCCCAAATGTCCTGAGACTTCCCCACCATGGTCACCAGGGAGAAGGGGACAAGGTATGGCAGTGTCCCATGGAACAGGGTAGCCAGTGACAGGGTACCCTGAGAAGGCACCAAGCAGCCACAGTCAACGAGGTGGTCCTGAAGGGGATAAGGATGTCCCTGAGGTGACATCAGTGTTGGCACCAAACCCTGGGAATGGAGATGGATCCTGCCAGTAGATGTGGTGCCTGGTGGGGTGGTGGCTGGAGACATGTCAGGGTGTCCCCTGGGGTGGAGGGGGTCCCGGTGGGGTGGGATCTGTGTATTCTTTGTATGAAAATAAATCTATTTAGCCAATATTTATACCCTGCTGCCGCAGTCTGGTGTCACCTCCCCAGTGCCATTGTCCCCCCAGGGTGGTGGCTTGGTGGATTCAGTGTGTCAGCCTTGTCCCCATGATCTGTCCCAACAGGGATGGGGACACTCAGGCAGTGCATGGACATGTGCTGCAGCAGGCAGGGCCACCCGAGGAGGTGATGCAAAACATGGGACACGTGGCACAGGGCAAGAGGACACAGGCCACAAGGCAGAGGGCCAAGGGAACACAGGGGTGATAGATGCCACGCTGTGGGGATGCAGGAGGGTGATGAGGACAGTGGGCCATTGAGATCCAGGAGTTTGGAGACACAGGGGATGTGGGACACTGTGTTGGGGTGACAGCTATGAGGACATGGGACACAGAGCTCTGGAAACATAGGCCTATGGAGACATGGGGACACAGGGACACAGGACAAGGGGACGCTGGTCCATAGGGATACAGGTCCATGGGGACACAGGGCGATGGAGACACAGCACTAGGGGACATAAACTCATGGGGGGTGCGGGACTAGGGGACACAAGGCCATGAAGACAAGGGGCCACGGGGCCACAGGACTAGGGAACACGGGACTAGGGACTAGGCTGAATATTAGGAAGAAGTTCTTCACAGAGAGAGTCATTTGCCATTGGAATGGGCTGCCCAAGGGAGGTGGTGGAGTCCCCATCCCTGGAGGTGTTCAAGGAAAGATGGATGGGGCACTTAGTGCCATTGGATAGGGCTGGGTGATAGGTTGGACTGGATGATCTTGGAGGTCTCTTCCAACCTGGCTTATTCTATTCTATTCTATTCTATTCTATTCTATTCTATTCTATTCTATTCTATTCTATTCTATTCTATTCTATTCTATTCTATTCTATTCTATTCTATAGTTCTTGACAGCAAGAATGATTGGCATTGGAGTTGGCTACCTGGGG
The DNA here is from genome assembly GCA_013396835.1 of Psilopogon haemacephalus. Taxonomy (NCBI): domain Eukaryota; kingdom Metazoa; phylum Chordata; class Aves; order Piciformes; family Megalaimidae; genus Psilopogon; species Psilopogon haemacephalus. The sequence continues at coordinate 75,063 of VWZI01001759.1, read as the reverse complement.
CGGTGGTGGATTCCCCATCCCTGGAGGTGTTCAAGAAAAGATGGATGGGGCACTTAGTGCCATTGGATAGAGTTGGATGATCTTGGAGATCTCTTCCAACCTGGCTCTGCTCTATTCTATTCTATTCTATTCTATTCTATTCTATTCTATTCTATTCTATTCTATTCTATTCTATTCTATTCTATTCTATTCTATTCTATTCTATTC
>VWZI01001759.1:49479-74786 GCA_013396835.1 Psilopogon haemacephalus | reverse complement strand
TATAGTTTTTGACAGCAAGAATGATTGGCATTGGAGTTGGCTACCTGGGGAGGTGGTGGAGACCCTATCCCTGGAGGTGTTTAAGAGGACGCTGGATGAGGCACTTAGTGCCATGGTTTAGTTAATGAGAAGGGTTAGGCGACAGGCTGGAGTCGATGATCCCAGAGGTCTTTTCCAGCCTGGTTAATTCTGTGATTCCGGGGCACGGCGCAAGCCCCGCCGTACCCCGCAGAGCCCCTGCAGCACCCCTGTGGCCCAGCAGGGGGCAGAGCCCTGCCCTCCCATCACCCCGTGCCCGCCGCCTTCCCTTTCATTGGCTCCCCGCTTTACCCTCCGCCTCTCCCCGTCCAAGCGGCAGCGAGGCGGGCCGGAAGTGCTGGCGCTGTGGCTGCGCCGCTCTGGGCCGTTCCTGCCGGCGACTCTGTGGTGGCGGAACGGCGGGGCCGAGGCTGCGGCTGGAGAGGGTGAGAGCTGGAGGGGGAGACGGGGGCGGCCTGACCGGGGTCCCACTCACCTCGGCCTCCCCCTGCGCCTTCTCCATCGCCCCATAGCGAGGCCTTTACCTCGGCCTTGCCGCCCCACGGCCTCTCTGGGGTCATCCCAGCTCCCTGGTACCTCAGGGCTAAGCCCTCGGAGACCCTTCCTCCAGCCAGCCTCGCTTTACTGCTGCCACTTCCCTTTAATTTCGCCTTGACTTTAACTGTCTGGCGCTTTCCAGCTGCCCCTCGACACAGTCCATCAGGTTTCGGCAGGCTGGCTTGGATGTGCCTTTATTTCTGTTCAGCTGGGAGGGAACTGGGAGTATTGTGTGTTAAACGAGATGGTTTATTGCTGATCTTCTTTTTTTTAATGGGGGGGGGAAACCCCAACCCCCTTTATTGGCGAGTTGAGATAAGGAAAAGGCTTTCTTCTTGGGGGTTTTACGAGGCAAATCCTTTATTCCTGGAGGTTTTATGAGGAAAAAAAATTTGTTCTTGGGGAGGTGTGTGCCTGTCTGAGAAGGGAAATGCTTTATTCTGGGGTTTTGAGGAGGAATGCAGTTCGTTCTTGAGGTTTGAGGAGGAAAATGGTTTCTTTTGAGGGTTTTGCTGAGGAAAATGATGTATGCTGGGTTTTTTTTTTTCCTCTTCTGGCAGATTTAATGCAGAGCGAGGTTTATTTTACTCATTGTGGAGAGAGAACTTTAAAGAAGCAAGGAAAGTAAACGAAAGGTCCTGAAAAGGGAACGTTGCGCAGGGGGGAGTGGGGACACAGAGTGTTAACCCTTTAATTCTGTCCCTTAAGTTCACAGAATTTCAAGTTTTTGCTCTGCCAGCTGAGTTACCAAACCCCAGCAGCGAGTTGTGTGGATGGGAAATGAAGGAACTGCTGCTCACCACGGGATTTTTTTTTTTTTTCCACTTCCACTGTCACCTCCCAGCTCATCGCAAAGCCCTGCCACAGCTGCTCCCCCGTGACTTTGAGGTGGCCATCCCAGAGTGAATGGTGCTGAGTCCCTCTGGCAGAAAGGGAGGACCATGAGTGTGGTCTGAGCCACCATGGTCGGGTGTTTGGTTGTTGGATCTCCGCCTATGTGGCTATGGTGGAATCAGCCACACTGATAAACCCTACTCGAGGGGATCCAGGATTTTTGGTGAGGTTTGCAGACCAATTTCCTAGTGCTTCACAAACTTAGCCCTCTCAGTGAGACCCTCCAGTGAAGCCCCCAGGAGCACCACCGTCCTTCACGTGGAGCTCCCTGCAGCCTTTCTGCCCAAACTCTGCCTGCGTTATCCTCCAGATCTATCCCAGCTACATTTGGATTTCCTGCCACAAAGCCTCGAGTGTGTTTCTGCTTCGCTTAACTGCCTCCTCTCAATTCCTCTTCTGGCCATTTCAGTCTTCTAACGAACTTGTGCCAAGAGGCCCAGAGTGGAGGCATCATTTTGACTTCCTTAATTTTGTCCAAGACCTAGAAACAGGCATGCCTCTTGTTTTCTGAATATTGGACAGGTTCTGTCCACCTGCAGAAGGACGTTTCTATGTTCACCCCTGGGTATGGGCTGGAACAGAACAGCTGGGTCCAGGAGAAGTTAAACAGGAGAACTGAGTCTTTGCCCTACTTTTGTGAGAAGAATGAAGGGGGTGGAATTTAATTAGGCATTTCTAGTCTGGTAGAGAACAGGACAGACAAGCTCCTTCTCTGGGCAACTTCTTACTGGAAGGGTTTAGTAGAGAAGACAGAGCTGGACTCATCCTTTGGGTGTACAGTGAGGGGGCAGGAGGCAATGAGGACAAGCAGCAATGTGGGAAACCTAGGTTAGATTAATTTTTATTTTCCCACCATGAAGAGGATGAACCACTGGAACAAGGGAGCAGAGAGGCTGTGGGATCTCTGTTACTTCAGATGATGAAAACTCAACTGCATAAGGCTTTGAGAATCCCAGAATGGGGAGGGTTGGAAGAGACCACTGGAGATCATCCCCTGCAACCCCTTGCTAGAGCAGGGTCACCCACAGCAGATTGCCCAGGATCACAATGTCCAAGTAGGTTTGGAATTTCTCCAGAGAGGGATACTGCACAACCTCTCTAGGCAGCCTGTTCCAGGGCTCTGAACTCACAGAAAAGAAGTTTCTCCTTATATTGAGATGAAACTTCTTGGGTTCCAGTTTGCACCCACAGCCCCTTGTCCTGTCACTGAGCACCGCTCACATGAGTCTGGCCTCAGTCTCTTGCCCCCCACCCTTCTTGCTGGGCATTGAGCAGATCCCCTCCCCGGCTGCTCTTCTCCAGCCTAAACAGCCCCAGGGCTCTCAGCCTTTTCTCCTCACAGAGACGCTTCAGGCCCCTCAGCATCTTTCCAGCCTCCAGTGGACTATGCCCAGTAGTTCCCTGTCTCTCTTGAACTGGGGAGCCCAGAGCTGGACCCAGTTCTCCAGCTATGTGTCCTCACTAGGGCAGAGTAGAGGAAGAGAAGAACCTCCCTTGACCTGCCAGCCTAAAGCTCCTTCATGCACCCCAGGATGCCATTTGCCATCTTGGCCACAAGAGCGCTTTGCTATCTCATGGGCAACTTGATGCCCACAGCCACGATCATCTCACTGGTGTGCCTCTCTGCTTTCTCTCAAGGCAGAGGAATGATGCTGAACAGCCTCCTGCCTTCAGCAGGAGATGGGAACTGCTATTACATCCTGACAGAAGACTGCACCTATGGCAGCAAGTACTTCCAGGCTGGCAACATGTGCTTCTGCAGTGAGAGGAGCTACCTGCGCAACTTCTCCAGCGACGGGCCCCTGGCTTGCTTCCTGAAGGTCATCATGCTGGACGACAGCTCCACCATCACCATCAACATAGAGGTCCTCCAGCCAGTGCGTGAGGAGATGGTAGCCTTCCTCCTGGCCGTCAGCAGCCACACTGAACGGCTCAACTACTTCTTGGAGAGGCTGAGCCTCGAAGCAGCTCTGCGGGCAGTGCCGGGCCAGCAGGTGATGGTGGAGATCGACCGGCAGCATCTCCCTGGTGTCATCCGCTACGTGGGGAGCACCTGCAGGAACAGCTCGGCTGTGCTGGCGCCGTGCTTCTTCGGGGTGGAGCTACAGGTGAAGTGGACAAGGCTTGGGGGCAGTCAGTGGTCGAGGGTAGGAAGGTTCTACAGAGGGATCTGGTCAGGCTCGATTGGTGGGATGAGGTTCAAAAAGGCCAAGTGATGGATCATGCACTTGGGTCACAACAACCCCATGAAGGCCGCAGGCTTGGGGCAGTGTGGCTGGAAATTGCCTGGTGGGACAGAACCTGGGGCTGCTGGCTGACAGCAGCTGGAGATGAGCCATAGTGTGCCCAGGTGGCCAAGAAGACTACCAGCAGCCTGGCTTGGATCTGCAGTAGTGTAGACAGCAGGACCAATGCAGAGATTGTCCCCCTGGACTGGGCACCAGTGAGGCTGCACCTTAAGTTCTGGAAAAAGTTTTGGGTCCCTTACTCCAAAAGGACATTTAGGGGCTACAGCAGGTCCAGAAAAGGGCAAGGAAGCTGGTGAAGGGTCTGATGCACAAGTTTGTTGAGGAGTGGGTGAGGGGCCTGGGATTATTAAGCCTGGATTAAAAAAGGCTGAGGGGAGACCTTCTGGCTCTCCAATTCCCTGAAAGGAGTTTGGAACTGGGTGGGATTGGTCTCTTCTCTCAAGGAGCAAGTAATAGGACAAGAGAAAGTGGACTGAAGTTGCCCCAGAGTGGGTTTAGGTTGGACACAAGGAACAATTTCTTCACAGAAATGGTTGTGAGGGCCTAGCCAAGGCTGCCCAGGGCAGTGGAGGAATCCTCATCCCTGGAGTGTTTTCAAAGCTGTGTAGATGTGGTGTTGAGGGGCATGGTTTAGTGGCAGTGCTGTGCTGTACTGTTGGGCTGGTGGTTAGTGGTCAGTGATCTCAAAGGTCTCTGCTAAGCAAACTGATGCTGTGAAAGTAAGTTGCCTGTTTTCCCTTCTTCTTTTTTTTTTTTTTTTTTTTTTTTTTTGGTGTTTCTTCAGGGTGAGGGTGAAAACAGAGGACGTAGTGATGGCACCTACCACGGCACTGAGTATTTCAAGTGCAAGAGGAACTGTGGGATTTTCCTACCCTTTAACAGAATCCAGTTCGGTCCCGTAGTGGATGATGACTACATGAAACAGAAACCAAAACTAGACACAGATGAGAAGGTTCCTGTGAAAGTGGGAGATGCAGTTAGCTTCTACGTGGAGGAGGTCCTCACCAAGGGAGTAGCCATGGCCGTTTACAAGGAGGGAACCCAGTGGTTCGTTAAAGTATGCCCGGTAAGAGCAGCCTGGGTTTCGGGGAGCATTTCAAACCAAACTGTCTTCTGGTGGGACATCAAAGAGACCAAAACTTGCCAGACCTTGAAATGTTAGTTGATATGCCAGGGATTCTCCTGTGCCTAGTAGATGGAGCTGATAGATCTTCTTCCCCTTTCAGGAAGAAGAAGGAACAACAGACATCTTCAGGGAAATCCCCATGGATTCCATCGTGAAGGAAAGCTTGCAAAGTAGGTTTGTCATCAGACATCTCATGGAGGTTTCACTTTTGTTTCTGCTCTACAGGGTTATGAATCTGAAAGCCCCACAAAAGCTGCAGCTAGTCCCAACTTAGTTGATCAGGAGGCAGAGAAAGTCCATGGAAATATCTCACCTTCTAGACAAAATTTTGTAATAGGCAACTAAAGCTGAGTCTGCCCAGTCATGAGGCAGAAGAAGAGTCTCATGGAAGGGCAGCAACATTTCCTCCAGGAGAAGGCACCTCTGTTTTCAGTCTTTAATTTAGCTGTAGAAGGTGGAGCAAGAGCTGCCTCCTGATGCCAGGCAGACTTGCAGAGGATGTTTTGAGTTCTTGGACAAGACCATGACCTCTGTAAGACAATGAATGGTCAAAATTTGGTCTACTCCCAGAGAAATTCAAGTTTGGAACAGCCTCCCTAGGGAAGAAGTTGGATCTCCACTCCTGGAGGTGTCGAAGGGAGGCAGAGCTGTAGTGCTGAGGGCCATGGTTTAGCACCAGCCTTGGCAGATTTAAGAGAATGGTTGGCCTTAATGATTTTCCAAGCAAAATTAATCTATGATTCTGAGACAAATAATTATAAAAAACCTCTCTGATGCCTGCAGAAGACACCCACTGAGCTTTCAGGGCCATCCTGAGGGGAATAATTGGGTAACAACCTCCCTACTGCTGTCATTTCAGGAGCCCAAATTGGCTCTGAGAAGGGTTAGATTAACTCCAGGGTCAACGAGAAGCTGGAGTGGGCAGTTTTAAGCAGGAAAACAAGGAGCAGGACTGTCCTGGTAGACCAGTTTGGTCATACCATTGAGAATTACACCTTGTGTCTCTGGTGTTCAGTTTCTTGCTTGTCCATGTGGTCTGTAATTTGAAAACAGAGCTGGTGTGAGATGAGATCTAAACATGTCATCGGGTGTTGACTTCCTCCCTCAGCCATCATTTTGTGTCACCCCCTAGGTTTATTTTCACCAATGGAGTCCAACGTGGGCTTGGGACATCCAAACCAAATGAAGCATGAGACAAGTGAGAGCAGTGAGGAGTGTCCAAGTTGGAATTCATCCCTGGAGGTCAACTCCATGGTTCAGATCACCTTGGATAAGGGAAATCAGGTTTCTGGAATCATCCGCTGGTTGGGCTACCTGCCCCAGATTAAGCACAAAATGGCAGGAGTGGAACTGGTAAGGGGCAGCCTGGGGTGAGATTGTGCATCAGAATGGGCAGGTCTTGGTTGCTCTCCTCTTTGAAGATCTGCAGCTCTTATCTCACAGCTCAGCCTGGGCCTCTGAGGTGTCAGAGCTGAGCTTTGAGGTCAAGCACATGATTGTGCCCTTCCTGAAGCTGGGGAAGAGAGTATGGAATAATGATGCAGTGAAGCTGGTGGAGCGTCTGGAGGTCTTCTGTGGATCAACTGAGTGACCTGGGGTTGTTCAGTCTGGAGAAAAGGAGGCTGAGGGGAGACCTTCTGGCTCATTACAACTTCCTGGAAGGAAGTTGGAGCCAGGTAGGGTTGGTCTTTCCTCCCAAGGAACAAGCAATAAGGCAAGAGGAAATGGCTTCAGGGTGTTTTAGTGTGGGATTAGTTTGGACATGATGAACAATTTATTTGTGGGAAGAGTTGTCAAGACCAGGTCAGTGGTGGAGTGCCCATCTCTGGAGGCATTTAAAAGCCGTGTAGATGTGGTGCTGAGGGACGTGGTTTGGTGGTGGACTTGGCAATGTTGGGTTAATGATTGGACTCAATGATCTTGAAGGTCTTTTCCAACCTAAACAGTTCAGTTTGACTCCATGATGAGGGCTGGCTTGGTCTCTTCTAGAGTCATATTGTAACTGAGGTGGAGCAATCATCACTAGGATCAAAGCAACCAGAATAAGTGAAAACAGTCAATGAAACAGGACCAAGCTTCTGCACTGCTCTTAAGATACAAAACAGCCGTGTTGGAGATGACACCTCGCTTGTGGAAAGCCTCTTCTGATGTTGTTCCTCAATGCTCTTTGCCCAGGATGAAGATAAGGGGGTGACTGATGGTGAGTGGCTGGGCCAGTACTACTTCCACTGCGCTCCAAAGCGTGGCCTCTTCGTGAAGCTGCAGTCCTGCCAGCCTGACGTCCGCTTCCAGTGGTCACGCGACAGCCAGCTGAGCCTGGTGCACTATGGTGAGCTCCCTGAGGAGATGGGGCCAAGCTGGGGCACAGGAATGCTGCCATGGGATCACAAAAGTGGGAAAAAACTCCAGGATTGCCGAGTCCAACACTTAATGCAGCACTGATAGGTCACAACCAAACCATGTCCCTCAGCACCACATCCTTTCAAAGCCCTTGAGAGACAGGGAGACTCCATTTCTGCCCTGGGCAGCCTGGGCGAGGCCTCAGCCTTTTCCATGAAGAAATTGTTCCTTGGGTCCTACCTAAACCCACCTTAGTGCACCTTGAGTCCATTTCCTCTTTCCTGTCACTTGAGATGAGACCAAACCCACCCGGCTCCAATCTCCTTTCAGGGAGTGATAGAGAGCCAGAAGGTCTCCTCACAGCCTCCTTTTCTCCAGACTGAACAACCTTAGGTCCCTCAGCTGCTCCTCACCTGACCTGTTCTCCAGACCCTTCCCCAGCTTTGTTGCCCTCCTCTGGACCTGCTCCAGCCCCTCAGTGTCCTTGGAATCAGGGGCTCAAACTCTATCCCAAGATTTGATGTGTGGCCTCTCTGCTGCCCAATCCGGAAGGGGACAATCCCTGCCCTAGTTCTGCTGGCCACACTATTGCAGATCCAAGCCAGGCTGCTGGTGGCCTTCTTGGTCACCTGGGCACACTATGGCTCATCTTCAGCTGCTGTCAACCAGCACCCCCCAAGGCCTGTCCCACCAGGCAGTTTCCAGCCACTCTGTCCCAAGCCTGGAACCTTCATGGGGTTGTTGTGACCCAAGTGCATGATCCATCACTTGGCCTTTCTGAACTTCATCCCATTAGCCTTGATCCATCCTGGAAGAAAAGCTGGTTAAGTTTGGTCTCCATTTTCAGTAGATGAATTACTAGAGACAGATCTTCATTCCAGCATGGCTGGGTCTCAACAGAAGCAGGTGGTGACCTCTGAGCAGACTTTAGGAGCATGAGGGAAGGACAAAGTTGGGAAGCTAAAGGGATTTGCTTCTGTTTCTTCTCATGCAAAGGCAAAGAGGTTCTTCCCCAAGCTCCAGACAGTTTTCCTCCTCTGAGGAACGAGGCAGCAGTCCGTGTCCTGCGAGGGCGGATGAAGGGGATCCAAGGCCACTGTAATTCCTGCTACATGGATGCAGCTCTCTTCAGGTAAGGACTTGCTTGGGTGCTGCCTTTGTCCAAATCATAAAAGCCCTCATGAAGAGTCCAGCGTTCCCCTGTACCCTGGCTGCAAACCTGCCCAGTGTAGAGCAGTGGAGATGCAGCCTCAACATTTGCTGCTTTTTGATCTCCTTCCTAGTACAGTCGAGGTTCTCAAGCCCTGAAACAGTCCTCAGGAGTACCTAAGGTACCCACTCATGTGTCTGTCATGCAGGGCACTGAGAGATGGCAGACCTCTGCACTTGGACCATGATAACTCTGTCAGTGGAGGTAATGGCTGGAAACATTTCAGAGCAAGCACCCAAGAGGTCCCAGATTCATTCTGCTGTCCTTATTTGGAGAAGACAAGATGTAGTGGGTTTGGTGAAGTGACACACACTGTATTTAACTCTCAGACAATAGTCTAATTTCTCACTCAAATTCTCCAATTAGCTCAAACCAACACACAAGACTTTGGTGCGTCCTCCATGAGCAGTTTTGCCTGCAAAGTACAAGATTTGGTTCTCTCTGCGCTGTGTCCCTGCTTACCACCAGTGCTGGTTGGACCAGACATGGTTGCTCTCACGGTGGAGACACTTTGCCACTCACCTCTCTCTTAACTGCATGCATGGACTGTTGGAAGGAAAAGCCACCGAATGTCACCACAAATAAATGTGTGGTTCTAACTTGCTGCAAACCCATCAGGCTTAGATCTATCCTGCTCTTTTCACAGCCTCTTCTCTTGTACATCCGTGGTGGACTCCATGCTCTTCAAGCCCTTCCCACTGTGTGACCGGAATGTCCAGAGCATTCTGCGGGACGAGATTGTGACCCCGCTCCGGAAGTGAGTATGGACCACAGGAGGTCCTGCTGCTGTTGTGTGAGACCTGGACAGTCTGGAATGCTGGGGGACAGGAACCTCATGAAGCTCAACAAGGGCAAGTGTAGGGTCCTGCAGCTGGTGAGGAGTAACGCCCTAAACCAATACAGGTGAGGGGTGACCTGCTGGAAAGCAGCTCCAGGGAGAAGGACCTGGGAGTGCTGGTGGACAAGTTCACCATAAGCCAGCAATGCATCCTAGTGGCCAAGAAGGGCAATGGTGAGTGGTGCATTAAGTGTGGCCAGCAGATGGAGGGAGGCTCTTCTGCCCCCTCTCTATTCTGCCCAAGGGAGGCCACATCTGGAGTCCTGGGTCCAGTTCTGGGCTTCCCACTTCAAGAGAGACAGGGGACTACCAGTCCACTGGAGGCTCTGAAGATGCTGAAGGGCCTGGAGCATCTCTATGAGGAGGAAAGGCTGAGAGCCCCGAGTTGCCTTAGGCTGGGAAAGAGCAGCTTGGGAGGGCATCTGCTCAATGCTCAGCAAGAGCTGAAGGGTGGGCAGAAAGAGGCTGGGGCCAGACTCATGTCAGTAGTTCCCAGTGACAGGACAAGGGGCTGCAGTCATAAACTTGTGAGGTTGCTGGAGCCCTGGAGCAGACTGCCCAGAGAGGTTCCAAACCTATCCTTATCTTGAAAGCTTCCAAACCTGCCTGGGCATTGTGATCCTGGGCAGAATGCTCTGGGTGCCCTTCCTGTAGCAGAAGGGTTGCAGTAGATGATGTCTAGAGATCCCTTCCAACCCCTACCATGCTAGGATTCTGAAAAGCTGGACATGAGCTGGCACTGAGCACTACCAGAGCCAGCCATGCCCTGGGCTGAGCCCAAGCAGTATAGACAGTAGGGGGGAAGGAGAGGATTCTGCCCTCTGCTGTACTCTGCTGAGACCCCACCTGCAGTGCTGGGGCCAGCTCTGGAGTCCTCAGCACAGCAGAGACATGGGCCTGTCAGAGTGGAGCCAGAGGAGGACACAGGAGTGACGGGAGGACAGGAAGCTCTCTGCTGTGAGGCCAGGCTGGGGTTGTTCAGTCTGGAGCAGAGAAGGCTCCGGGGAGACTTTCTGGTGACCTTTCAGGACTTAAAGGAAAGATCTACACAATAAGTCGGGAAGAAACTTTATCAGGGATTGTGGTGATAGGACAATGAGTGATGATTTCAAGCTGGAAGAGGGGAGATTTGGATGGGATATTAGGAAGAAATTATTCACTATGAGGGTGGCAAGACCCTGGCCCAGGTTCCCCAGAGAGAGGTGGTAGATGCCTCATCCTTGGAGCTGTTCCTGGTCAGGTTATTTGGTGCTTTGAGCAACCTGCTCTAGCTGACTGCAGGAGGGTTGAGCTAAATGACCTTCAAAGGTTTCTTCCAAACCATTCTGTGACTCCATAATGTTCTGATCACTGGAGAGCTGCTGCTTCCTCCTAGGACTGGCTTTGTCCATGCTGGCAGTGTGATGCACCTCAGGGAGCAGCTGACAGAGAAGGGACAATGCTCCAGCTTCACCAATGCTGAGAAAGGTAAGGTGCTTTTTGGGATCTTCCTCAAGCTGCTTTACTTCGGGTTGCTTCATCCAAGCATCTGTCATATTTTCCATAATCCCAGCTTTTCAAACTCAGATGGAATTTGTCCCAGAGTCTGATGGAAAGCTGGGAATTTGGTGGGTCTCTACCTGCTGGCAGCTGTCACTAAGAGGGGATTTTCAGTTTCATGAGTTTCCATGGTTGTCCCCAATTCCACTTTGAGTTTCAGTTTTGGTGTTGGCTGTAAGTGTCCAGTAAGGCCTCTGAGATAGTGGTGGTGTGGTGGGATTGTAATGGTGGCACCAAAATGGGAGCAGTGGCTGACACTCCACCAGACTGTGCTGCCTTTCAGCCAGACCTGGGCAAGATAGAGAGATGGGGAAAGGGAACTTCATGAAGTTCAACAAGGGCAAGTGTTAGGGTCCTGTAGCTGGAGAGGAACAACGTCCTGCACCAGTACCTGTGAGGGGGTGCAGCTCTGTGCAGGAGGACCTGGGAGTGCTGGTGAAAAACAAGGTTACCATGAGCCAGCAATGTGCCCTTGTAGCCAAGAAGGCAAATGGTCTCCTGGGGTGCATGAAGAAGAGGATGGCCAGCACATGGAGGGAAGTTCTTCTCCCTCCTTACTCTGCCCTGGTGGGGCCACATCTGGAGTTCTGGGTACAGTCCTGGGCTCCCCAGTTCAATAGGGAATTACTGGAGAGAGTCCAGTAGAGGCTTCAAAGCTGCTGAGAGGCCTGGAACATCTCTATGAGGAGGAAAGGCTGAGAGCCCTGGGGCTGTTGAGTCTGGAGAAGAGCAGTCTGAGAGGGGATCTGCCCAATGCCCAGCAAGGGCTAAAGTGCAGGGCAAGAGGCTGGGGCCAGACTCCTGTCAGTGGTGTTCAGTGACAGGACAAGGGGCAGTGGGCACAAACTGGAACTCAGGAGGTTCCATCAGGAGAAGCCCCTTTCCTGTGAGGGTGCTGGAGCCCTGGAGCAGGCTGCCCAGAGATGTGGAGTCTCCCTCTCTGGAGAGCTTCCAGACTCACCTGGACATTGTGATTTTGGGCAACCTGCTATAGCAGGGTCGGACTGGATGACCTCCAGAGGTCACCATGCTGGGACTCTGAGAGTGCACTGTGTGGTTTGACCTGCTGCTGGTGGTGTGTGACCTGTGCTTGTCTCTCTCACCATTCCAGATCCTGAGGAGTTCCTCACTCTCATAATGCAGCAGATCCTAGGAATAGAGCCACTCTTGAGACTCCAGTAAGTTCCTACCTCAAAGTGGTTTACCTCCTTGGTCATTCATCTAACAAACTCTGTGTGTGACTTGGACCTTCTTATCCAGGCTTTGGAGCCACAGCTCCTCTCTGCTGTCCATATAATCTTGCTTGTTGTCATCTTCTCCCAGGTGACACATTCAGGACACTTCTAAGCTCTCCTTGAAAGTGATAAAGTGGTGATAAAGACCTTGTCTCATCTTCAGAGAGAGGCAGAAATGGTTTAAGAAGCGTGGTGTCCCAACTTCAGTGTGGAGCCAGCAGAATCTGACAGCCCTTAGATGCTTTTGGATGGTGTCCAGACATTGAAGCTGGCTCAAATCCTGCAGCCTCTCAACCAGACAGTCCATGGATGCAGTCCCAGTTTTTTAGGACTCTACAAAGAGGATGAGAGGCCGAAGGCAGCCAAAAATAACCATGCTGTTGAGGAGCATAGAAGGGGATTGTTGGGTTTCTGTGGGTCTTTGTTGGCACATCAGCCAAGCTGCTAGATTGTGGAGTGCTCCAAAAGGCTTGACCACAAAGAGGACTCTGTCCTTCAGCTCCCCTGCAGAGGGTCAGCTGAAGGAAATCCTTTCTCTGCAGGGTTGTGGGAGGTCTTCTGCACACAACTCACCTCCTGAATGCAGCCAGTTCTGCTTTGTGGCTTTTGTAGGTGCAATTATAAGTAGATCTTCCAGCTGAGGAGTCTGCACCAAAACCGTTGAAGTGGCCTTCAAAATTTACATCAGCAAGGAGAAATCTGAGTTTTGCTTTAGGGGTAGCGAGTCTCAAGAAGCAACTTGTGCTCTCATGGCACATAGGGTGGACAAAGTGCTTTGCGTTCCACCAAGCAGCCATTTATGCCTTGGGCCCGGATGCTTCTTGCAGGACAAACCCAGTATGTCCTCTGGGAGCTGAGATGTTTGTTCCACCACATAAGCAAGCCCCATGACCCAACTCCTTGCAGGTCAGGAGGCCAGGAGCAGGACTGTTACTGTTACCAGATCTTTATGGACAAACAGGAGGATCTGGTGGTACCTGATGTGCAGCAGTTAGTGGAACGTTCCTTCCTATCCTCCGAGCTGAAGCTAGTGGAGGTGAGCCCAGCTACCACCTTCCTGCTTTCTGCTGCCTCTTTCTTGCTTCCTCCAACATTCTTCTTCCTGCCAGTTAGGCTGTGGTGGGTCTAGTCTTACATCCAACCCTGCTAATCATTAGACTCATAGAATCATAGACTTGTCTGGTTTGGAAAAGACCTCCTAAGATCATCAAGTTCAACCATCAACCTAAGACTACATTAGGATGCAACCACAAGAGAGAGGTCAAGAGGAATCTGAGGGGACTGGGATGAGGGCTTTGCCTTTCCTTTTGCCATTTTGTCTTGGGAATGACCAGAGCAGAAGGTCTTTAGTCCCATGGAGACAGAAGAGTCTCTGGAGGTTGTCCCTTCTGGCAGGATGATTCATTTATCTTTCTTTTCCCAGATCCCTTCTTGCTTCATTATCCAGATGCCACGTTTTGGGAAGGAGTACAAGATGTTCAGCAAAATCATTCCTTCCCTGGAGCTGGACATAACAGATCTGCTGCTTGACAGTAAGCTCTTGGGCTGTGGTAATGCTCCTGGCTGGGACTGTGAGCCACCAGGTGATGGCTCTCACCTCTTTTGAGTTGTGAGCAGGTGTGAGGTGGAATTGGGATGTGGAGGTTGTTCCATACACAGGTGTGAGGTGCGATTGGGATGTTGAGGTTGTTCCATACACAGGTGTGAGGTGGGATCAGGATGTGGAGGTTGTTCCATGTGCAGGTGTGAGGTTGGATTGGGATGTGGAGGTTCGTGCAGGTGTGAGGTGGGATCAGGATGTGACTCTTTGAACACCAGTTTTGGCACAATGAATTGGATTTCAGGTAAGACCTGGAGAAGGTCCATCCTCTCACCCCTTGTCCCTGCAGGTCCCAGGGAGTGCTGTGTGTGTGGTGACGTTGCCACCCTGGAGTGTTCAGAGTGTTTTAAGGACAAGATGTTCTCAGCTACAGGCCTGAAGCAGTTCTGCAGCTCTTGCTCCAGACAGGTATTTCCTTTGGCTGCTCCTCAAATCTTGTCTTGCTCAGAGCCCCATCCAATCTGACCTGGAATGGTTCCAGCAATGGGACATCTCCCACCTCTCTGGGCAACATTAATAATCAATATTAATTTTTATATCCAGGCGAAGATTGTTAATAACTATGAAAATTGTTTACTACCATTAAATCTCACCAGAAAACTTATTTACAATGTTTGAAAGGCAGGGTTTGGATACAGGGAACAGGCAAAACTACAACACTTCAAGAAAATAAGTAGCAAATGCAAACATTAGAACTGGAAAGAGGTTCTTAGTTTCAAATATAGCTCTTGCCCACCAGGGGACTTGAGAGGCTCCTTTCTGCTGCTAAGGCAGAAAGGCACAACAGAATCTAGTTACAGATATTTTTTTTAGAGAGAGGCTCTGAAATATTTGCTCACAAAATAGTATCAGACAGTACCCAAAATGCCAAGTGAATTCTGTCTGTGCCTCGAATGTCCTTGCAGGCAGAGCATGTGGCAGGGCAGAGCAGGCAAATGAAAAGTAAAAAGTGAAAGCAGCAAAGCCTGTGGCAGAAGCCCATTTATTGATTGCCCAAACATAAATGGCCACACAAACTCACCAATCGGAATGGCACTTTGCCAAACCTGACCATATTTGGTGAAGTCAGGAGTTTAATTTCCCTTATTTGGGAGGAACAAGTCTGGGCAAGTCTTGGACCCTCAAAGTGGGAGTCTCCAAGCCTTTTGTCTTCTGCCTGCGCTCTACTTCCTCCCCCCAGCAGATGGAAGGGACCATGGGATCATGCCTGGGCAAGCCAGGACATGTATCTTCCATGACACTGAGCCGGTGTTCCACCAACATCAGCATACAAAATTTTGTCCTGAGATTTAGTCAAAGTCAGAGTCCCAGCATGGTGGGGGTTGGAAGGGACCTTTGGAGATCATCCAGTCCAACCCTTCTGCTCCAGCAGTCACACACAGCAGCTTGCCCAGGATCACACTGTCCAGGTGGGTTTTGAGGTTCTCCGGAGAAGGAGACCCCCACAACCTCTCTGGGCAGCCTGCTCCAGGGCTCCAGCACCCTCACAGGAAAGGGGCTTCTCCTGATGGAACCTCCTGAGTTCCAGTTTGTGCCCACTGCCCCTTGTCCTGTCACTGAACACCACTGACAGGAGTCTGGCCCCAGCCTCTTGCCCTGCACTTTAGCCCTTGCTGGGCATTGGGCAGATCCCCTCTCAGACTGCTCTTCTCCAGACTCAACAGCCCCAGGGCTCTCAGCCTTTCCTCCTCATAGAGATGTTCCAGGCCCCTCAGCAGCTTTGAAGCCTCTACTGGACTCTCTCCAGTAGTTTCCTCTTGAACTGGAGAGCCCAAAACTCCAGATGTGGCCCCACCAGGGCAGAATAGAGAGAGATGATAACTCCCTCCATGTGCTGGTCACACTCTTCTTTATTCACCCCAGGAGACCATTGGCCTTCTTGGCTACAAGGGCACATTGTTGGCTCATGGGAAACTTGTCCACCACCACTCCCAGCTCCTTCTCCTTGGAGCTGCTTTCCAGCAGGTCACCCCTCAGCTGTACTGTTGCAGCTGACTGTTCCACCCTGCACTTCCCCTTGTTTAGCTTCATGAGGTTATTCTCCTGCAACTGTCCATCCTACCCAGGCCTCCTCTCTTTAGTTGCAAACCACCACTTCTTGTCTCATCCCATCAGGCCATGTTCAGCCAGGTTCAGTTCTGGCTGCTCAGTGGTGCCTTCATCTCCCCAGGTTCACTCCCACCGCCGCCGCACCTCACACAAGCTGACTCGGTTGCACGTCCCAGAGGAGTTCCAGAGCAGGAAGGCCTGTGGCAGCCAGCAGGTGCCCCGTGAGAAGCTGGAGCTCTTTGCTGTGCTCTGCATTGAGACCAGTCACTATGTCTCCTTTGTGAAGTATGGCCCTGACAGCCAGCACTGGATGTTCTTTGACAGCATGGCTGACAGGCATGGTGAGAACATCTCTGGTGGGCTTAGAAGCTTTGATCATAGCTGGCTGCTGTGTGGTGGGCAGCTGGGAGGGTTTGCAATGCACACATGGTCCATTCAACTTTCCCTCAAAGTCCCCTACACAATTCAGGCTCTCTGGACTCTGCTTCCAACAGTGACTATTTAAGTAGACTCTAGAGAAGACTATGGCCATGCCAAGCACATGTGAGTTCCTCCTGGTGCTTTCTTCCATCTGGAGCTGGCTGCTATGTGGGCAAGGACCGTTCTGAACCTTCCCTACTTCATTGGCCTCCACATCTCAGCTATGTTACTGTTGAGTGATAGTATCACAGAATCCTAGTATGGCGAGGGTTGGAAGGGACCTCTGGAGATCTTCCAGTCCAACCCCCCTGCACCCACAGCAGGTTGCCCAGGATTGCAATGGCCAGGTAGGGTTGGAATCTCTCCAGAGAAGGAAACTCCACAACCTCTCTGGGCAGCTTCTGCCAAGGCTCTGAACCCTCCAAGTCAAGAGGTTTCTCCTGATGGAACCTCCTGAGCTCCAGTTTGTGCTCAATGCTCCTTGTCCTGTCAACTGGGCACTACTGATAAGAGTCTGACCCCATCCTTTTGACACTTGCTCATTAGATATTGATGAACATTGAGAAGATCCCTTCACAGTCATCTCCTCTCCAAGCTAAACAGTCCCAGGTCTCACTTGATCTGTGGGTTCTTATCTCTTGGTAACTCACTTGGACCTTTCTCCTCATTTCTGACTTAGGTGGTGAAAATGGCTTCAACATTCCCACTGTGATTCTCTGCCCTGAAGTGGCCAAGTATCTGGACTTGCCTCTGGCTGTGCTGGCACTGGAGCAACCTCGGGACATGGATGGAGTGGCCAAGCGCCTCTTCTGCGATGCCTACATGTACATGTACCAGAGCAAGAAGATGTCCCTTTACAAGTGACACTGCCTGGTGCTGGTGCCACCAAGCAGTGAGAGATCAGAAACGTGAGCTTAGATCAATCCCACGTCTCATCAGTGGTGAAAGCAGCCAAGCTTAGGTGCATCAAGCTTGGTTCTTCTTACCTCCTCCAGTGTCTGCTATCAAGTTGTCCACATCAGCCTGTCTAGATGTGTTCTTGGTCTTACCAAGCAATACTTTTTATTTCCAGCAGACCTGAACTCTCAACTTCATTCTCATTCCACAAGTTCCACCCTCCTTCCTCTTCAAGAAGTTCTGTCCTACCTCAGATTCCTCCTCAACATCCTTTTCTCCCTGCCAGCTCTTTTCTCCAAAGCTGAGGACCAAGATCTCACCAAAACTGTGTTCATCCTCCTCAAAGAACTCAAGGAAACCACCACCTCACCTTGTTAAGAGACCTTCACATGGACTTGTGGAATGAGAAAACCAAGACCTTGTGGTGTGGTTAAGAGGTGAGTTATGGAATCACAGAATTATTTCAGTTGGAAGAGACCTCTAAGATCATCAAGTCCAACCTAAACCCACCATGATCAGGACAAGGATTTGTCTTGTGGTCTTTAGGACCCACATCAAGTTGGCTCTTGGAGTTGCCTCCCCTTCTTCAGCACTTCCAACCACCCTCTCTCTTTTTTAACCACGAGGTGAATTGAAGATCTTGAGCTTCAAAGATGGTACAAACCCACATTTTTTTTGGTAGGAACAAAACTGGAAGATTGATTAGAGGAACAGCAGATGGCTTCAAGGTACCTGCTCCTGTTTGCACTATTGCTACATGAGGGAGTGGTTGAACCTCACTTTGAGCACTTCCTGTCCTGTCTTTGAAACCACTTTGGAGACCAAAAGCAGATGTGAAGGCCAGAGTGTTAAAAATTAGCACTTTGGGCTTCTTTGCTGTGGTTTGGGGTCTCTGAGTGGTACTGGTGGAATTAAACCATACAGATGGGAATTCTCTGCCCTTAATCACAGGCGATCATGGAGTTAGAGAAGTCAATGTGATGAACTGAATTGCCCACATTCGATATTGCACTGATAGGATACCAAAACTTTGAGGGCCCCCTCCAGGAGCTCCAAATGTGCAGCCCCAATCTTCTTGCTGTTTTCCCTCTTTTAGTCATGTGCAGGTTTACATCTGTCCTGTTGACTTGGACCATGTGATGGATGTGGTGCAGGATGATTGTTGGGGTATTGTGAGGCCAGCTGGGATCTCAGCAGCTCAATGGTACTATCAGCTTTCTGGTGTGTCCCTTGGTACATGGTCACAAAGGACAACTGGTAACTGAAAAGCCCAGACTCTTAAAGTTCGAGAGCACTGCTGTCCAGCTTCCAGTTGTCCTTCCTCTCTACTCAGTGTTGGTAAGGCCACACCTGGGGTACTGGGTTCAGTTTTGAGCTCCCCAGTACAAGAGAGCCCAACAAAGAGCCATGAAGATAATGAAGGGACTGCTAAGAGCTGGAACTGTTCACCTTGAAGAAGGCTTATGGGAAGACCTCATGAATATCTGTGAATACCTGAAGGGAGTGTGCAAAGAAGATGTCCAGGACCTTCTCCATTGTCAAGACAGGACCAGAGGCTCTGGGCACAACACAGCAGGTTCCCTCTGACCATCAGGATGGACGTCTTCACTGTGAGGATGACAAACAATGGCACAGGTTGTCCAGAGAGGTGGTGGAGTCTCCATCCTTGGAATACTCAAAGTAGTCTCGGACCAAGTCAAAGCACAAGTGGTTGACAAACCTTTCTAGGGGTAGGAGAAATGGTGGCAGATCCATCAGTGGATCATCTGAAGGTTGGGTTAACTCTGTTCCTGCTTATGGACTTACTGACCTCTGGCTGGTCCTTTGTGGCCACAGAGGATGCTGCTGCCTTTCTTTGTCTACCCGAAATTGCTGCTCTTCCTTCTCTCCAGAAAGCTCAGGACAATGTCCCTTTCGATACACCGTGAGTTGGGCTTTTGTATCTCTGGTGCTTCTGCTCTGTAAATGTTCCCTCGAGTAGTAAACTTCCCATGGTCACAGTGTTGGGTGTGAAAAGCTGCAGGGTTGGTGGGTCTGGGAGTGCTGGTGGACAAGTTCACCATGAACCAGCAGTGTGCTCTTGTGGACAGGGCAGCCAGTGGTGTGGGCAGGTGACAAAGAGTGTGGCCAACAGGTGGAAGGAGGTTTTCCTCCCCCTCTACTCTGCCCTGGTGAGGCCACAGCTGGTCCAGTTCTGGGCTCCTTAGTTCAAGACAGACAGAGAAATATTGGAGAGAGTCCAGCGGAGGCTCTAAAGCTGCTGAGAGGCCTGGAGTATCTCTGTGAGAAGGAAAGGCTGAGAGCCCTGCGGCTGTTTAGGCTGGAGAAGAGTGGCCTGAGAGGGGATCTACTTAATGTTATAAAGAGCTAAAAAGTGGGGGGCAAGAGGCTGGGGCTAGACTCTTCTCAGTGATGCCCAGTGACAGAACAAGGAGCAATGGGCACAAACTGGAGCCCAGGAAGTTCCACCTGAACATATGGAGAAGCTTTTTGACTTCAAAAGTAACAGAGCCCTGGAACAGGCTGCCCAGAGAGGTTGTGGAGTCTCCTTCTCTGGAGAGCTTTCAAACCCACGAGTGCACTGTGATCCTGGGCAGCCTTCTGTGGGTGACCTTGCTTTAGCTGAAGGGTTGGCCTGGGTGATCTCCAGAGGTCACTTCCACCCCCCACCAGTCTGGGATTCTGTTCCTGGGGTTGTTGAGATGCATCTCACAGGGCATTTCCTCACTGTGCCTCAGTTCTGTCTCTCAGAAAAGGGTTGGCTTGGTCATTGGACTGGAGACAATCCATGTGGAAAACTCAATGTGTGCAGGTTTCCCCCTCCTACCATTCCATGCAACTTTTCTTGACCTTCTATCAAGAGCCTTCAAACAGTCATTGTGTGGACATGGAGCTACACCAGGATTGCCCCCTGGAATTAGGGTCATAGAATCATTCAGGTTAGAAAGGATATTTAAGGTCATTAAGTCCAACCATTAAAGGTCATCTGATGCCACATGCTGCCTACTGGGGACACCCCCAGCTGCTCTCATGGGTCAGCTCTGGATTTTTCATTCCACCTTGATTCAGGCCTAAACTATCAAGTGAGGGATGCTGAAGTTTAAGCTGAAGGCAAGAAGGGTTCTGAAGGAGCAGGGCAGCCAGGGGGTGGGGTCACAGCACATCAGGACCTTTATTTTGGTTTTTTTTTTTTGCTCAGGATGAAGCTAATGTTTGGATTAGTTCCTACAGGAACATCAGGTTATG
Organism: Psilopogon haemacephalus; assembly: GCA_013396835.1. Classification (NCBI taxonomy): domain Eukaryota; kingdom Metazoa; phylum Chordata; class Aves; order Piciformes; family Megalaimidae; genus Psilopogon; species Psilopogon haemacephalus. The sequence goes on along the minus strand of VWZI01001759.1, from coordinate 54,567 downwards.
AGTGCAAGCAGCAGCCTGGAGTTGGCCTCCACATCCTAAGGACTGCATACAAGATGGAAGGTGATGAGATGTGGCCAGAGTCAACATCTAGAAGAGGAAAGGCAAAGTCTTTCTGCCACAGGTGTTCCACGGGACCTGAGTGGAGGGTACAGGACAGCTCTTTCCATGGTGGGACCTCATCCTGTGTACTCGAGGTTTGGTCCTCGTCAAGCTCTTGGTCCTTGTTAATCTCTTGGTCTTAGAGCTTCAGCATGGCCTACCATAATGTAAAATGCAGTGTTGGAAGAGCCACCAAGGTGAGCAAGAGCTGCCATAGCAGGAAACAAAGGGTTGGTAAGACCCCCAAGATGGGAAAGAGCTGCCACAGCAGAAGGCAAAGGGTTGACAGGGCTACCAAGGTGGACAGGAAGGGACCACGGCTTCCAGAGGATGTGAGGACAGCTGCCTCCCACCTCATTCAGCCCCATCCCTCTGTGCCTGGCTTTGCTACTGGGACCTTAGGGTGCTCCTCCAGTTCTTGCAAGGTCCTCAGATGAGCACCACGCAGCAGCAATATCACAACCATCTATTCTCAGTTAGTCAGTTGGTCTTCAGAAGAACACGGAGGAAAAGCTGGCCCCAGGCTGGCACAATGTGAGGTGTGGACCTCCTCACTGGCTGGCTTCCTGCAGCTTGCTGAGGAGCTGGTGGAGCCTCTCTGTCATGGCCACCTGGCAGAGGAGCAAGAGGGGACAGTGAGTGTCTGCTCCCCACTGCCACATCCCACTGTGGAGCCCACTGCTTTGCTTAAGCCACCAGGGCCAGGTTCTCAGGTGTGTACTGGTGGTGCCCAGCAAGAAGAGGACATACTGGGTAGGGTTGAGGGTCATGGAGCTGGCGGTGAGCAGGGTTGAGCAGGCTGAGGGACACCTGAGCGTGGGTCCTCACCTCTGGCAGGCTGGGCAGCGGCTCACACAGCTGCAGGGAAGGAGATGACCATGGCAACGTGAGTTCTACCCAGCCTCAATCCCCAGTGAACCAGCCTCAGCTTAGACTTTGATGCCACCATGTCCAGGATGGCATCCAAGTCCCTGGACAAGGGACGTCTCAGATGCAAGGAACACTGAGGTTTACCCCTTTGGTTTATCCAAGCTACCTTTGGTGCTTTGCCCAGCATGGGGGAAGACATCCCAGCCCCAGAATGCAGAGCTGCCCCTGACCTGACCATCCCTGAGGAAGGTGCGGTGGAGTGGCTCTACAGTGGCGGCCACAACCTTACAGGACTCCCCAAGCTGCCCCAGGACATGGATCACCAGCTCTTGGCCTGCCCGGGGTGAAGGCTCTTCCTCCAAGGCCATGAGGTCCATGAAGGGGTGACCTGCAGGAATGCCAGGTTAGGTGCCAGCAGGTATGAGGGACGTCATCAAGGACAGGGTTATGGAGCAGGTCAACAGGACAGCACCGTGGCAAGAGTCTCCCATCTCACCAGCAGCATCGTAGAGCCGATAGATGGTCTTGGTCCCTGGGATTGTCATCTTCTCCTCGTCTTCTGTCAGCTTCAGGCAGGGGGAGCCATTAACCTCCACTAGCTGCAGGAGATGAGCACCTTGGTTTTTGTCACATGCCATTGTTGCTGGGCTGTTCTTCGTGTTCCACCATGTGGTGGAGAAGCCACCAACACAAACCAGCTGAACAAATCAGTACAAACCCCTCAAGCCAGCCTAAAGGTGGACATCCCACCTACTGCCTGCAAGCTTCTTGCAGTGCTCTCATTTACATGAGATGGTGGCACATAGATGTAGTTTGCAAATGGCACCTGTTGAGTGGAGGATGGCACCTAGGAGATGGGAGGGAGCTGGATAGGCTTGAGATGTAGGCCCATGTGAACTTCATGAGGTTCAACAGTGAGAGGGCCAAGGGCAAGGCCCTACAGTTGTGTTGGGGCAGCCTCCAGGATCACTGCAGGCTGGAGGGCAGCCCTGTGGAGGACTTGGAGTTGCTGGTGGGTGAACAGCTGGACTTAAGTTAGGTGAAGTTCTCTGGAGCTCTGAGCAACCTCAGGTGTCCCTGCTGAGTGTGGGGGGTTGGACCAGATGGCCTTTGAAGGTCCTTTCCAGCCCAAACCATCTGATGATGACATTGCCTTCACAGCATAATCCCTCAGGGCCAGGTGCCCCTTAGCTGCACAGCCCCTGCCTTCCAAAGCCTGGGAGAAACCAGCTGGTCCCCCAAGCTGAGCAGGACAGAGCTGCTGCCAGCACTGACCTTGTAAACACAACCCAGCGATGGCTGCAGGGGACATGTCACCAGGTGTGTCCCGACACCGATCATGTCAATCTCGCTCCCCTGGTGCAGAAGAGAAGATGGAGGCCATCAGTGGCTCAGCCCTGCCACCAATGTTGTGATCAGAGCCACAGACACAGTTCAGAGAGCACTCTGCTGAAGCTGGCTGGTGTCGACCTGTCCCACCCACCCAGCAAAAGTTGAAGTGCCCTCACAGCCCCAGCAGCAGCCACCTCACCTCCTGGATGAACTTCTCCAGACTTTGCTCGCTGATGTCATTGCTGACAGCAATGGGGATAGACTCAAACCAGGGCACCTGGAAGCTGGTGAGGACTTGGGGTTTGAGGTGGATCCATATCTCCATTCACAGCATCCTCCTAAGCTGCGAGGTCTCCCACCACAGCAGGGCAAGGTGCCCAAGGTGGAGAAGCTGGTGACCAGTGGCAACCAACCCAGATTTGGTGATGGACTTAAGTGGACTTACTGAGCACCACAGGCTCGGAGCACTTGGCGGATCTCCTTGGACTGCTGGGCCAGGTCCCCGCTGTCCAGCCGCACACCGATGGCCTGGTAGCCCAGTTGGTGCAGGGCCAGCGCCACGGCGCAGAAGTTGGGCAAGCCACTCCTGGCATGGGTGAGAAGGTTACCGTCCCTTGCTTGGTGAGACAAGGACCCAGGATGGATCCGACAGCATGTTCAAGCCCTCTGCCAAGCTACAGCAAAGCACGAGAATTCTCCCCAGATGGAAATTTCTCTGCTTGAAGGCTACCAAGGAGGGACGTGGTCATCCCCTCCACCATGGTGGCAAAGCCACCCTAGTGGTAAGAACCTGATGTTCTCACCTCCTGACACAATAGGTGTCCAGCAGCCCCTGGAAGTCGCGTGGGAAGGTGACAGCATAGGAGAGGAAGGCGGCCAGCTCACCCCGGTTTGTCTTCTCCAGGGGGGTCTGGAGCAGCTCACACACCTGCTGCAGCCACGACTCGGCCAAGGTTGGGAAGTCCACTGGGTCTCCTCCTGCCAATGGCACCAGCTCCTGCATGGGAGGACACAGATTTTGCACACCCCATGGCAACCTCCAGGGCACCTTGTCCCTAGCCCAGGCTGCCGCTCACCCGGGGCTGCACCTCCTCCAGCGCGGTGAAGGACATGATGAAGGAGTGGGCGATGGTGCCGCGCACCGGGATGCCGTAGAGCTTCCCTGCCAGCACATTGCTGGTGCAGTCAAAGCCTGCGAGAAGGGATGAAGGGGACACACGGGTAATGGAGTGGTCGTGGTGCCACGGGACACTGCAGGCCACCACTCACCCCCAATGTAGGAGTACTTGGAGGCCGAGAGGGCACCATCCGGCCCCTGAGCGCGCCGCAGCCCCATCTCCATCAGCTTCACATCTGGGCCAGCAAGGAGTCGGAAACGGGCGGCATTGGTGGCCACCAGGCTAGGGGGAGGAAGGGATGTGTCACACCAAACAACCAAGGTCACACCAGTACAGAGCCAAGAGTGGAAGGAACTCCAGGATACTCAGTTCAGCAGATGCATGGGGACATGGAAGGGACTACCACGGGACTCCAATGGACAAGAAGACATGTCCTACCTGGCATAGTTGACCAGGCACAGTAAAGTGGTCTCCAGCAGCTGCACGACCAGCAGTGGCCCCTTCACCTGCACGAATGGGACCTGCAGGGGACAACCAGATGATGATGTCCCCATCCTCTTCGGGGACATCAGAGCTGATGGCCCCATAACTCTTCCAAAGCAGGGGAGGAAACCAAGCATGTCCCACCCTGGCAAAGACCACAGAGCCCTCAGGCACAGCAGAGACTGTCACCTCCGAGGTGTCCAGGGTGGCCAGGTAATCGAAGAAGGCCTCCTCTGTGGTGCTGGGCAGGACAGAGCGCAGGTAGGCAATGTCTGTGGGGACAGAGCTCAGTGGTGATCAAAGCTGGTGGCTGCCCAAGCCACGTGGTGACAGAGGAGGGACCGAGCCTCTTGTAGCCAAGGGACAACTCACAGCACCCACCGAGATGTAAGGGGCACTGTGGTCCACCATGTCTCCTCTGAGGGACAGTCTATGGGAGCACGGTCCTCCTGAAGGGTGTCCCCCAAGTTTCTCTAAGGGTTGGCCACATCCACCCCCTCCTGTGTCCCTGTCACCCGGATTCTTCTGAGGTGGCCCTAAGGACTGTCCATGGCCCTTACAGGTTACCCTGAAGGGTCCTACAGTCCCCTAGATCCCTCTGAGATATGTCCCTGTCCCACTTAAGTCCCCCTGAGGGGTTCCCCTGTCCCACAGATCCCTCTGACATGTCCATGTTCCCCGCAAGGACCACTGGAGGGTCACCCTGAGGCCTGTCTCTGTTCCTTCATGGGTCCCAGGGGGAGGTCCCTTTGAGAAATGTCCCTGCCCCTGAAGGACACCCTGAGGGGCCACTCTAACCCCAGTACCGATCTGCCATGTCCCCCTGGTACCCGTTGTAGGACCAGAGGGGCATTTCCTGTCTTCAGGTCCGCCTCGAAGGACTCCAGGGGAGTCGCCCTTAGCCCCAGGTCCTCCTCGAAACAACAGTCAGCTCCTCACTGCCTCCAAGTCCCCCCACGAAAAGCTACCTCCAGGTTTCCCCTCTGTTCCTCAGATCTCCCCTGAAGGGCTCCCAAGGTGTCCCCCCGGTCCCCAACCCCCCCTCCAAGGACGCCCAGATGTGCCCCCTTGCCCCAAGTCCCCCTCGCAAAGGCCACCCAGGTGCCCCTCGGAGGAGCCACGGGAGTCTCCTCTCCCCCCGGCCCGTCCCCAAGTGCCGTCCGCTCACCCGCAGCCGAGAAGCGGA
>VWZI01001759.1:39084-49324 GCA_013396835.1 Psilopogon haemacephalus | reverse complement strand
GCAGGCCATGGACAGGTGGTACAGGTCCGTCAGCCCCGACATCGCCACGGCGGCCACCCGCCGCGGGGCACCGACCGCGGAGCACCGACCCGGGCAGGGGGAGGCGCCGCGGGGAGGGGCGGGACACGGGCACGGGAACACCGCACACGGGGAGGGGCAGCGGGCGGGGAGGAGGCACATGGAGGAGGGACAGCGGCGACAGGGAAAAGGGGATACGGCGAGGACGAGGGGAGGAGCCGGGAGAGTGAGACGGCGGGGACATGGGGAGGGACGGGGAGAGGGGGGCAGTGGGGACACGGAGGGGGAGCAGCAGAGTGCTGATGGGCACGGGAACGGGACAGAGGGGACACGGAACCTGCGGGGATGGTAACACAGGAGCCACGGGGGACACCCAACACCAGGGAGAGCAGCACACAGAACCCCGGGGACGGCAGCACGCCGGTGACAGGGGACACAGGACAGCAGGGATGGCAGCACGCAGGTGACAAGGGACACAGGACACCAGGGATTGTGGCACAGAGAGGACATAGGAACAGCAGGGACTGTGGGGATGGCAGTAGATGGGACGCGTGGGCAGCACAAAGGACACCTGGAGACAGGACATGGACCACAGAAGGGCCAGGGATGTAGTGGGCATGGACAGCACAAGGTATGCAGGGCACCGTGGGTGGCAACGCAGAGGACACATGGGACAAAAGGGGTGACAGTACCCCCCAACTCCTGTCTCCAACCCCTCATTCCCAATTTGGATTAGAGTTAGAGTTAATCCCACCCATGGCTCAGGACCTTGTGCTTGGCCTGCTCCCACACCTCCAGCCTGTCCTGGTGCCCCCAGCTGTAGCCTGGCCCTCAGGTGTGTCCACCCCACCCCTTAACTTGGTGTCACCTTTAAGACACTTGCCCCCACTTGTCCATGCCACCACCATGGATGTTCACCACCCCCCAGGACACCAATATGGAGTGGAAGACCTGTGCCACAGAACCAGCATAACGAGCTACCGACCATGCCAACACAGGGGCAAGTGAAAGCAGGGACAGCAGACATGCTGGATGCCAACCCCAGCAGCACCTCACAGTGTGCACCCCAACCCCCTGGGCTCTTCCTGGTGTCGGCACTGTGTAACTTGAGCCTGGACCTTGCACTCTGGCACTGTGACCAGCCTGTGGTTTGAAAAGTCACCACCCCTTAGGTACTTCAGCTCCAAATGAGGACATCTAGCTCCAAGCCAGCAGCTCCTGCTGATTGAGCCCAGGGGTTGTGTGTAGAGCCTGACCTGATGTGCCACCTCAGACCTTCAATCCAACTCAGAGATGGAGATCACTTCTAACTCAAGAATAGAAAGGGAAATATCCCAAACTCTGACAATCAAACGCCCTGGAGAAGCTGGACCCATCAGAGAAAACCACACCCCATCTGCAGGTCCAACCTTAATCTTTATTAGTTACAGTTTGAGGAGACACCATTAATGCTCCTAGATCTTGTTGAAAGCAGCAATGTCCACGCTCTGCACCTGCAAGGGGAAAAAAAAGCAGCAGCCAGAGGTCACCAAGGTGGCTTCGGACATTTAAAACCAGGAGAAAGCAGATCAGAGATTCTCCAAAATCATGCTCACAGACCAGGCATAGCCCAGGTTCTGGGTGCAGTGTTGGGGGCCCTTGCTTCAAGGACATTGAAGGGCTGGGACGTGGCCAAAGGACAAAGCAGCTAGTGATGGGTGTGGAGAACTTGTGAGGAGCAGCTGAGGGACTGGAGTTACCCAGCCTGGAGAAAAGGAGGCTGGGGGGAGGCCTTCTGGCTCTCTACAACTCCCTGAAAGGAGTCTGAAACCAGGTGGGGCTCAATCTCCTCCATCAAGGAACAAGTGATAGGACAAGAGGAAATAGCCTCAAGTTGCCCAGAGGAGGTTTAGGTTGGACATGAGCAACAATTTCTTCATGGAAAGGGTTGCAAAAGTCTGGCTCAGGTTTCCCAGGGCAGTGGTGGCATCCCCATCCCTGGAGGGCTTTCAAAGCCATATAGATGTGGGCCATAGTTTGGTGGTGGCTCAGCAGTGCTGGGTTCATGGTCGGATTTAATGATCTTGAAGGTTTTTGCCAACCAAAACAATCTCATGACTCTATGAAGCTTTCACAGTTCATTCAATGAAGAACATCTTAGGAACTTCTAGGAACATTTCAAGTTCCTCTTTGACTACAAATGGAACCAAGGATCAGGCAAAGGTCAAGAATAGGAACTCTCTGGCCTACTGCTCTCCCAACAAGACTGGGAGTGTTACTAGCACAGGGCTGGAGCTCCATGGAAAGAGGAAGGATGCACATGGAGACATCTCCAGGGTTAAACATTTTTCTCAGCAGACACCAACTTCATCTACAGCTCCTAAGTGTACCTAAAATCTGCATGTGGTTCGAAACAACTTCATGGATCTGATATTACCCAGCCTGCCCCAAAACTTACATAGTCTTCAAACTTGGTGATCTCCTCCTCCAGGATGTCTGTCCCCACTTTGTCATCTTCCACCACACACTGGATTTGGAGCTTCTTAATGCCGTAACCCACTGGGACCAGTTTGGAGGCTCCCCACACCAGCCCATCCATGTGGACAGACCGGACGCACTCCTCCATCTTGGCCATGTCAGTCTCATCATCCCACTGCAAAAGGATCAAGTGTCTGAACTTCAGAGGTGTCCTGGAGGTCACCAATATCCCCAACAGGTTTCAAGTGACTCAATAACTCAACACTCCTCCTCCTCTCTCAGCTCTGCAGTGCTGGGGACAACTCTAGAGTCCTTAGCACAGCAGACATGGACCTGCTGGTGCAGGGCCAGAGGAGGGCACAGCAATGGTGGAAGGGCTGGAAGTCCTCTGCTGAGAGACCGGCCTCAGAAAGTTTGGGTTGTTCAGCCTGGAAAAGAGAAGGCTCCAAGGAGACCTTCTGGAGGCCCTCCAGGACTTAAAGGGGGCTACATGAAATCTGGGAGGGGACTCTTGATCAGGGAGTGTAGTGATAGGACAAGGGGTGATGACTGCAAACTGAAGGAGGAGATATTTAGATGAGATTAGGAAGAAATTCTTCACTGTGAGGGTGGTGAGACACCAGAAGGTTGTCCAGAGAGGTGGTGGAAGGCCCATTCTGGGAACCATTCTAGGTCACATTGGACAGAACCCTGAGCAACCTGCTCTAGCTGCAGGTGTTCCTGCTCGCTGCATGAGGGTTGGACTGGATGACCTCTGAAGGTCCCTCCCAGCCCAACCCAGTCTATGATTCTAATTCCAGAGGTCCTATCTCCAGCAGCCCCTTCAGCCTTGCTCAGGAGCTTCCCCCACTTGAGCCACTCACTGGTTTGACATCCAGAAGGATAGAAGACTTGGCAATCAGACCAGGCTTCTTGGCCTTCTTCTCTGCGTACTGACGCAGTCTCTCCTCACGGACTTTGGCAGCCTCTTGGTCTTCCTCTTCATCATCGCTACCAAAAAGGTCAATGTCATCATCACCATCTTCCTCTGCAGCAGCTGGCTCAGCTTTCTTTGCAGGTGAAGCTGATGGAAGCTCCACTTTCTTGGAGGGAACACTGAAGGGTTCCACTTTCTTCAGCGGGATGAGATGGATTCGAGTTCACATGGAGGAAAAAAAGAAGATAAAGCTAAATCAGAGCAGACCTTAAGAGAAGCTCAATGTCTACATTGCTTGAGACACTGGGCATGGCCCACACCATGTGATTTGGGTGAAGAATCATCTATTGACCATCAAAGTAGGACATCTGACCAGATGGACCTTTGAAGTGTTTCATCATGGCTGCACTTACAGTCCCAGAGCAAAAACCACTACCATGCAGCCAAGAGCTGATCCTTCTCTACAGGGTTCAGGACATTTAGATCATAAATCTGAGCACCACAGCAGCTGGGAACACAGCCAAGTGTCTTCCCCAGCATAAAGAAGGGTCTGTGCTTGCTGCCAGGACTACCACTGGCAGCACATCTTCTAACCTACAACAAGAATCAAACTCCTAACTGCAACAGATCTGCACCAGCTCTCCCCATCTGAAGTCTCCAATTTTGCTGGTCTCTGGACAGAAGTACATGTAGGAAGGAAAGATGACGAGGCAGCTGCCAGAACTGCTGGAGAACCTACAAACTCATCCTATCTATTAGCAACTCTCCATTTTCAGACAGCCAGGCCACCTCAGGAGACCTGGCACTTGGTGAAGCACTCAAGACCATCATCTTGCCAAGCCTTACCTGGGTTGGTGGAACTGGTGAGGGCTGGTGGGAGGTAGATGACTTTTCCAGAGCATTCAGGCGACTTTCCAGCTTGAACATGGCCATCTGAAGGTCTGATACAACTGTGAGAAGAGGGCAAGGAGAACCTTATCTTATGGCTCTGCACCAAGACAAAAGCTGCATCTGCTCAGAAGTGGGCTTTACAACCACCAGTTGCTCCACCTCGAAGTCTACAAAAATCTGATCAGAACTCACTCCCACCAGGACACCACCATGACCTCACCTGTCAATAGACCAAGGTTCTCCAACTTACCACTGCGAAGATTCTGGTTTTCTGTCTCCAGGTGGGAAATTCTGGCAAGGAGTTCATTGTGGTCACCAGCAGACCCAGAAGAGGTTGTATTTGTGCTCTGCAACAAGGAAAACCAAAATGAAACTCATCACTTCTTCACCTGCTGCCAAAGTTTGGTGAGGCTTAGTGAAGCTGAGCCATGCCTCCAGGGAAGGAGAACATTTGAAAGACAATCTAAACACAATCTAGGAACGAGGACAACCACCTAACAGAAATGAGGACAACCACCTAACAGGAACGAGGACAACTGGACAGCTACATCTTCTCTGAAGGCTCTATAAAACACTCTACATAATGAAGCACTGAAGTTATTATAAGAACCTTCAGCTGGCACTGATGAAGGACATGGCAGTGATAAAGGATAAAGTCATTCTTTGAAAGCTGAAATCACAGACTGCAACTAAACACAGTTTCACCCCCAAGCCTCTTAGATGGGACAAGTGCTCTCCTCTAGAGACAAAGTGAGGGACAGAGCACAGAAATGATCCACCTAACGTCACTATGGAAGCTGGGAGGAGATCCCAACATCTCTATACTTCCACTTTCCCTCAGCCCAGGTTTAAGTCCTCTCAGAACAACTTAACCCTGCTTCCAGGCACCCTGAAGGAGAAATTCTAGAGATCCACCTTTCAAAGTATTTAACAGTCATTAAAAAAGGGGGAAAAGGGGAGACTGATTTCAAAGGAGGCTTCAGATTGACCAAAGGAAAAAAAAAAAAGCAGAGGTCTTCAGGCTGTGACCTGAAGACAATGGAGGAACTGGTGAGGTGTCAAGAAATAATTAACACCCTACCAGTGGATGGAATGATAAGGTGGACCTTAGCTTTGGAGATGTCAGCAGTCACTCAAGATGGAAGAGGAGGGTGAAGAAAAAGAATATGTGGCACACGGGAAGAAGGCTGGGAGATGCCAAGCCCAGGAGAGCACACAAGAGTGAGAAGGTCAAAGAGACCCTTCTCCTCCCACTCAAAAAGGGGCACAGGCAGAGGTCAGAAGCACCATGAGATCAACCTCCAACACCACTGCTGAGGTAGAGCAGGCTCAGGGATATGAGTGGAGATCTGCAGTTGTTGGACAAGCTGGGAGAGCTAAATGTCCTGCTAGATGGTCCTAACTAAGGACGTGGTTTAGCACCAGTCTTGGTAGATAGTGGTTGGACTTGACGATCTTAAAGGCCTTTTGCAAACAAAATGATTCTGTTCTATGATTCCATGACACAAGGTGAGCCTCAGCCACGTGCCAGAGGAAGTTCTCATCACAGGGAAGGAGAATTTGGTCCACCTCTCCAAAGCAGGGCTGTCCTTGCTCTACACCATCCTCTCAAACCACACAAGCAGCTCCACCCATGCGTAGTCGACTTACAGTTGAGCGTCCTGACTGCCTCTTCTGACGGGCAGAAGGAGCTTCTTTACTACGAGGAGGACCTGTCTTCTGCTGCAAAGGGCAAAAGGTTTGGGGGACGTTTGGTTGAACATGGAAGATAGAAAAGGATTTCACTCATGCTGGAAGTGGTCAAGTTCAGGCAGCAGACCCACATGCAGGACAAGTTGTCAAGCAACAAGAGGCAGCTTCACACCATCCACACACCAACCAAAGCCTGCACAGAAACATGGAACTGAACTGGGCCATCTGCTCAGGACACAGCTCGGTGCCTGCACAGAGGTCACACAGCTGGCTGGCAGAACCACAGGGAGATGTCTAGAGCGTGGTCCCAGCCATCTCCTCATCTATAAAACCCAAGCTGAAGCAGATTCATGCATTCCTGTGGCACAAGTTGTGCTCTCAGATTGTTCTCCTGTAATCCCAGACTCTTAGCATGGTGTTGGGTGGAAGGGACCTCTGGAGATCATCCAATCCAACCTTTCTGGCTGAAGCATGTTGGCCAAGATTGCAGTCTTCAGGTGGGCTTGGAATCTCTCCAGAGGAGACTCCACCTCTCTGGGCAGTTCCTTGCAAGGCCCTCAAACCTCCAAGCCAAGATGTTTCTCCTTATGAGACCTCCTGAGTTCCACTTTGTGCCCATTGCCCCTTGTCCTGTCACTGAGCACCACTGAGAAGACTCTGGCCCTATTCTTGATCTCCACCCTTTAGATAGTGACAAGCACTGAGAAGATCTAACACCTGTCAGATGAAGAAACACATGCAAGGTTACCAAACCCTTAACAAGCCCCAAATTACCACCTGCTGGAGGAGCAAAGCCACACAACATTGGTCTGAAGAGAGAACTTGGTGAAACCTCTTACATGGGCTTCCATCCTCACTTGCAAGCCCACAAACAGAGGCTGCTAGCACCACCAGGCTAAAGAGAAGAATGAAAGCTCAGATGAACTCTGTGTGTATGACCTCTTCTTGCTGTGGTTACATCATCAGGACTAAGCTAATTCAGGGAGAAGTGAATTCTGGTTGAGTCCTCAAAAGGTTTGGGTTGGAAGGGATCTTCAAAGACCATCTCAGTCCATCCCCTCTGTGTTGAGCAGGGCTCATAGAGCCCTGACCAACCTGACCTGGAATGGTTCCAGGGATGGGGCATCTACCACCTCTCTGGACAAGCTGGGTCAAGGTCTCAGCATCCCCATCGTAACAGAATTTCTTTCTTCTCTCCTTTTTTTGTTTCAAACCATTATCTCTGGTTCTGCCATCTTTCTGTCACCATCTTTCTCATAGGCCCCTGTCCCTGGCTGGTCTGTCCCCATCTTTCTCATAGACCCCTCTAAGTCCTGAAAGGCCACGAAGGCATCAACAGAGCCTTCTCTGCTCCAGACTGAATAACCCCAACTCTCTCTGCACCTGGCCTCACCGCAGAGGGCATCCAGCCCCCTAATCATCTTCACAGCCTCTTCCAGACCTGCTCGAGCAGCTCCTTCTTGTGTCGGGAACCCAGAGCTGCACTCAGCAAAGCACAGCAGAGGGGCAGAATCCTCTCCCTCCTCCTGCTGCCCACACTGCTGGGGATCAGCCCAGGACAGGGCTGGCAGTGCTCGGTGTCAGCTCATCTCCAGCTTCTCACCCACCACCACCCCCGAGTCCTTCTCCTCAGGGCTGCTCTCCAGGCCTTCATCCCCAGCCTGCATGGATACCAAGGATCTCTCCAACCCACATGCAGTTAGCCTTGTTGAACCTTATGAAGTTCATAGGCCCACTTCTCCAAGTTGTCCAGGTCCCTGTGGATGGATCCCATCCCACATGGTAACAACCTCAGATCCAAGGAAACATTCATGATCAAGCAGATGTCAACTGGAGAGGCTGGCTGAAGCAGAGATGACCATGCAAAGCAAGATGGAAGGTATGTGCAAACAAATATTTCCACCATCAGAACTTTGTAACCTCTTTCAGGAGGTCCAAGTCATCTACTCAACCCTTCTCTAGGCTCCTACACACATTTCAGAAGAACAAAGCATATCTAAAACCAGCCCTGGATGAATTTCAGAGTAAATAAAGGCATCAGTCTTCTATCTCCCTATCTTTTAAGAGACACTTCTTATATCTTTAGGCTCCTGATGCACGTTCAGGTGGAAGGAAAGAATAAGTCCTGACTCCAAAAATATTCTTCTGCATTCTCCTCCACTCTCTATTCATGAGACATCACAAATTTGCCTTTCTGAAGAAAAAAACTCAAATTTAAGCATATTCAAGTCAAGCCTGCTCTATGTTGTCCAGCAGAAAAAGACATGGGAGTGCTGGATGAAGCTGACCCAGTATGCGCCCAGGGGCCAAGAAGGCCACCAGCATCCTGGCTTGGATCAGCAATAACTTGACCAGCAGGACTACGACAGGGATTGTCCCCCTGTGCTGGACAATGGTGAGGCCACATCTCAAATCCTGGGTTCAGTTTTGTGGCCCTCACTCCAAGAAGGACATTGAGGGGCTGGAGCAGTCTAGAAAAGGGGAATGGAGCTGGTGAAGGAGCTGGTGAAGGGTCTGGAGAACTTGTGAGGAGCAGCCAAGAGAACTGAGGTTGTTCAGCTGGGCAAAAAGGAAGCAGAGGTGAGACCTGGCTCTCTACAACTCCCTCAAAGAAGGATGTAGCAGAGTCTCTTTTCCTAAGGAACAAGTTATGGGATAAGATCAAACAGTTTCAGGTTGCACCAGGGGAGGTTTAGGTTGGATGTGAAAAACAGTTTCTTCATGAAAATGGTTTTGCAGGCCTGGCTCAGGCTGCCCAGGGCAGTGGTGGAGTCCCCATCCATGGAGGGCTTTCAAAGCCATGTAGATGTGGTGCTGAGGGACCTGACAGCATTAGGTTGATGGATGGACTTGAAGACCTTAAAAGTCTTTTCCAAACTAAATAGTTCTATGAGAGGGTTGTCCAAGTCAACAATGGTCCTTCAGAAACACAAGCTACAGAACTGATGCTGCCAGCTTGTTTCTCAGCACCTCTGTCTTAACTGATACAGAAGATCTGGCCATGGTTTACTGAGGTTTTCAACCCTCAAGCCCATCAAGCTTTCCTCACAGGAACAAAACACAAACCCCAGCAGATTAATTTTTGTGCCAAGAGTTTTCCAACCCTATTTGGGACGGGGATTCATTTCCCTACATATTTTTGTCTTAACTAAAAAACTTTGAGAAGCTGCTGCTCCCCTACTGAAAGCCTAAAGAGTTCAGATTTCAGCTTAAAATGAGTCACTTCAGGAAAACCTTCAGCTGTTGGTTAAAATAAGGAACTAAGATTAGAAAATTTCCAGATGTTTTTTCCTCAACAGTATTTTGAGTTGGTTTTCCTCTTATTAAGCAATCCCAGTCTTCTCCTGGTTTCTCTGCTGTAATTTTGGAACCACCAAAGCAGAACTTAATCCTTCCCCACTACCCGTTGGTCAAATTTACCCTCATCTTCCTGCACCCACTTCCAAACTTCTTTGATCGCTCACTGCAGCAGGTGCAGAAGTTTGTGTCAAGTTCAATGAGGCCACGAGGGGGAAAGAAATGATCCAAACTCCTTCACATTCACCCCAAAAGTACTGTGTTAGTCCTTTCTGCTGGTGTTAAGAGACGAAGGCAAAATATTCTCCTTGAAAAAAGCTTCATCCCCTGGCTGTGTCCTGCTCTAGGCAAAAATGCCCCAAGAGGAACCAAATCACTCCAAGTGAAGAATGGAAACTCTCAGATGGGAAGATCTGTGCAGCAGTCCCACTACAGAGTTAAGAAATCAAGACACATGGGCTGGATACTGTGAGTTTTCCTGACCTATAAAACCGCTTTTCAAGCTTCCTCTGGAAAAATTAAGTGTCTTGGCTGCACAAAAACACTTCAAAAAAAGCCTGTTTCTGAACTTCTAGAAGATGGTAAGGACTTGCAGCAAGCAGCAAAGCTGAATTCCATGAATGCAGCAGATAGGAGGTACCATTTTTTTTGCACATACCCTAAAACTGAAGGCATCCCCAGGAAAGAGAAGGTGGAAGCTGAGGGTACCCCAGCAGAGACATCATCCTGTGCTGGCAGCTTGGGAGTTTTGCTGCCCCAGTGAGGTTACTTGAGACTTGTGGCAACATCCAAGGCCAGGCTGGGGAGGAGGCCTTGAGCAGCCTGGGCTTGTGGAAGGTACCTCTGCCCATGGGGAGAGGGGTTGGAACATGGTATCTTTAAGGACACTTCCAACCCCAAGCATTCTCTGAATTCACCAGGAGGAACAAAAAAGTAAAGGAAAAAAAAAAAAGTAAAAAAAAGAAAAAA
>VWZI01001759.1:23881-39035 GCA_013396835.1 Psilopogon haemacephalus | reverse complement strand
AAAAAAAAAAAGGGAAAACCAGAATAGAAAAGAAAAAAAAAGGAGAAAATAAAAAATAAAGGCAAAACAAGAAAACCCAGGAAAAATAAAAGGGGAAAAAACCCATTAAAAATTAAGGAAAAACCCCAAAAAAAGAGGAAAACAGAGAAATAAAGGAGGAAACAAAAAAAAAACCCAAGAAAAATAAAGGGAAAAAAAAGGGGGGGAAACAAAATAAAGGGAAAACACGAAAATTTGAAGAAAGGAAAAAATAAAAATAAAAAGCAACAATAAAGAAAAAATAATTAAAATATAGAAAGAAAAAAAAAGTAAAAATAAACAAAGAACAATGAAGGGGGAAAAAAAGTAAATAAAAATGAGACAAAAATAATGGGAAAAAAATAACAATGAAGGGAACAAAATAATAGGAAAAAAAGAAACCTTAAAAAAACAACCCCAAAGCAATGTAACCCTGGAGGGATCTGAAAGCCCAAGGTGGTCAGTGTGCAGAACCCCCCCAGCAAGCAGCATGCTGACGATGGGATGAAGCCCTGCTGGTGGGCACAGCGCTGCACACCTCCATCTCCTCTTGGCTACAGAACTAAGGAGCCAACAGGATCAGCTCTCTCGAGGTGGTGGCTAACCAACAAGCAGGGTCTGGCTTGGGTTTTTTTGTTGCTTTCTTTTTTTTTTTTCTGTGAGATGCCATCAGAGCTAAAAATGGTTGCAAAGAAGCCAGCTGGTGAGAGAGCTTTGGTACTCACTCCGGCCAGCGATTTCTGGATATTCTCCCTGGCTCTGGCAATGTCCTGGAGGATGGTGCTGGCTCCGTTCTCCTGCAAACAGTGCAGAAAGAACCAAGGTTTGGGTAAAAAAAGTTTAAAAATAGGAAACAGCTGAAACTACTTAAAAAAAAAAAAAAAAAAAAAAAAAGGGGGGGGGGGTAAAAAAAAAAAAAAAAAGGAGGGGGGGTTAAGAACAAAAGGGAGGAGAGGGAATCATTCCTATGGGAAGGATTGGCTCTAAATCAAGCTGCAGCAAGCACAGCCCCTGGTGAGATCAGGGCCACGTGTCCGTGAGATCAGCCAAGGAGCTTTGAAATTCCCTTTCTGATCAGTCTGAAGGGTTTTGGAAAGCTGCCAGGAAAGCAAGAGGGTTGGAAGTCACATCAGTGTTCCCTCAAGATCTAGTATGAAGTAGCTGGTTTTGCTTGTCATTGTACTCAGGTGAGAAGTGACAGCCCAGACTGAAGGCTTTAGGACCCAGAGGATGGAGCATAAGGAGGTTTTTTTTTTTAGCATAGACTGGAAGATTCCCTTCCTAGGGCACGAACTCATCACTTCCATGACACATTCACCCCTTGCCTCTCCCACACTACAACCCTACAAGCAAGACCTGAGACAAACTGCCTGCAAGCCCCAAACCCCCATCTCACACAGACCAGAGAAGATCAACAACCTGACCACATTTGCTTCTGAGTGGCAGGAAAGGTTTTTAAGGAGCTTGGATTTTTTTTTTCCCCTTGGAGAAGTGGCTGAGAAATTGCTGCAGAATCTCCCCACCAAGAGCCTTCACAACACCTCTCAAAGGCAGAACTGCAGTGGTAGAAGCTCCTGATGTGGAGTACAATACCCTACACAGTTCTTCTAATAGCACCACAGAGGTTTGCATTTTATCTATCTCAAGCACTCATCTCATTTTCAGGCAAGCAGAAGGAACAGCCAAGAGTTTGCCTAGAAGCTCCGACATCAGCAAAAAGCCTCTCCTTCCAGCACTTACACCACAGCCATTTCAAACTCTAAGCAGCTCTCTAGACAAGCAGCCAGACAAAGCAGTTAACAGCTCTTGACAGGGGAGGAAGAGACTCATCAGAGCTCTGAAGCTTTCAGTCACCATAATTTGGGACTGAAATTAAGTCCTGATTGGCTTCAGCCGCTTCTCACAACTCACCACTGCTGTGGTGCAATCACCTGCAGGAGCACACTGATGACTTCAGGGGGTACAAAGAGAGGAACATAATTTCTGTGGGATTTTTGGAGCCACGGTGCACCTCTTAAAGCATCGTGTCATGTAGATCCCTCAAGAAAAGCTCAACTGCTCCAACGTGGCAGCGAGACATAATATTCCTTGGGGATGGGTGGATTCTTTGCTCAGCCTAGCCAGCAAAACCACAGGTTTCAGGGTTGTTCAGCTCACTCTAGGTCCCTGTTAGACCACGGAGAGCATGGTGCCCTGCTACAGCAGGTCTGAAGAGCTTAAGAGTAGCTGCTGCAACCTAATCCCGTTGTTGGAAGGGCATCTGATATCTCCTGAACACAGAAGGCTCTGCACAGGTTAAAAATGGTCTTTTTCAAAAGGCAAAAAGGGTCATGGCTAAGGGGCAAGCTTAGTGAGCTCCAGAGAGAACACAGGTGAAAAAGCAGCATGGTGAGGGAAGAGTGCATGTCCAGGTGGATCATGCTCTGTACCAGCTTCCAAAGCCCCTTGCTAACACCCACCTGAGCAGCAGCACTTACCTGCTGGCGTGAGGAGCCACCGACTGGCCCGTTCATCTGCTCATAGAACCTCCTCTCTGCATCGTCGTATTTGTACTTCTCAAACCAGACCTTCTCGTGCATGAAGTAGTCAACTGCCATTTTTCTGCAGAAAGGAAGAACAAAAAACAACCAAAGTGAGGCCCTAGAAGGTGGAGTCTTTGTTATGAGCTCCTCAGAAGAGTTTTCTCTCCCCACAGAGCTCTGCCTGCAGCTCTCTGCTTTGTTTGCCTCCAGAGGAAAGCTTTAAGTCAACAGGATCCTCTTAAGAAAGCAGGACAGGTCTAATCACCCACTCATCTGCCTGGCCTGACCCCACACCAAGTGGGGATGGGATAAATCACCTCCTCTGCACCTTCTTCCACCAATTCTTCCACTGCTAAGAAAGATAAGGCCTCCAGGAGTCTAGATACACTCCCGAATTCCAACAGCACCACCACTAACTGTCCAAGCACCTTTTAGGAAGCTGCAGCAACTGTAGGGAGATCAAAATCAGCAACATGATGCTTGCAAGAGAGAGACATACATCACGTCACCAAGGAACAGCTTAAACCACCTTGTGAAATGGTCCACTTTGTTGTTCTTCAGTGCAGCAGCTTCCAAAGGTTTCATTTCTTAGCTTGGAGGCCTCAACCATCATGGGAAAAAAAGAGGATGTGCCCTTGTTTCAAGCCAGGGGACAACTACAGAGCCAGTATCAATTTGAGGTGGTGAGCTGGGATATAAAAGCACAATCACACAACACAAAGAGAGCATCAGCAACCCATAAACCCTTCCTTTACCAGCTCCAAACCCTACATCTACACAGCAACACATTTCCATAGAGGTCAATAGACCACTCTGCAAAACTAGCACCATCTCACACAGAAGAGACCAGAAGCTACCATAGGTCCTCTATGCTGAAGTCATTCCCAGTCATACTCAACCCTCCCTCAACCCTTGCTTGAGCTACCAACCAGCACCATTAGCAGAGAATCCCAGCTGCAGGAAAACTTAGGCCAAGTATCTGCCAACACAAGGACTTTGCTGGGGAGGGGTTACCCAATATTTAAGTCCTGTCCAACTCAAGAGAAGGCTATCCCAAGCAGGAAAAAGTGAAAGACATATGTCCTCCAAAACCTCTCTGGAAGGATCTTAAAAGCTTCCCCAACAAATCCCAGGACATCTCAAGGATCAAAAGTGTCTTGTCCTCAAATCAACAGCAGCTTGCAGACCAAGTGATCTAACTAGGTGGTCAGCCTCCTCCTGCAACGAGGCAAATACAGTGCATGCTCCTGCTTCAAACTGGACTTCATCATCTCCAAGCTTTCCTCAAGCTGGGTGCTGGAGGTGATGCTCAATGTAGTCACCTCTGGCATGGAGCTCAAGGACAAGCCCAAGGGCTTGGCAGAAATGGGGAAAGATTCCTTCAGAGAATCACTTCTCTGAAGGACCTCATGGTTTTTTAAAAGAATGACCAAATGGAGCCACTTTTGTCTTCTCCAAGACAAAAGGGGCAGGTTTCCCCCATGCAAAGAGAAGGTCAAACCTCAGCTCACTTCCCTGCCCCAACTCTAAACCACATGAGCACCATCTTTAACCACCACCACCACCATTCCTTAGGAGAAGGAGATTCTCCCAGTTTCTCTGCCCACAGACAGGCTCCTCAGCTCTGGAGCAACATCTCCCTACAGTGAGATGCTGGCTCCTGTATTCTACACATGCACAATTCCTTCAGCTCAATCCTGACCCAGTTAGGTTTTGGATAAGAATAAACCTCTCCTACTTCGTTTCAGGTGCAGAAACACTTGAAGCATGAGTAGGTAGTTGGGAAGGGTTTTCTACTGCAGACTCCTGATTCTCCAAACTCTCTCCTGCTCTGGACATCTTCAAAGCTTCAGCTGCATAGTAGCGTGACTCAGCACTGTCATACATCATCTTATTAAGCCACACAGTTTCGCTGCCCTCATGCAGAAAAAAGCAGGTGGGCGAAGGTTGCTCCACACCAGGAAGCATGTTGGTGGCCATCTCCACGGGTTTGATGCTTGCTTGCTCCCCAGCACCATGGTTCTTCTCGTCCTCAGGGTGGTTCTTCAGTGCATCAGGGCAGCTACGCTGCTGCTGCCTGCCTTTGCCTGACGGGTGACCATCAAACATGTTCTCATAGAAGCTCTTCTCAGCGTCATCATAGAGAGGTTTCTCCAACCAGACCTCAGACATGAGAGCCTGCAAGCTTGATACCTGGGGTTTACCGTTCACTGTCTGGTGGACAGAACCAGGCAAACTGGGAACAAAAGGAAGAGCAGAAGCAGTGACGGTGCCTGCAGCCACGCTTGGCGTAGCAGGAGTTGGCAGGGCTGTGACATAGCCCTCATCTGGCGTCCTCAGCCCAACGTTGCCATCCTTTGAGCACACCGAGGGGATGGGGAGGACATTTGGAGGAAGAAAGAACAAAGATTTCTCAATAAACTTCTCCTCAGCCTTATCAAAGTCAAGCTTGTTGACCCAGACACCCTGAACGAGATGGTGGCATGCAGACAAAGTGCCATGGGAGCAGGGCAGGACTGACGAAACCATCCTGGGCTTGGGAACATCTTGGACAGCTTTTGATCTGGCCTCGAAAGGAGAATGCTGAGGAGCCGGTGCAGTCTCAGGTGCCTCCTGGAGCTGACACTCAGCTATTTTGATCCTGTAGAGGGTCTCAGCACGGTCATAGAAAGGTTTGTCAAACCACACGTGGTCAGCTAACAACCCACTTAGAACAGAGTCTAACTTGGAGGCCACAGGTTTGGGCTTTGGAGACCGCTTCCGTTTCCTTTGTTTCTTCCCATTCCTTGCTCTTTTCAGGTCTCCTTTGGACTCGCTTTCACCAGAGTCATCATTGCAGACCCCGTTGACAGCCTCAACCTCTGGGCACTCCTCAGGGGCTGTGGCAGCCATGGTGGCTTCCTGCTCGCAACACGGCCTCTCGGCTTCAACGTATTTGTGGTTGTCTACCCACACTTTTTCTGCAGGGCAGGGAGGCTTCCTGGTCCTCATCCTCCAAAGAGTGGCAGCATTAAGAGATAAGCACAACAATGTAGTTGCAGCAGGACTCAAGACAGCAAGGGCATGCAGCAGACATCATAGAAGCTCTAGGTTGGAAAAGACCTTTGAGATCAAGTCCAACCATTAACCCAGCACTGCCAGGTCATCACCATAAGCATTCTTCATTCAAGAGAGCCAAAAGCTATCATTCATCACAGAAGAGAGCCAAAGCTCTCCCCAGGCTCTTCTTTTGTTATGAATTTGAATTCAGAGAAGTGCCTAAACCTACCCAATTTCTGAAGGTAAAATAACCTTCCCAAAATACTTATCATCATCAACTGTTTCGGGCTGGAACAGACCTTTAAAGGTCATCTAGTCCAAATCCCTGCAGTCAGCAGGGACATCACACAGTTCAACTAACCCAAGCATAGGATCCAGCACCTGGGGAGGAACAACCAGTACACGTGCAGGGTGACCTGCTGGAATGCAGCTCCACAGAGAAGGACCTGGGAGTGCCAGTGGACAAATTCACCATGTGCCAGCAGTGTGCCCTCATGGCCACAAAGGCCAGTGGTCTCCTGGAGTGCATGAATAAGAGTGTAGCCAGCAAGTCAAGACAGGTTCTTCTCCTCTGCTCTGCCCCAGTGAGGCCACTGATGGAAAATGAGTTCTAGTTCTGGGCTCCCCAGTTCAAGAGGGACAGGGAACTACTAGATAGAGTCCAGTGAGAAGATAGAGAGGCATGAAGCATCTCTCTCTAAAAGAAAGGCTGAGAGACTTGGGACTGTGGAGCCTGGAGAAGAGCAGCCTAAGAGGGGATCTGCTCAATGCTCAGCAAGAGCTAAAGGGTGGGGACAAGAGGCTGGGGTCAGACTCTTTTTAGCAGTGCCCAGCAAGAGGCACAAAGTGGAACCCAGAAACTTCCATCAGGAGAAACCTCTTTGCTTTCAGTGTGCTGGAGCCCTGGGGCAGGCTATCAGAGAGACTGTGGAGTCTCCTTCTCTGGAGAGATTCTAAACTCACCTGGATGTTGTGATGCTGGGCAACCTGCTGTAGGTGACCCTGCTTGAGCAGGCAGTATTGGTCTGGGTGAGCTCCAGAGGTCCCTTCCAATCCCAACCATGCTGGGATTCTGTGGATCTGCAACTACATCAGGTTGCTCAGAGCAACAAGCAACCTCACCTGGAATGGTTCCAGGGATGGGGCATCTACCACTGTTCTGGGCAGCCTGGCCAGGGTCTCAGCACCCTCACAGTGAAGAAATTCTTCCTTCTCTCCAATCTACATCTTTCTCTTTCAGTCTGAAGCCATCATCCCTTGCCGCATCACAACAGGCCCCTTCTGTTCTGACAAGCATTCTGGTCACTTCTATTTAATACTCAAGGTCCTGGCTGAAATCCCTTTGAATTTCCCTATTGAAAACAACTGGCAGGAAAAAAAAAAATTCAGCATGTTTTGTTCAACTCCCTGCAAGAATTTCTTCCACATTAGCAGATTAGTTCTTAATTACTTGTTAGATGCTGTCAAGTAGGCCCTGATTTGGGAAGACAAGATAAAAAAAAGATGGCCCAGCTCTGGGCTATTTTTGAGGTCACTGCTTATACCTATCTGTGTTTCACTGCTGTGATGCCAGCAGAGGGAGCTGACTGAAAAACTGTAACTCCATTTTCACGTCAAATCCTCGATTGTAGTCAAATTAAAACTGACCAAGAGCTGGAAATATCAATGGTTAATGGGGTTTACCAAAAAGACCTTCTACTGAAAAATATGGCATCTGCTCTCTGTTTTCCTTTATCAGAAAGAAAAACAAACCAAGCAGCTCTTGGGATGTGGATTATTTGAGGTGATTTAGGAAACACCTTTCTAAGCAGAGAAATTATGCAAATATCTAATGAGCAAGTAGCTCATTTCTGCCAAAACCCACCTGGGCAGATCAAAACCAGGTCCAAAAATAAGGTACCTGAGAGGCAGCTGTGAGTTTTTCAGCTACAAATTTATTTGTGACCCAATAAAAGGTCACAAATAACCAAATAAAGCTACTAAATAAAATCCCCATGCAGGTGAGACAGCCTTAAGACTTCAGGTGATAGCTTCTAGTTCCAACAAGCCTCAAGTCTGGGGCTTGAAAGAGCAGAGAAAATGATAAATTACTGGATTTGAGCCAGCACTTTTTGCCTTTTTAAGTTTTCAATGAATCTCTGTAGCATTTAAACTATCAAAGCAACATAAAATTACTTTTCAAGTCTAAAAGTCCCTAGGAAAGGCAGAACAAGATCTTTCTTACTGGAGTTTTGAAACTGCCCCTCCAGCTGCTGAAAACATTGGGAAAGAGATTAAAAAAAACCACTTTAAAATATAAAAAAATGAACACATTTTAAAATCTTTCCTCTACTTTCTTCTCTTGGGTTTTACACCAGTTGCAGAGCAAGAAAACTCTTCTCGTAAGAGGCAGCTCCGGGCTTGCAATAAAAATTAATCTCATTTTTACCATCCACACCAAAATTAGCTCAGCTGGAAGCACACCAGCAAGGAGGAATTTAAATTAGCTCCTCGGAGTAAGCTCTGCTACTACAGCTTCCATGGTGTTATCACCAAGAGGTGGAAGATGGCATCACCTACATCATGGCTGTGCCACCGAAAAGCCTTCATGAGTTATTTTGAGGTACAAGGATAATTTCCTGCTGTAAAACCCCAACAATTCTCAAAGCAGCCTCATTCTCTTGATCGCAGAACCCCAGCATGGTGGAGGTGAAAAGGGACTTCCAGAGATCATCCAGTCTGTCCCTCTGGCTAAAGCAGGATCACCCACAGTGGGCACCAGCATCACAATGTCCAGGTGCGTTTGGAAGCTCTCCAGAAAAGCAGATGCCATAACTTCCCTGGGCATCCTGCTACAGGGCTCCAGCACACTCAAAGCAAAGAGGTTTCTCGTGATGGAAGCTCCTGGGTTCCAGTCTGTGCCCACTGTCCCTTGTCCTATCCCTGGGTACCACTGAGAAAAGTCTGGACCCAGCCTCTTCCCCCCACCCTTTAGCTCCTGCTGAGCACTGAGCAAATCCCCTCTCAGGCTGCTCTTCTCCAGGCTAAACAGTCCCAAGTCCCTCAGCCTTTTCTCCTCACAGAGATGTTTCAGGCCCCTCAGCATCTTCTCAGCTGCCACTGGACTCTCTCCAGTAGTTCCCTATCCTTTTTGAACTGGGGAGCCCAAAACAAGATCCAGGACTCCAGATGTGACCTCCCTAGGGCTGAAGGGAAGGAAAATCTCCTTCAGCCTGCTGGCCACACTCAATACCTCCACCCCGCCAAGTAATTTTAGGTATTTTTTGTATGATTTCTAGTGACCATTTGAGTCTAGAAGAGTAGTCTGGCAACACAAAATCCTCAGGGAAAGCAAAATACACAACTGGAGCCGCAGAGGTCAGATTTATGAATTTTAAGGTTATTTAGATCAGTAAGGACTCCTGAACAGGAGACTGGAGCTGTCCATTTGCCTGACACACTCTGTTTGGCTCCAAATTCACCTTGGTTTGAGTTATTTCAAGGAAAAATCAGTTCACATCCTTTGAGTAGATCTTTTCTTGAGGAAAACTCAACCCAGCACTGGTGGCATTAAACTCCAAGGTCACAACTTTGACTACTTCAGGAAGAACCTCTAGAAGGTGTAACAAGAAACCTGGATGTGACTCAACACAGCTCAAACTCTCACACCTTTCAATATTTCATTCACATTAAATATTAACTCTGCCATTTGAGTTCCCTTTCTAGTCACAGTTCAAATAGAAAAAGCAGGACTTTGACCAAAAAAAACTGTAAAATTTGATATTTAGGTTGGGGAGTTGTTTGTTTTTTTGCTTCAAGAGCAGTAGCTGGAAGTTCTACACTGCTCATCTCAAGGGTGAGGTGCATCACTGAGGGCTCTTGTTGTGAAAAGGTTCTTCCAATTCAAAGTCTACCACTGAGGGCTCCTGTTATGAGGAGGCTCTCCCAAATCAAAGCATCATCTTGACCCCAAGTGAGACAGCTGAATTTCCAGTCTACATCAGAAAGTTCTGCAATGATCTGTCTACTAAGTGTCAGATCAGTGAATTCTCTTCTTTCCGAGGCTGCAAACCCTACCCAACAACTAAAGAGTACTTACTTTTAGAGCTCCTCTGACAGCGTTAAGAAAAAAGACAGTGAGAGATAAGTTTCCAGTTCTAGAGACAAACAGCCATCTGTGTTATCAGATAATTAACACCTCTCCCATGCATAATACATTTAATTACACTCACACCTCTCCAGAACGACCTTATCTTCATCAACCACCAACACAGATGCTCGAGTTCACTTTTATTTTTAAATAACAAGCAATACAAAGGTACAGATCCAGAAAAAAGGACTGACCCATCAGGGCAGGAAACCAGCCCGGGAGGCTCCAGACCTGCTGTAGACAACACTGGTGGTCAAAAAAGCAAAGCTCAGGTTGCCCTGCTTCAGGTAACCAAGGAGCAAAAGCAAAACGAATTTCGGAAATGTAACAATGATGAGGTTAAAAAAAATAAATAAATCACAGACTGGTTTCTACCAGAAGGCAGTGATTTGTACAACACTCCAAGAAGGAAACAGAAATAAAACACTAGAACCAATAGTCATCCCACTGATCTTTCAGGAGAAGCAGCAAGGCAAGATGTGAGAGCTCCCAGAAGGATTTAGGCCTCAGAGCTGTACCTGTGAAGCCTCAGCAGATGCAGCTTCTCAGGTCACCAATCCAACATTACACAAAAAAGGGGCATTTCTGGAAGAAACACAAACCCCTAAAGCCAAAGCAGCCACAATCTGGCTCAGAGGAACTCAAAGGGCTGTTTTAACAAAGATTAGAGCCAGAGAAAAAGTCATCATAAAAGTATTTCATCCTGAGACTTCGCCAGCCAAAGGATTTCACCCCAAGAATTTACTAACATCACCTTCTCAAAACAAGCCCAAGGTACTTCCAGCACCTTTATGTTCACATGAGGAGCCAAACTTGATGTCTAATCATGCTAAAGACAAACAAAAAAAATTAAAAGGTTATTTCTACTCTGTGCTCCTAAGTACTCCCAGTAGAAGCTGGGAAAAGGCATTCACAGAAGGATTTTAACTACACAAACGAGGAGATAATGCAAACCATTAACACTACAGCACCACCAGTTCTCTTGGCACTACTCCAGACAAGGCACAAACTCCCAATCCTACTTCTACTCTGATGAGAGAAGAGAGTTTACCTGATATGACAAAGTTTGGAGGGACTAACTCACCTCCTGAGAGGTTCTGGAAGGAATTTAAACTGAGCTGAACGCACTCTACTTTGAAGAGCTGGCAAAAATTAGAGCATAGAAACTAGAGCTGAACTAAGAGACCTTCCAGCCTGAGCTCAAAATGATGCCAGGTGACATGAAGAGAGTTATTTCTCTCCCTCAAATCACTCCTGAGGCCGCACTCACCCTCTGCCCAGTAACTTATTGAAGTGAGGCATTTTTCCATTCAATCACCAAGTTTGTTTAGCACAAAGATTAATCAACATTTGGAGACAGAGGCAGAAAACTTCATAAAAAGCCTTTAAAGCTCACAAATCTGTGAACGGAGCAGGAAAAAAAAAAAAATGCAAGCAGGGCTCTTGCTGCATCCAGGGATCAGTCCACGTGTCCCCAGGACAATTTTGCTTCTCCAGTGACAATGCAGACAATCTCTTGGCTGTTTTTCAACTGGAAAAGCAAAAGTTGCTACTCATAAAATTATTGATGACAAAGAATCAATTATTGATGACAAAGAATCACAGGTCAATGTTTAGGCTTCCCAGGGACTGCTAAAAAGGGTTCAGAAAAGCCTGAAATTAAGAATCTGTAACGGTGGTTAACTGCTTCAGAGCTTTGCTGGTGGTCTCATGACCGCACCCTGGCTATTTCAAGGCAGAGCCCAACTGTTCTGTAGCTCCAGCATTGCAGGGAAATGGACCAAGGTAAAAACAGACAGGGAAAAGGCCCCTATTGTTGGGCTGTAAACGCACAAATGAGCTGTTTTGGCTGCTTTATGCCCTCAAGTTGGTAAAACACAAGAATTACATCACCCAAGGCAGCAGCCAACAAAAAAAAGAAAGTTAATTCCATGTATTGGTTCAATGGAAGAGACTTTTCTGACCATGGCAAAGTCTCTTTTGCCCTGAATTGAGAGGGCTGTAAAGAAAACATATTAAATATGGGTAAGAAGAGGGAAATCAAGTTGTAAATGTTTATTACAACCCCCCAAAGACATAAATTCCATCAGTCCCCACACTGGAACTGTGATTTTTCAGCTCAGCCTCACACTGGGCTGAACCATCAGCTCCCAGCAAGTCAGGCAGCACCAATTTGAAATCCTTTAAAGGTTGATGTGGCTTTAAATATTTAAATAATTTAAAGGTTGATATGGCTTTAAATATTTCCAGCAGGCTTGAGAATTCTCCTTAGATGACAAAAAGCATCAGATCTGGGATTTCTGGAGGGATATGACAGCTGCTTTCTGCAAGCCACAACCAAGAGGACAGAATTATGGTCATAGTTCAACTCCTTCCTTCAGAGNTGTTTGCTTACATGCCCTGTAACAGCTGAGTGTGGCCAGGCCAACCTGATTTTATATTTAGCAATCTTGTGCCCTCATGTCATGCCACCCTCCCCCACCACAAGCTCCTGAACAGCAGCAGCCAGAAAAATAAACAGCAAAACGTCCAGAAAGGGACCATTTCACGTCAAAAAGAGAAGATTCACAGGCACCAGTCTAAAGTCTGGCACCTGGGTTATACCACACTCAAGAAAATGTTTCTCCCAGGGGAAAAAAAAAAAAAAAAAAGCTCCTCCTAAGGAAAAAAAGGCTTCCCCTAGTGAAAAAGCTTCTCCCAGTAAAAAAAAAAAGCAGCTTCTCTTCCCCAAACTGCTGCTACCACAGAAGCAAGACCCATTTTATCTAGGAATTTTGGCATCAGCTAGGCACAGCTGCCTTATTCCCACCTTCTCAACAACAAAGAAAAGGTATCGAACCCCTCCTTGCCCCCTCCTTTTTTGTCTTTTTGGTGACTGCAGAGTGAGAAGAAGCAAGACTGGTTTCACACCAGAGGGTCTGATGAAAATGAAGGGAGCAAATCCACCACCTCCTCTCCTGGCAGCTAAAGCCGAGGAAAATATTAATGCTGAGGTAGTGCTGCATTTCTGCTGGTTTGGCTCTCCCCCATCTCATGAGATGGTGGAGGACACAGGCAAGAAAGGGACAGACTTCATCACAAAGCTCCACACTAACTTTTAGCCACGGAAAACGCAACTCCTCCCTACCTCAAACACCTAAAAAATTACTTTCTTTTTTTTTTTCCCAAGCAACAATTCTGCTGCTTGCTGATGAAAAATAATCAAGGACAGATGGAAAATCACCAGTACAGAAAGGGAGGAAAGAAGTCACCTTCAGGAGAAAAAGCGAAGTGGTTGAGAACAAATAAAGCCAGTGAAGAGAAAAGGAAAAATTACCTGCAAGGTCAGAGAGAAAAGAGGGCACACCTAGAAAGGGAGAGGAGAGAATTACAGCCACAAAACCAAGCAAAGTTACTTTCTCCTCCACACCAATATGACCGCGAACATCAGATTACAATCAATTCCATAACATCCACCATCTAGATGTGAAAGAACAAATCCACAGATCAATAACAACAGCAGGAGGGGAGGCAATGACAGCCTGCAGCAGCCTCAGAAACTTCAGAGTGATGGAATCCTTCACAACCCCTCCCTCCCTCTCCCCCGCCCCCAAGAGAGCACATTTGCAGCCTCGATATAGCCTCTCCTCTCCACTTCCCAAATATAGTTGTGAAGCAGACACCTCCTGAGCCAGCTGGAAATAAAAGAAAAAAAAAAAAAAANNNAAAAAAAAAAAAAAAAAAAAAAAAAAAAAAAAAAAAAAAGGAAGATCAGGAAGAGAAGACAAGGCTGCAAGGTTACAGGAGGTTGGAAACACCTGGACATGGAGAAGGGAGATGAGCAGAGCTCAGTGCACCTACTGTAGCAAGACAGGGTAATAAAGGAGGCTCAAAGGGCTCCCAGCTCCACACCAAACTTGCAGAGAGGAGCTAAAGGTGCTGAGCCATGGGCTGGATGAGGCCACTACTTTAGATATAGAGAGCTCTGTGCCAGGAGTTCACTCTTGCAGCAGGTGACTCAACAAGAAATCCTTGCCAAGATGAGGAATGGCGACAAAAGAGCAGATCCCCTGAGGCATTCAGAGCTACTGGGTCCCCTAAATTCCCTTCCCTACCACAGACCTCCAGACTTGAAAGAGCGAGGCTCCATATAGCAAGGGCATCCCCAAAACCAGCACCCCAAAAGAGAGAGAACTTGTCCCCCTCCCGGAAGGAGGCCTCCAACATCAGCACATCCAGTCCTTACACCAGCAACTGGGGGCTCTTGCAGCCACCTACTTAGAGCCTGCAAAGGGGAAGCAACAGAGAGGGGAGAACCCTCCAACTCCCCTTTTCCCTAAGCCTCGGAGGGGATCTCCCAGATAATGATAGGTTCCTCCACGTCCTCCTTTCCTGGGGTACAAAAGCAGAAGAAATCCTACAGGGAATGGAGAGGGCCTTCCACAACTCCCTTCCCATATCTATTAAGCAGAAAAGGTCCAAAGAGATCGTGAGGTACATGGTAGGAGAGTGTCACCCCACTACTGTTTGAGACTTTTAAGTGGGGAAAAGTTATTCCAAAGGCCAAGTGCACCCTTACGCCTTTCTCCCTCAGAATTCTTAGTGAAGAGGCATAGATAACGGAGAGAGGTAGCACTCTGTGAATTAGAAAGGGCAACACAGAGGATGGGGACCCCTACAACCTCCATCCCCTGTTTAACAAGGGAAGAGGCTTCCACATATAACGAAGGTCCCTCAGTGTACGCTCACACTCTTCCCACCACCGCGCTAAGGTAGAACCCCAAATCCTCCTTCCACGGCCGTTAAGCAGGAAGGGACCCCAAAGGGAATGGCCATAACACCCTTCCTGGGGACTGCGAGAGCAAAACCGGCGCCTACAGGAGTTGGAAGCCCCCAGCCCCCTTTTCCAGAGCGGGAAACAACCGCAGAGACCACGAGGGGCCCTCCCCAAGTCTGTGAGAGGCACAACGGACCCTAGAGACGTCCGGAACTCCCACAGCAGGGTGTGGAGGCACCCGGAGAGGATGAGCCCGGCGAAGGGTCAGCCGCACTCACCGGCAGCGCTGGCCACGGGGCAGGCCTCCCCGCTCCGCTCAGCCTCCACCAGGCAAAGGGAGGCGGCGCGCAGCGCGCGGGGGGTTGTGGGAGCGGCGCGAACCACGCGCAATGGACACGGGGAGGGAAGCGGAGAAAAAACTGTGTGGGGAAGGAGACAAAGAGCTGCAATCACAACAAAAACCTCCTTCCCACCCTCTTCTTTCTGGCTTTTCTACGGTGGAACAGTCCCGTACGGCGGAGAGAATCGAAAAGGGGAGAAAGGGAAAAAGCGGGGGGAAGCAAGGAAGCATTCCCCCTCTTTGCCAAGTAGTATAACTCAGGGGCCGAAGCGAAGCAACGCGGACGAGTCCAAGCGGGTAACAGGCAGGGGAGGAAAGAGCTCAAACTAATGGGGATGTTAGGGGGGAGG
>VWZI01001759.1:5687-23703 GCA_013396835.1 Psilopogon haemacephalus | reverse complement strand
AATAATTCAGGCGGGGGGGTGTCGGTGAAGATGGCGCTGAGACGGGCCTACTCCATCAAGGATAAACTTCAGGCCATCGAAAGGGTGAAGAAGGGCGAGAGGCAGGCGTCGGTGTGTCGGGCTTTTGGGGTACCGGGGGGTACCTTGAGGGGTTGGTTAAAGGATGAGGCCAAGTTGCGGTGGTTCCTGGAGCAGCTTGGGGGTGAGGTGGGCACCCAGCGCAAGAAGATGCGTTTGGCCAACGAGGAGGAGATTGACCGAGCTGTCTATGCCTGGTTCCTGGCTCTACGTCAGCACGGGATCCCCCTCTCCGGGCCCCTCATCCAAGCCCAGGCCGAGGCCTTTGCACGGCAGATCTACGGTCCCGAGTGCACCTTCAAGGCCAGCCACGGGTGGTTCTGGCGCTGGCAGAAGCGCCATGGCATCTCCAGCCAGCGTATCTACGGCGAGGGTGCTCTCCCTGCTGAGCCCGAGCGGGCTCCAGTGCCCAGCTCCGAGACCCTGCTCGTGCCTGCTGCCGACGCCGGAGGCTACAGCGATGAGCAGATCTACAATGCCAACATTACTGGGCTCTACTGGAAGCTTCTGCCGGGACAGACTGGTGGGATGACAACGGCAACGCGACGGCGACCGGCTCTCCGCGAGCGGGTCACGGTGCTGCTGGCCGCCAACTTGACCGGCTCCCACAAACTCAAACCGCTGGTGGTTGGGTGTCTTCATGATCCCCCCAGCCTCCGCCATCACAACCAGGACAAATTCCCTGCTTGCTACCGCTACAGCCCCGAAGCCAGGCTGGGACCGGCTCTTCTCCGGGCTTGGTTCTTTGAGGACTTTGTGCCAGGTGTCAAGCGGTACCTACGTCGGAGCTGCCTGCAGCAGAAGGCTGTGCTGCTGCTCAGCTCCCCACCACCCCACCCTGGGACAAGCCCTGAGGACTCCCTGCCACTGCAGACACCTGATGGCTCCATCCGTGCCCTCTTCCTCTCCAAGGGACCTGCTGGGAGCAGCTCAGCTGGAGGAGGAGGCCGAATCCCGGCCCCCTTGGAACAGGGGGTGGTGTCCACCTTCAAGCAGCTCTACAAGAGGGAGTTGCTGCGCTTGGCTGTCTCTTGTGCAGGTGGTGGCGGCTCAGGTGGCCCCATGGACTTTGTGAGATCCTTCCTCCTCAAGGACATGTTGTACCTGGCTGGCCTCTCCTGGGAGCTTATCCCACCTGGCTCCATTGAGAAGTGCTGGCTCTTGGGGTTGCGTGCTGCTTTTGAGCCCCAGCCTGGGGAGGAGCACGGAGACCCCCGACATGGGGAGGAAGGTAGTGGGGACAGCAAGGTCTTTAGTGACCTGACCCACTTGGCTGCACTGGCCTACAAGCGCTTGGCCCCCGAGGAGGTGGCTAACTGGTTGCACTTGGACGATGTGGCCCCAGGTACAGAGGAGGACGATAGAAAAGAGGACACTGAGGAGGAAGGCCTCGATGTCTACAAAACAGAGGAAGAGGAGGAGGCAGCAGCTGGAGATGGGGGTGGCAGAAGGGGTGGGGAAGGAGAACACACTTTGCTACCCACAGCTCGGGAAGCCATCAAAGGTCTGGAGACAGCGCTGCGGTGGTTGGAGGGTCAAGACCCCCGGCAGGTGGGGCCGCTGAAGCTGGTGCAGCTGCGCTCCCTCATCAGCATGGCCCAGCGGCTGCAGCGCGGTGCTAGCAGCCCCCGCTCCTAGGTCAAGGACACCTGTGATCTCTTGGCTACCTGCCAACCACGTTGCTTGGGGTTGGGGAGGATGGGACATGGGGTTGAGGACACCTTCGTTGTCCCATGGGGCTGGTGGTGGAAGTGCGAGCTCTCCTTAGCCCTTTGTCAGGGGCTTAGGAGGCCTGAATGTCCCTGAGGTACCACTGCTGAGGGGGTAATGTGACAGTTCAGGGCTAGTGGGAACACACTCCCTCCATCCACTGCCTATCTGGGGATCTTTCCTCACCTTTGGGTATAATTTGAAGGTGCTATTTTCTAAATTCCATGAGACTGAGCTGGGAATGGCCACCAAGTCACACTGGTCTCTATGTCCCCATATGGAGAAGGAGGGACCTTCTTGGTGTCTCCATGAGGAGCTGGGATGATGGGTGAAGTCACAAGGAGTGATTCCCTGCATCTCAAGAGTGGAGGCGGGGACTGCTCCTGAGGTGCTCCACGGCAAACATCCTGCCCTTGAAGAGGCTGGTGACACCCTTCCCACTGCCAAAACGGAGTCCAGTTAAACCACAGTGGTTTGGTGCTGGTTTGAGGCAACTTTCTTCACACACTGGACTGGGACAAGGACACTTGGGTAGTATCCAAGAAGCTGCAGCTTCTCACAGAGGGTCACCTCCATCATTCCCATGACAGCACCTGGGAATGCTGGGACTGGAGAGGCCTGCTGAAACAGGTACCATCTTCTGAGCATTGTCATGAAGATGAAGGCTTCAGGGATGGAGGTTGAGGTGTCTCCTCTGGGGTTTGTGGGGTGGCTGGGGCTGGATGACACGTCTCTGTGAAGCTGGGGAGATGCTTGGTGGAGTGATGCACATCACAAGTTAAGATGGGAGCAGCTCCCAGCTCTGCCTTTAGATACTGGAGACACCAGATATGAATTTAGCAGGTCTTGACCTGATTTTGCGTTCCATTATAGCCTTTTCAGCCAAATTTTGAAAGGGGGGGGGAAGTCATCAGCTCCTCAGCTCTGCTGTGCCCTGTGAGGTGGCTTTTATTTGTGACATACCTTCAGAGTTTATGGAAATTAAATGGCTTTTTATTCCCACTTTGGGGTTGTCTTCTCTAAATGGTCGTACGGAGCCATCCCACCAGGGTTGGGGGTGGCAGAAGGCATTTCCATGTGATTGTGTCATCTTGATGGTGTTTTCTCTACTGCAGGGGTTGGAGTCACCTTAGCTGCTCCCCACGTGGAGTTTTTTCTTTATTTGGATGAATTTGCTGATTAATGAGTCTCTTCAGCAGTTTGGAGAGCAACAAGAAGGAAAAAAAACACCCCAAAAGTCCCATTTGGAGCTGAGGGTTGTCCTTTCAGATCGTGAAACTCCACCAAAGATCCAACAACCACAAAAGGTTTGGTTTAGAGGAGAAATGCACTTTGTGTCCTCCTCCCAAACCCAACCATGCTCCATTTCTGCTGCCACACAGGCCTCTCCCTCAGCTTTTATCCACCAAGTGGATGTCATCCTGTAGACAACATTGCTGTTTATTTTGTATTGTATTTTGCACCCAAAAAAATCCTCAAAAGAAACATTTTAGAGCTTGGGATGTGTCTCACTTCAAAAAGGAGTTTGTGAATTAAAAGAAACTTGACTTGTTTGAGAAGAACAGTGCCAAGCTCAGCAGAAAGAAACAGGCTGAAGCTCTTTGCTTCTTATGTAGTTCAGCCTGGGCAGACTCATGGCACTGCTTGGTCTGGTTTCATAACGTAGAAGAACCATTGAATGGGTTGGGTTGGAAGGGTCTTCAAAGATCATCCTGTTCAAGCCCCCTGTAATGGACAGGGATGTCCCCAACTAGAGCAGGTTGCTCAGAGCCCCAAACAAGCTGGCCTGGAATGATTGCAGGGATGGGACATCTCCCACCTTTCTGGGAAACCTGGGCCAGGGTCTCACCACCTTCATCATAACAGAATTTCTTCCTTCTCTGCAGTCTACATCTTTTGGTTTCAAATCATCACCTCCTGTCTTGTTACAACAGGCCCTGCTCAAAAGTGTCACCAGCTTTCTTATCAACACCTCTGTTTACAGGAAGACCACTAGAAGGTCTCCTGCTTTCTTTTTATCCAGATTGAACCACCCCAGCTCTGTCAGCCTGGCCTCACAGCAGAGGGCTTTCAATCCTCTGATCATTTCCATGTCCTCCTCTAGCCCTGCTCAACAGGTCCATGTCTCTCCTGTCCTGAGGGCTCCAGAGCTGGCCCCAGCACCACAGGTGGGGTCTCAGTAGAACACAGAAGAGGGACAGAATCCCCTCTCTCTCCCTGCTGCCCACACTGCTGGGGATCAGCCCAGGACAGGGCTGGCAGCACAGTAGCTGCCAGCTCATCTCCAGCTTTCCACCCCCCATCACGCTTCCAAGTCCTTCTCAGGGCTGCTCTCCAGCCTTTCAAACCCAGCCTGTGTCAATACTGAGAGTTGCCTTGACCTATGTTCAGGACCTTGCACTTGGCTTTGTTTTACTTCATTATGTTCGTATGGGCCCACCTCTCAGGCTTGTCCAGGTCCCTCTGGATGGATCCTACTCCTCCAGCATGTCAGCTGCACCACTTGGCTTGGTGTCATCTGCAAGCTTGCTGAGGGAGCGCTTGATCCAACTGTCCCTGTCATTGATGAAGACACCTAACAGCACTGGTCCCAGTACAGACCCTTGAGGGACACCATTCGTTACCAATTTCTACTTGAACACTGAGCCATCGACTGTAACTTTTGGGACATGGCCATCCAGCAAATACATCTCTCCAATTTAGCATCAAGAATATTGTGTGGGACCATATCACAGTCTAGGGAGATGACATCTATAGATCTTCCCTTGTCCACCAGTGCGGTCACTCCATTGTGGATGGCCACTAGGTTGATCAGGCAGGATTTGCCTTCGGTGAAGTCACCTTGGCTGTCACCAATCACCACCCTGCCTTCCATAAGTTCTGTTGTGTTTCTTTGGAGCTGAATGTGCCACTGTTTTGAAAGATGACCTGAAAACCCAAAGCTCAGAAGCCTCTAAGAGGACACGTGGTGATGGGGAATGAACATGGGCTGGAATCAGCCACATCACAGGTGGTGGAGCTCAATTTGGCCAAAGATTTTCAGCCAGGTATGTTAAATAGTGACGTGGAGAACACAGAAGAAATGGAGGAACCTAAGAATGATCCAGAAGGCTGCACTTTGAGGGGACACCTGGGGCACAGGGCAGGGATGAAAGCAGAAGGACAAAGGAACTACCAGGTGGCTTGAGAAACCACTGCTTCCTTCCACCATGCATGTGCCATGAGTTCCTTCCCCAGCACAAAATGTAGAGAGGAGTAGGCTCAAGAAGGCACCCAAGGTCATGCCTCGGTGTGAACTGGCAGTGTCTTTGGATTACAACATCTCTTGGCTTGTTGCCACCAGCATCTGGAGTGGCAACATCCCTGGAGACCAGATCAAAGCCACAGGGGCAGGAGGCTCAGCATCCAGCTGTTCCACCAACCATGTTCTGTCTGCAAAAAAAGCCTTTGATCTTCAAAGTGCTCCACAAATCATCAGTAACTGCAGCCATGCAGGTGCCTGGAGGCAAATGAAGCTTAATTAGGGCATGAAATAGCTCAGATCCTCTCCAGATAGATAGACTTAGACATTCTCCTCCCTTGATGTGCAGCACCATGGGGCCAAGAGTGAGTCTAGGCTTCGACCTCATCTCTTCAGCACTGGAGAAGGACCTGTGGTACCATGCTGGCCTGGTCAGGGTGGGAGGTGGAGGGCTTTTGCTTGCTTGACTTGGTTCTGAGATGTGGACAGCAACTCTGTGTTCATGCCCAGCAGAGGAGTGACCACTAAAGTGTAATCCAAGCACCAAGCCACCCCTGTTTGGCACTGAGCTGGGAAACCAAAGGCTTCCTTTGTGTCCACTCCTCAGGCTGATGGCTTGAGACCTTTTGGCATCTTTGTGCTGGTCCTCACCTCCTGCCAAAGGGATGTGGCTGCTCTGCCCAGACACAATAGGCTTGATTTGGGGTCACTCCATCCCCAAAACCCCATCCCTGTCCCCACTGCCATATATCCTGGCACAGCACAGGTGAACGCAGACCGGGGTGGCCTCAGCTCCACCCATGGTGAGCACAGAGCCAGTGTGGCATCAGCTCCACTCCTGGAGAGATCAAAGCAAACGTGGCACCAGCCCCGTTCAAGGTGAGCACAGGGCCAGCATGGTCTCAGCTCCATTCCTGCTGACCCAGGGACCCATGGCTGTCACCTTTTCATGGAGGTGGCCTCATTTTGGGTACAGCAGCCCACTCAGAACTGAAGGGACCAGAAAGAGCCAACCCCACGATGGTGCTACGCAAATTTATTTGGTCCCAGCCCTTCAGAGGTAGCACAAGGCATGGACCCATCTCCACACCATCTCCCACCATGGGTCTCCCAGGGCTGTCAGGGTCCCTGAAGGGCTTTGGTTTGGTCCCCCATTGTCCCTCCTGCCCCATGGGGTGGGGACAGGACAGAGAGGGGCTCATCTCCAGCCGGGCTGCTAGTCTTTGGCCACATCACATGCGCGGTTGGTGGCTGCCTCCACGGCGTTCATGACGGTGGCCCTCAGGGCGCCCTTCTCCAGCTGGTGCAGCGCGTAGATGGTGGTACCTCCAGGTGTGCAGACAGCTCCTCGCAGCTTGGCTGGGTGCTCCCCCGTCTCCAGCATCATCTTAGCTGCACCCTACAAGAGAACAGGGTGGGTCAGAGAGAAGGGCGACCTCCCAAACCTCTCTTCTCTTTGCCCAGGGGTTGGATGGCAACAATCTCCCATTGCCCGTGGTGCCAAAGCATCAGTTCCACCATGATGCTCTTGGCTATCTTCTGGTTACTTCATCTTCGGTTTCAAGAGGGGAAATGAGGCCTACTGCATGGTTCTGCACTTGGGTTGAGGCAGCCTCAAGCACAAATCCATGCTGGGAGATGAAAGGCTGGAGAAAAGTCCTGAGAAGGACCTGGAGGTGCCAGTGGGTGAGAAGCTGGAGATGAGCTGGCACCAACCACTACCAGCCCAGAGACAGTTCTGTCCTGGGCTGATCCCCAGCAGTGTGGGCAAGAGGGGGAGGGAGGGGATTCCGTCCCTCTGCTGCGCTCTGCTGAGACCCCACTTGCAGTGCTGGGGTCAGCTCTGGGTTCCCAATACAAGGAGCTGTCTGAGCAGGGCTAGAGGAGGACATGGAAATGATGAGAGGATTGGAAGCCCTCTGCTGTGAGGCCAGGCTGAGAGAGTTGGGTGTGTTCAGCCTGAAGAAGAGAAGGCTCTATTGATACCTTCTGGTGGACTTTCAGGACTTAAAGGCAACTACAGGAATGACAGAACCATAGAATCTCAGGTTGGAAGAGACCTCAAGGATCATCTGGTTTGAATTTTCTTGGCAAAAGTATGGTCTAGGCAACCTGGCCCAGCACCATGTCCACCTGAATCATTTTAAACTAAGTATCCAGTGTTGGGGACTCTGATTCCCAAGGAAAGCTGGGCAGGGACTCTTCATTGGGGGGTGTAGTGATAGGACAAGGTGTGACGGTTTCAAACTGGAAAGAGGAGATTTAGACTGGATACAACAAGAAATTCTTCACCATGAGTGGTGAGACAGTGGAACAAGCTGCCCAAAGAAGTGGGAGATGCCTCAGGCTTGGAACCATTCAAACTCAGGTTGTTTGGGGCTCTGAGCAACCTGCTCTGGTTGGAGATGTCCCTGCTGACTGCAGGCAGGTTGGAACTAGATGATCTTTAAGGTCCCTTCCAACCACACCTCCCAGTCCATGGTTCTGTGAACATCATCCAGCTTCCCCTCCCTCACTCTGCCATCTTGCCAGCTGCTGCAGAGCCCAGGGGAGGATATTAAGGAGATGTTCAAGCCAGCTGGAAGCTTTAGGAGGGGGAGAAGCGATGACGGATGTCCCCAAATGATGCCACCAACTCACCAGCAGCGTCTGAGCTGCGATCCTACTGGCCAAGCCAACTGGCATGCCCATCTTCACTGCCCCCTCAGCCAGAGCTTCAGCAAACAGGTAGACCTGGAGGAGAACATCAAGGATGAACATGGCCAAGGATGAGGACCCCAAACCTCAACCCTACATGGGTGAGATTTCTGATGGCACCCTGTGAGCTACCAGGCATGGGTGCTTACATAGGCCACCCCACTGCCACTGAGGCCAGTGTGGATGTTGATGTAGGATTCGGGGACCTCTTCACACAGCCCACAGGAGGACAGCAAGTTCTTCAGCAGGGCAGCTTCTCCATCACCAGCACCACTGCCTCGGCTGAAGACCATGGCCCCTGCTTGCACCACACATGGCAGGTTTGGCATCAGCCGCAGCACCTTGGTCCCAGCAGGGAGAAGCTGAGGAGAGATGGGGATGGGAAAGAGGTGCCAGCTCCAGGCTACACCCATGGATGCCCAGAGACAACCATTGGAGCTGGAGGAGAAGTATGGTCCATGGGGAAGGATCTGAGGATGCAACCCAGGTGGAGAAAGAGCTACAGCAGTGTGTCTTTCTCCATGGCTGCAAATGGGAGGAGAAAGAGGAAAAGGAGGTCGAGGAAGACAAAGTGGAGAAGGAGGAAGAGAGGGAGAAGGAGGAGGAGAGAGAAAAAGGAGAAGGAGAAGGGAGGAGAAGGAGAAGGAGAAGGAGGAGAAGGAGAAGGAGAAGGAGAAGGAGAAGGAGAAGGAGAAGGAGAAGGAGAAGGAGAAGGAGAAGGAGAAGGAGAAGGAGAAGGAGAACGGAGAAAGAGCAGGACCAGGAGTAGGACCAATAGCAGGAGAAAGAGAATGGAGAAGAAGGAGATGGCTCACCCTCTGCAGCGTCTGGAGGGAGACACCGGCTGCCATCGAGACAACGATGTGGTGGGGTCCTACAGCAGGACGGATCTCCTGCAGGACACCTGGCAGGATGTGGGGTTTGGTGGCCAGGAAGACCAAGGTGGTGTCCTGAAGTACTTCCAGGTTGCAGTGTGTGGTCCGGCAGCCCGACTCCTGCCCATGGGCAGGGAGAGGTGTCACAACCCAATGCCACCCACTGCTGGCACCCACCCCCCCCCAAGGACATGGAACATTTTCATGCATGGTCATGATCTGGGGACACATTCCTACCACAAAGCCACCAAGACTTTTCTTGGATTTCACCCAGATCTGGGAAGGCTAAGCCAAAGCCCTTTATGGAGTGAAAGGGTGCCCCAAAAATCATGGTAAGGAGAACCCCAACATGACTCTTGCCACCATGGTCACCACCAAGCAGAGTGGCTTCTCACTCTGTGCCCCCACTCACCCGCCAAGCATCCAGGTTTTTGTCCGAGGGAGCACTGGCCAAGATGTTGCTGGCTGGCACCTTCCCTTGGGGAAATGGAGACAGAAGTGAGAGGCTGGGATGGCACCAGGGTGGTGGGGACACCCCAATCTCAGACACGACTGATATACTTTCCTCCAACCCCAGCACCATCAGGGTGTCACCCCACTGGGGACAGCTGTGGGTACCCAGTTGTGCCAAGGTGATGCCAAAAGCGAGATCCACCTCCCAGCTTATAGGTGTGAGCCGTCCCCAAACTGTGGGGCACTCAGGGAGGAGGGACAATGATGTGGCTGCACCACCTGTAGGGCAGGAGACCCTGGGGAGGGGGACGGGACAGGGTTGTCCACACGTGCCCACACGGCTCCACGGGGTCACGGCGGGCAGGCATCCGGCAGCGGATGACACCACAGGCCTGTCCCCACCCCTCTCCATGCCCCAGCATCGTTCCCAACCCCTACCTGCCCGCAGCAGCCCCCGGGCCATGCCCGCCGCCATCCTCCCGGCCCCCACGAACCCGACCCGCAGCTCCTGCGCCTCCATCGCCTCCATCGCCGCCCGGCCGCGGCCCCTGACCCCCAAGCCCCGCCCCGGGGCCCTCATTGGCTGCGCCCTGCCCCCCTCCTATTGGCTGGCCTGGCCTATAAGGGGCGTGGCTCGGGCGGGGGGCGGGGCCAGCGCAGGTGCGGCTTTGCCATGTGGAGGTGGTGGCTGGGGCAGCGCCGGGGGCGGCGCTGGGCTTTGGGGCGCGGGGGTCGGTCTGAGGAGTGTGACCCAGGTGGATTTTTGTTGTCCCCCGCCGGGTGGATCCCTTCAACAAGGGCATCCCCACCACCTCACGAGCCTCTCCTTGGATTTTGGGGGCTGGTCTCAACCTTGGGGCAATCCTCCACTCGCTTTTATCCCCGCAGGGCATTCCAACATCGCCACTTAACGATGACCTGGAGCTGTTGGGCTCTGCTGGTGCTACTGGGGGGCACTAGTAGTTTTTTTGGGTGGCTGGGCCTTGGCACCTCCACAGAGGAGCTGGAATCCCCCCCGGAGGAGGTGAGGAACTCCTGGAGATCTGGCCTTTCCTAGACCTGGGCGCAGCTCTAGAGGCAGGGACACCCCCAGAGGTGGGCACCGCTCTGGTGAGGACAACCCTGGAGATGGGGCTCATCAGAGCTAGATGTCCACCTGCACCAGACATGGGGACCTCCCTATACCTCTCCTTTGAGATGAGCACCAGTAGTGACTGTTCCAGGCTGAAGCCACATGCTGGCAGTTGTTATCCCAAGAATCCAGATACTATCATGGGTGGCCACCGAGTTCCCCTCCCCAGCTGGGAAATGGAGGTCCCCAAGGTCCTCCTACCCTGAGCTGCAGGTTTGTCTGAGGGATGATGGCATGGGGTGATGACCTTGCAGGGTGACAGTCAAGTGCTGGGGTAGGTTCTTGCTGTTCTCCTTATTTCACACCCCAACCAAACCCTCTGTACCCCTGACCATGGTGGTGGGAGCACCCATGGGTGGTAGAAGTGCCAGTGGTTGCTGGTGACACCAGTGCTGCCACCAGATTTCAATGGGGCTCCGCTCGCCCTGCACTGACCTGAGTGAAGAGGAGGAGAAGGCAACCAAGCTGAGAGTGGACCTCTTCAACTGTCAGGCCAGCACTGAGGCTCACCCCTGCACCCTGGACATGGTAAGGTGCTGGGACAAGACACCCCAAATCCTGCAGTAACCATGGAATAATTTGGCTTAGAAGAGACCTTTAAGGTAATAAAATCCAACCCTTAACCCAGCACTACCAGCTCACCGCCAAACTATGGCACTCAGTACCACATCTACACTGCTTTCAAACCTCTCTGGGGATGGAGACTCCACCACTGCTCTGGGCAGTCTGGGCCAGGCCTTCACAACCCTTTCCATGAAGAAATTGTTCCTCACATCCAACCTAAACCTCCCATGGTGCAACCTTTGGCCACTTCCTCTTGTCTTACTTCTTGTTCCTTGGGAGAAGAAACTGACCCCCACTGGTCTTCAACCTCCTTCTGAGGAGTTGTAAAGAGCCAGAAGGTCTTCTTTCTTCCAGGTTCAACAACCCCAGGTCCCTCAGTTGCTTCTCACAAGTTCTCCAGCCCCTTCATCAGCTTCATTGCCTTTCTCTGCACATGCTCCAGCTGCTCAATGTTCTTGGAGTGAGGGGCCTGAAACTGAACCCAGGACTCAAGGTGTGACCTCACAGATGGACAATCCCTACCCTAGTCCTGCTGGCCACACTCTTGTTAATCTAATAAGACAACACCAAGTGGCCCAGCTTATGGAGGACATCATCTAGTGAATGGGTTAAGAACCACTGTCTGTGTTCCTGCTGTGTCCCCATGTCCCACTTTGGTGACAAACCCAACCTTTTGTGCCTCCCCACAGGGAACATGAGCAAACATGGGGCCATGGGGCTCCTGGATGAGCATCAGGTTGTTCTGCTTGACCTCCACCATACACAGGAAAGAGCTCAGGAAATCTATTGTCAGCTGGGTGGGAATGTGTCCAACCCAATTCTCAGCTCTCTTTTTCACCAGGACACCCCAGGACGGAGCTTTCCCATCTCATCCCAACACTGTGTCCATCTTCCCCATGTGCAGAGAGTGACCTTTCCCTTCTCCTGGTCCAACAGGACGAGATGGAGCAGGTGATGGAGAAACTGCAGCAGATCAACCAGAGCCTGGAGCTGATGCTGATGACCATGGAGAGTGCACAGAACCAGTTGGAAAAACATCTGCAGCACCTCCATGATGTCCTCAAGCCAACCAGTGAGCTGGGGATGGGTGCTGGAGGGCAGATGGGTAATGGTGGGTACCAATATCAGACTCTTGCTTCTTGACCCGCAGGTTGGAGCCCCAGTGTCATCTCCACCTGTGTCTACCATGTCTCCTACTTTATCCTGCTTGTGGCACTATTGGTGCCCACACTCTCCCATGCCATCATCCTCCTCCTCTTTCTCACCTTCAGCACCCTCAGCGAGCTCCTTGGCATCCCAGGGCACTCCACTGTCTTGGCCCTCACTGTGGCAGGTAGGAATGGGTGTGGGGGAATGTGGTTGAGAATATATCACCCTGAGGGTGTTACAGGGGTGGAGAGAGTTGGGAGTCTTCTGCCTTCTCCCACCCTATTTGCCTCCCCCCAGGGTGGTGGCTGGTGGTGGCAGCCCACCGTGGTGCTGGTGGGGCCTGGACAATGGCTCCTCAGGAAAAGCCTGGTCACCAGCTGACCTCCACTCCAGAAAGGTAGGAGATGAATGGGAAGGACATGGGCATGGCACCCTTGGGGGCTGCTAGGACCTATGCTGCTGCCGTCTGGCAGAGGTTCCCAGGGTGGGCTGCTGGCCATCAGGAGGGTGCAGAACACATCTTGAGGGCTTGCCTGTGGTTTTTGGGCACCTCCTCCCATCTCCCTGCCCTATTTCTGCCTAGAGGAGGGTGTGGGAAGATTAGAGATGGGGCTGCCATCATTATGGAGGTGAGGAAGGAGTCACTAAGGTGATGGAACTGCAAGTCTCTTTCTCCCCCCCACATAGGGAGGATGAAGTGGAGCTGTTGCAGGAGGAGCTGGCCAGGATGGAGATGAGCTGCCTGCAAGGTGGGAGCTGGCCAGGCAGTAGAACATGGGAAATGGGAGGTGTGGTGGCTGTAGGACAAGGGTTTGGGGCCCTAGTATGTCCCCATCCTGTGATGGGTCCTGTGAGTTACTCTTGTGTCCTTCAAGCTGTGCAAGGACATGTGCACCAACCCAGGATGTCCTCATCCACCCCCTGAGGACAGCAGTGCTGGGAGTGCCACCACCTTGATGCCATATTCTTGCAGAGCCTTCATGCCTTCAGCAGTCTCCAGTAATGCCAAGAAACCTTCTGAGGTCACCCATCTCTGTTAGGTGGAGGAAAAAGCTGAGCTGTGAGGTAAGCCTGAGCTTGGAGATAGGTGCTAGATGGGATGTCCACAGGTTGGGCCAGACCTTGCTCCCGTGGGCCAGCTGGGTCCCCCTGCAGGTCAGGCCTTCTAGGGCTAAGGTGTCCACATCGTGGCTGCACCTCTAGGTGCTGGACACCTTGTTGGGAGAAGAGTCAGGCCTGGGGATGGACTTTTGGGTGTCTTCCAAGGATGAATGGCCAAGGCATGACCTTGGAACAGGACAGACACCCACAGGGGATGTCTCCTGCATGACAGGAGGGTCACTGGTGATGGAGGATGCTCCCCTTCTCCAACCAGGTGACACTGGAGCCAGCCATGGGCACTGGAAAGCACTGGGAGCCCAAACCCTGCAGCCCAAGTCAGTCTCTGGCCAGTGACAAGTGAGTACCAACCATGGAGAACATCCCAACAGGGACTTGGTGTCACCTCAGTGCAAAGTGAATGGGGACAGCCCAATGAGAGCTTCCTGAGGTGCTGCTGTGTCTCTCTCCTCTGCAGGTCCTTGTTGTCTCCACGGTCCCCATGCCAGGGTCTCACTAGGGCTGGGCAGCGATGCCGGAACAAAGCCACCCCCGGGCAGGGCTTCTGCCACATCCATGCCACCAGCTGAACGTCATCCAGCAGCCTTGCCATGGACTCTTTCACTTCATGTTTGACCTCCTACCCCCTCCCAGAGTGGTTTTAAACCCTTTCTTTAGCTCTTCCAGATCCTGGTGGAGAACATGTGGTGGCGCTTAGGACCCTAAGGGTGCCACTGAATGTGGGCATGGGCTGGTGCTGCTGGGCAGATGTTCCTTGTGCCACCACTTTTACTCTATTTGCATATATTTCAATAAATGCTCAATTGACAGCTGGAGCCTTCCCCATTCTGGTCCCCCCCACCCTGATGCTGGGGCCTTGCTGCAAGCAGCTTCAGGACCATCCCCATGATCTTGGACATGGTCAAGGTGATGGTGGTGGCTCCAGTTGGCTGCACCACCTGGTCTGGGAAGTCTTCTGGGGTGATCAAATGTTCTTTTTCCCCCACCTTGCTCCCAGCAGCAGGCCGAAACTTGGAGGCTCCTCACTGGACTCCAGTCCTCATTTTGCTTTGGAAATGTCACTGTCACTAACCCCCCAGCCACGTCCTCTGCCCCAGCAAAGGACAACCCTGAGATGAAGATGATGCTGGTCCCAGCTCTGCCTTCGCCCATCACTTCCTGGCGCTGGCATAGTTGGCACTGAACCAGGCACAGGTCTCCTTCAC
The DNA here is from genome assembly GCA_013396835.1 of Psilopogon haemacephalus. Lineage (NCBI taxonomy): Eukaryota > Metazoa > Chordata > Aves > Piciformes > Megalaimidae > Psilopogon > Psilopogon haemacephalus. The sequence continues at coordinate 9,480 of VWZI01001759.1, read as the reverse complement.
AGCTAGAGAGGGAGAAGATGGGATGAGGGTTAGGAGTGGGAGTGGAGATTGTTGGTAGTCATCAAACACTTTGAATTGGAAGGGACCTTTAGAAGCTCATCCAGTCCATCCCTGCTGCAGTCAGCAGGGACATCTGCAACTAGTGTAGGTTGCTCAGAGCCCCAAACAACCTGACCTGGAATGGTTCCAGGGATGAGGCATCTACAACCTCCACGGGCAGCTTGGGTGAGGGTCTCACCACTCTCTTCATGAAGTTTCTTCCTTAGATCCAGCCTAAATTTCCCTTAGTTTCCAACCATCACCCCTTGTCCTGTCCACCAGCATCCCCTAAGAAGACCATCCCCATCTCTTTTCTAACCCCCTTTTATGCCCTGGAGGGCCACCAGAAGGTCTCCCCTGAGCTTTCATGCTGAACAACCCCACCTCTCTCAGCCTATCTCACACAACAGAGGTGCTTCAGCCCTTCTGATCGTTTTGGTGGCATCCTCTGGACCTGCTCCGACAGTTTCATGATGGATGGACCACCCTGATGCCACCAAGGCTAATGACAGTGGGTAGGACCTCTGTGTCTCATGGAGTTCCCCCTATCTCACCTTGTCTGAAGGGTGTGAACTGGAAGTTGGGCAGGTAGCGCCGCAGCTTGGCGTTGCTGGCTGTCTTCTTGAACTGCCCATCTGCTTTGGTGGTGTCAAACTGGGCAGGGAAGGATTAAGGGAAACCAAAGCTGGCATGGTGGAAGGGATGCTCTGGACCGCACCATCTTCCCTGAAGCCCTGCAACTGCTGCTGGAAACTGGGGGGTGTGTGGTGTCCCCTCCCCCCAGCAAGCCCCATGAGCCAGGGGCCCAGCTGGTGGTGAAGGATACAAGAAGCTCCCCCTTGAAGTCCATGGCCTGTGCAATTGCCTCTGCTGCCTCCTTGATGGAGACTTCTTCTTCTTCTCCCACTGTGGAGGAGACGAGGACAGTGGCCGCTCCTGTGTCTTCCTGGGAGAGGGCTGGAGCCTCCCTACTGTAGGTGAGGTGTGGGGACAGGACCTACCTGATAAAATGATGGGCTCCACCTCATCGTACTCACGCAGGACCCAAATGAAGAGCCGGGCCAGGTCCTGCAGAGGGGCAGATGGCTCTTGAGGGGTGGCTGTTGTCCCCCAGCCCTCCCATCACAAGGGAACCCAACCCTGAGGGTGGCCAACACTGCCCAGGACAACCCAGGTAGGCTAAGGTGATGCTGGGGTTCAGGCAAAGACCCTCCCAGCCCCATCCCATGCACTCCCCAAGCTGTAGGAGGTGAGTGGTCCCTAAAGCCACACATACCAGGGAGTAGATGAATTGTCTCCTGGGCTTGCCTGTGCCCCACACGGTCAGGGCAGAGCCGCTCTCTGCAGGAAGAACATCAACATCCTTGAGCACGGGAGCCACCTCCACCAGGAGAGCAGCTCAAGGGGCAAGCAGGGAAAGGAAAACTCAACCCAACCCTTTCAAGAAAAGCTCTAAGATGTTCTGCCATGCTCACGTTTGGCCAGGTAGACCTTGTGGATAAGCCCTGGCAAGACATGGCCGTCCTCGATGTTGAAGTTGTCATGTGGCCCAAAGACGTTGGTGGGGATGACGGCAGTGAAGCGGCAGCCATGCTGCTCGAAGTAGCCCCTGGGTGAAAGCAGCAGGTTGCAAAGGCATTGTCCACCAACTCCAATCACCCACCCCTCCAGCACAGAGCTGTTCCCAGAAGACCCCAGCCAGCAGCATCTCTATCTGCTGAGGCCAGGGATCTTTCATTTTCTTCCTGTGAGCTCCAGGGGACTCTTCTTCTCCTGATAAGAGGAGGGTGCTAACAGCCTCCAAGGACATTCCCGTGTCCCTCACGCACCTATTCTGGATGTCAATCATCCTCTTGGCATAGGAGTAGCCAAAGTTGGAGCTGTGAGGTGGCCCATTGTGAACCTGGGGACAGGAGAACAGAGTTAGGGGACCAGGGACTTCTGGAATTGAGCATGGGTATGGAGATGCTCACCATGGTTTCATCAATGGGGTAGGTTGTCTTGTCTGGGAAGATGCAGGTGGAGAGGCAGGAGACCACCTTCTGCACCCCCGTCTCATAGGCTGAGTGCAGGACGTTGTCATTGATATGGATGTTTCTCCTCTGGGGATGGAGATATTTGTCACTGGGGAAACCCTCCAAAAGTTCTTACCTGCTATGGCTAAGAACTCCAGAAACCTAAGGAACTCTGGTTTGGCCTCAGGAGGTTAGCGAGCCATGTCCTCATGTCCCACCAGGGGCACGCAGGAGGTTGCAGCATCCTCAGGACCCCCATACTGCCTGTTTGCCAGGAGCTCACCCAAAAATCCAGGTTGTAGCGGATGTTCTTGAAGAGGCCTCCAACCATAGCAGCCAGGTGGATGACATGGGTGGGCTTGTGCAGCTCAAACAGGGCTTTGGTCTCTGCAGCATTCCTGGGATGGGGAAATTTTGGGGTTAAGTGGTCTTGAGGGAGCAGCCTGGGGAGGGTTTCCAAATGAAAACCCAAATACTGAACTCACGTCAAGTCAGCATCTCTGGAGGACAGGAAGATCCACTCCTCATCTGGCCGCCCCTCTCCGTCAGCCACCACCTTCTCAATGGCTTTTCCCACCAAGCCAGTGCCACCTGTCACCAGGATGCGCTTGGTCACCGGCTCTGTCACCTCCGTCATGGCCAAAACCCTGTGGAGAGTCAAGAGCTAAGCTGGAGCCACCTCCAGGTGTACCCTGCTATAGACCACCAAGCTCAGTCCCACCGCAGGCAATGGGGCCCCATAAGCATGACCCATGTGCCAAGCTGGTGGGATCACCTAGGGCCCTTTTACCCAGAAAGTAAAGTGGCATGGATGTGTTTGGAGGTGACACAGCCTGGCCACAGCAGCAGGAACTTGGCAGCAGCACCTTTTACTAAATGAAACTGGCTGGTGGCCAGGTGGCACCTGGGCTTGGGCCAGATCCTTCCACGTAGCACCATGTGGCACTGCCCTGCCTCTGGAAACAGAGATTCACCCCATGTCTTCCCCTGCACCCAAATTTCCTCCTCTACCTCAGAGCATATCTCAGAGCTCCTCCTGCACCTCAGATGTCCTCTTGCACCCCAGGTCTACACCCCAGATCCTCTCTGTTCCCCAAACCTGGCATTTGCACCCCGTGTCTCCCCTTCACTCCAAACCCCAGGTTTGCACCCTTGCACCTGAGGTCTTCACTTTAGATCTCCTCCTACACCAGAAACTCCAGGTCTGCACCTCAAATATCCCTATGTACCCCTGATCTCCTCCTGCACCTCACATCGCCCCCAGATCTGCGCTCCAAATCTCTGCCTGCACCTCAGGTCTGCATCCACACCTCTCTCTGCGCACCAGGTCTCCTCCTGCACCACATCCACCTCCTGCACCCTAGATCTCAGGCCTGCATCCAGGTCTGCACCCCAGTAAGCTCCCTGCACCCCAGGTCTGCACCGCACACTTCTCCCGTGCCCCAAACCCCAGGCCCGACCCCCTTCTCCTCCTCCCTCACCACCCCCTGCAGCTCCCCCCAAGCCTCTCGAACCCCCAGGGTCCACCCCCTCCTCCTTGGGCACCCCCACTCCCACACACGAGCCCTTCAGAGCACCCCCTGTACGGCTGGGTCCCATCTCACCCCTCCAAGGGGCTCGGCTGGATTCGGCTCGGTTCGGCTGGGCTCGGGTAGACCCGAGGGGGCTCGGTGAGGCTCGGCTAGACCCAAGGAGGCTTGGCGGAGCTCGGCTCGCGTTCGGGGCACGGCTCTGTGGCG
>VWZI01001758.1:23047-65847 GCA_013396835.1 Psilopogon haemacephalus | reverse complement strand
TTTCACCTCCTTCCAGTTTAGTGGAAGATTTACAACTGTCTCTGTTTCTGGGTCTGCCTTTCACCTCAGCAGGCACATGAAATCCATAAATTTTTCAGAGAAACACTTTATAAGTTGTGCCAAATTTTCTGAATCCAGACATTTGCAGTGTAAGCTTAAAAAAGAAAAATAAAGGGGGGGTGTGCGGCTCATTTGCATTTAAAACTGTACTCCTGACTAAGGTTGAGTTTTACCCTACTGCTATTCATACCATCCTGCCACATGTCAGCTTCGAAAATGAAAGTGCTGGCTGGAGCAAAGTATCATGATGCTTGAGGTTCAGATTGCAACATGACAAGTTTCTGGTTCCAGTTGCTGCTTCTGGTTTCCAGGGGTTTATTTGGGGTGTTGGCACAAAACAAATGGGAGTCAAGTAGCTGCTGTTTTTCTTTTATGCTGTTTATTTATGTATTTCACTGCACCACTTCTGCAAATAGGCTAAGCTAAGGTAATCATGCATTGTATTAGTAGATTAATTATACTATTAGCTAAGGTAATTGTGCCTTCATGTTATCTTATTCGTTCAGTAAACTCTTATCTCTTTATCTCTCTTATCTCTTTATCTCAACCCTGAGTTTTTTATGTTACTTTTCCTTCACTTCTGTGTTAGGGGAGAAGGCAAGTTAACCCTTGTGTTAACCTATTACAACAGCATGAGTGTAATGAGTGTAGGAACTGTCAATTTTCTAAAGAATGGTATTGTTTAAGAAAACTCATTTTCAATGTCAATACAATTTGTAAAATTACAATTTAAAAAATCTCTACAAAGAAAATTGCATCATCCCAGCCAAATTAAAAGACTTTCTCTCATAGGTACAAGCCTTCGATAAAGAGGAATATTCATGCACTGTTGATGCATAAGATTAATATTCCTTTAAATGCTTATATACATAATTCGACTATTCATAATTCACAGGAATACCATAATTCAATAAGATTGAAGATAAAAGTAATTGCACTGATAAATTGTTAGGTTGTGCCAGGTGAGATCTAAAATATCAGTACTTACACTACTAGTCTAGAGCTTCATTTAAGCACCTAAATCTAGATGAGATTAATTCCACACAGTTTCACTCTTCATTTATACATTCTTATTTATGACTAGAGTTCTTGGGCACAGCAGTGACAAAATTATTATCACTCCCCTCACTGTCTTCTTATTTCCATCTTGCTGCTCACACAGATATATCAATATATCTCAGATCTGGAGCACAGTAATAACAGAAGTATTTTTATATTAATTGCACACAATGTTATGTACATTCACAACAAACTTGCATGATAAAATGCACTATGAAGGAAAGGACTTAAACACCTCTTCCTTCCTAAATCTCCAAGTAGGGTAAGATACTTACTAAAATCAAATGATAATATCTTGTTTTCAGAAACAGAGGCTGTCTTGTTACACTTTGCTGTAAAAAAAAATGTTTCTGTGAACACTGACAAATGAGATATATTTGCAGTCACTTCAAATATGATCTTCTAAGATGATCTTTTCAAATAAAATGAAAAAGTATGATGCAAGTTATGTATCACATTTACACCTAAACTAATATAGAACTTAGAAAACCCAGTCACTTTGGTTGAATATTGTGTACTTTAGATACTTACTATTCTAAAACAGGCATTATATTATGACTTATAATACAATCTAATGGCAACAATCAAACGCATTGTGAGAAAATTTATGATTCTGTTAAGAGTATCATTAAAAAGTTGTTACTCTTACTTTGATAAGGCTGTTAGTACTTATGTGTTTCAAGCCAAAGATACAGGGAATTAGAATCAGCAAAGGCAAGGTATTTCCTCTTACATAAAGACAAGTGGTAAATGAATATAAGGAGATAGTACTTATATCTTAATTAGATCTTACTAAAATATGGAAATCTCATATTTGACAGGAAATGTCAAATGCATTAATGTTCCAAATAAAGATGAAAATTAAACATTTGACAGAATTTTATCCATCAGAGAGTGAATACCATTATGAAAATATGTGCAACCATAATTAACAAATAATCCAAGGAAAAGCAGGGGGAAAAAAGCAACCTAAATACTTCAAGCTTCCAACACTCAGGTACATGAAAGTTTGTGGCTGAAAACATGGGTAAATCACATGTTCCTAATTATTTTTTTTTTAATTTAGTTTTTCCTATAAATAAGACAGATCCTCAGATTCCTCATCAACTCCAAATTATGGAGCAATGATGGCTTAATCTATTGTTGTCAATAAACATTAAGCTGTATTTTAATACAAATAACATAGTGAACTGAAGTCTATAACGTGATCATTCAGTAAGTATGAATGAAAATATACTATGAGGAAAACAGCTAAATCTAACCTTACCAAAATAATTAATACTTTTTCTTTGTAAGAAGCATTGATGTAAATTTGTTTTGTAGTTTGCAAAGGAAAAGCTACTTATTATCATCTTTGTTTTATCACTTCAAAAAAATGTGGCTCTCTTATCAAGCTGAAATTATATCAGGACTTCAAGGAGCAACTTCATTTTTTGTAATTATTAAGCACAACCTTGTGCATGGAAGCAGTTATTTCCCATTATTTACAGTTCTACATCCTATCGTTTTTCTATTCCCATCTAATTGCCTTATTTTAATTGCTCCTTTTGCCAGACTCCATCTTTTAAATTCATGCTTGCTTTTATTACTGCCTATGTTTTAGGAATTGTCAGGTTATAGAGTTCTCGTAATAAGGCAGTTGCATTGACACAACCAGCAATTCTTTGGCTATGTTTCTTCTTAAAAAAACTTAGCTATGTAATGAGTAAACATCTGACCTAAAGCTAGGCCTTGTTACTCATCCTACTGATTTCAGAAACTCTTTAGAATGGTGTAAATTCCTCTCTGTCTCACACAGGGGAGTGTCTTGGAAAAGCTGCTTTAGCAGAGGAGTTGGACTAGATGATCTCTGGAGGTCCCTTCCAACTCCTACCATTTTGTGATTCTGTGAATGTGAGTCCTTTCTAAAGACAGCCTCTCACAATGGAAATCATAGAATCATAGAATCAGTCAGGGTTGGAAGGGACCACAAGGATCAGCTAGTTCCAACCCCCTTGCCATGGGCAGGGACACTCTACCCTACATTAGGCTGGACAGAGCCTCATCCAGCCTGGCCTTAAACACCTCCAGGGACGTGGCCCCAACCACCTTCCTGGGCAACCCATTCCAGAGTCTCACCACTCTCATGGTGAAGAGCTTCCTCCTCACATCCAGTCTCAATCTCCCCACCTCCAACTTTGCTCCATTCCCCATAGTCCTGTCACTACTTGATATCCTAAAAATTCCCTCCCTAGCTTTTTCGTAGGCCCCCTTCAGATACTGGAAGGCCAAAATAAGGTCACCTCAGAGTCTCCTCCAGACTAAACAGCCCCAACTCTTTCAGTCTCTCCTCATAAGAGAGGTACAAGAGGTGGAAATGGTGGTCTGTCTCATGACAGCAAAATTCCTCAGTGAGCAGGCAGATTCTGCAACTGCCATCCTTTCAGCTATAGGCCTTCCTCTCATCCACTCAGCTCAGCACTGTGTACTCAGTATTCAACGACGAGCTTTCCAGATAGTTTCCTTTTTCTACCTTACTGCTAGTCCCTCACACAGACCACGTTTCTCATGTGTTCANATATATCAGCCTAAGGACCAGGCACTAATTAGTTGTCCTAAGGACATTCAGTGCTTGAACAGGCAGTTAATCCATTCAGAAAATCTGTGTACTTTTTATATCGCATAAATCTTGTCTGGGCAACTATATGATAAATAACAAATTGAGACATAGAGTCAACAAAGCTATGGTAAATAGTGAAAGAATAAATAACTGTCGTCCATTATTAAGGAGGGAATTACAGTGGTAAGGTGGATAAACCTAGCAGGAGTGCAAAAGTAGATTATGTGATTGGGATTGGAGAGTGTTTCTGTTGAGCAGCCCTGCACAAAATCAGTGGAATTTGCAGCAGCGCAAGAAATCTGCCATTTTTTGGATATTTACATCTGTTTTCAACTCTGGCTTGGATAGCTGGGTTTCTGTCCTCAATACTGGAGATGTAATGCTAAAAGAGAATGTACTAGGCATCTTAATTTTCTAAACAACTGGCACATACACTAACAGGGGACATAAAATTCATTTACTAAAATAATCAGGCTGAGATGCCTAGCTGTCACTTCATTGCCTTTTTGCTAGGAATATGGTGAAGGCAGGGGAATTAATGTGGCTGAGTCAGGAATTACAAAAATGAATTCTTTTATTTCCCTGGAATCTCCACCACCCAAACTATTTATAGAATGAGTTCTGGGTTTCTTTACAGGCTTGATTCAATCAGGAAGAATCTTCACAAGGATGCTAGAGACAAATTTAGAATTTAGGAAGTCAGAAAATGGAAAAGGCTAAGCTATAAACACAATTTTACCCCATTATCAATTGGCTGAGCAGAGAGTTAAGTGGAACAGCAGCTTTACTCACAATGATGAGATAGGTGCTCAACAGTAATTCCTCGCTGGATTCTCTGCTGCTTGGATGATTCTGGCTGCAAGCAATATCCAATCGCAGAATCAAAACAGCTAAGTCCAAGGTGAGTGACAAAGACCACCAAACTTAGTAATACCTTAAAAATATTGTTTCCATGAGACAGAGATTTGTGGAAGCCAAGCTATATCTTGGAGAAAGGGGACAGCCAAGCTGCTGAGATATCCCCAGCCAGAACAACAGCCAGAAAGTCAGCTGCAGCTGCAGCCGGGTCTGGGTGCTGTTGTCAGCTCTCTCAAGTGGACTCAGGACTTGCTAAGCTTGCAAAACTGCACAGAATGGTGCAGGAGTGGGGGAACTGTCCAAAAGTAGGGATAGTGCAAAACCAAGAGCTGTGCAAAACGGTAGGAGCCATCCTAAAGCTGAGATGGTCCAAAAGAGAACTTTTTCAGGCAGGGCTCTGTAAAATGGGAAACTCTTCCATGTGGGAGTCTTTCAGGCAGGAATCCTACACCTTTTCCATTTCTCTATTTATGTTCTTTTGGACAAAGTGTTCACTTGCCAGCTTATACTGGGTGCAAAAAACCCAGCCAACCACCAGCCCAATTCCCTTTTGTGGGCTGGCATATTAGATCCCACACGTACAGAAAGGCGCCTTTTGCTGTTTCTGCTTCAAGCCTGCAGGGTGGGGTGGGAAAAGCAGTTTTCATGTCTTCTTCTCCACCCCACCCAAACCTGTATTGGGGGAGCTGGGGGAGGGAAGGAAGAATAGAGAGAAGGAATTTGGGGTGCTCCAGGACAAGGATTTCTTACATTATCATGCAACTCTTTATAGTACCATTATTAATTCACATTTATATTGGTCTGAGGTAAGAATCAAATATATACAGAGTTCCTGTATCAAAATATTCCCCTTAGGGCTTTGCTGTGCACTGTCTGTCTCTCCTACAGCTACGTGCTCTGCACAAAGTAAATATTACGTTATTTTTTTAATATATATATGGTGAAACTTTATATTGAAATTACAAGAATGGGGAATGATCAAAATATAAATAGAGTTTTTATACTAGGCAACAATGCTTTTTACAGTTGCCATTCAACTTTAACTCTGCCTTTGTCATTACCAATGCCCACTAAATATGACTTTACCTTGAACACTCTCCTTTAATAAAAAAGATACAACAACTGGGTCTGGTAATTGTCATTGTGAGTTGTGTTACATCTTTCAAAGTTTGTGGTATGGGAATTCTTTCAAAATAAATGAGCATGCCCTTTGCATGTTCTCACATTCCAATGATTTCTGCCTGTCAGTGGGTTCAGAACAGAATTAAAGTAGTTATATATGAATGCAATTAACTACGTGTGCCACACATAGAGTCTGAATGGTAACAAAGTTCATAGGACAGTTAGTGAAAATTCTCTTGTGTACCTGACACTGATGCTAAACTGAACACAGCCGGTTCAAGCAGGTGAATGATACAGTTTCACTTGTCCTTGTATGTGTCTGATGTCTTGCTGTGCATTACTTAAGTATTTTGCCCCTAACATATCAATGGATGCTTTTTTTTTTTTTTTTGGGGGGGGTGGCGTTTGAGGAAACATGAAGTAAATTTCAAAGCACAAAGAAAGAACAGTAGATATGAGTTACAGACTTTGGAGAGAATATGATTTATGAGGCTTGACAAGGCAATTTACAGCTTTTCTGTTTCTACATTCAGAATATGCTTTGTGTCTAACAGGAACTCCTATTAATTACCACATGAAACAAAGTCATAGTTGTGACATAAAATATGAAAGATTATTTTAAAAAGTAAACATTTGGTCATGTATTGTAGCTGAGTGAATTCAGAATCAGTGTAAAGAAAATTTTGTAAAGATTCATCCCAGCTTGTGATATATAAACCAAACCAAAGTCCCATTTCTCAAATAAGTAAAAAATGGACAACAAAGGGGAAAAAATAAAAAAGCCACAGCAAATTAGCTGATTAAATATATCTTGTCAGGTTTAGGCATATTTAAAGCCAGGTTTTGCAGATTAAAGGCCTGGATTTGCTGCATTTCTTTTCTAATAATAATGCAAAATAATGTTACAGCGTTGCTTCATTGAAATATTTACTACTGAAGAGAAAATTGCTTTTATAATTATACATCCCTATTCAAATTTACATAGACATTGAAGACCTTAAAAAAAAAATCAGCAAAATATAAGATGTTAGTTCTCCCAGTTACATGTGTACAACACTTTTATTATTGTTAAAGGGATTTAGGCACCTGCAGTGAAGGATAGCATTGCTGATTGGATTTTTCATTGCAATTTACATTTTAGTTTTTCCTGCTAAAAACTGTGTAAAAAAATGTATTTATTACAATTTGTTGTTTTTAGTGGTTTTAAAACACATTATATATATATAAATTCCATAATAGAACATATTTGAATGGTTCTCAAAAACTTAATTTCTCTCTCCTTTTATGCAGTCTGTATGCAAAACTCAGTATTTGACTAGTGTGATGTAGCTGACATGAGGTTGTTTCTGAACCCTGTATATATATATATATATATATGCACATACTCTTAACCTGTCTTGATATTTACATTTTTTATCCATTTTATGGAATTCATGTGGTCACTAAAATCCACACTAGCTTCTCAGCAGAGAGATCTACATTTCCAGCACAAACCCCCCACCCCCCCCCAAAAAAAAACCCCAAAACAAAACCCTGAAATCTTATAAACCTGTCTAAAAATAACTTTCCATTAATGCTTATATTTGAAGTATAGAATATATATTAAGGCATTACATATAGTCTGAAATATTACATATAATTATCAGACTGTTTTGGAATCATAGAATTGCTTTGGTTGGAAAAGAACTCTGAGAACAAGTCAGAGCACTGTCTTAACATGATGTCCCAATTTTTCATCACCTACTGGGATAGTGACTCCACCATCTCCCTGGGCAGCTTATTACAATGCTTGATCACTGTTTCAGTGAGGTAAATCTCCCTAATATCCAATCTTAACCTCCCCTCGTACAATTGAGGCTATTTCTTGTTCTATCACCTGGTACTAGGGAGAAGAGACCAACCCCTACATCATTACAAGCTCCTTTCAGGTAGTTGTAGAGTTTTCTCTAGAATGAACAGCCCCAGCTCTCTCAGCTGGTCCTCATAAGGCTTGCTTTCCAGACTTTTCACCAGCTTCACTCACCTCCTGTTGCGATTATTAATTTTAAGTTACTGTTAATAATCGCAGGAGTTCTGGGAATAGTTCCCTGGGGTTCTTTGAATGTTCGTTTGGCAAAAATAACTACACAAAGTCTCTTAAAACACAGAATTAAACAGTTTAAACAGTCAGAACTTAGGAAACAAAGAGCCTGATACAAAAGCAATCCTAACCGCACCTGGAAATACCCACGAAACGCGTGCTAGATACAGTGTTTTTCCTGAGATAAAGAGAAAAGAGAAAGAGCTTGTCCCAAATAAAGGGGAAAATAGGTTTGCCTTTGCTGCTTTCTAAACCCTGATGATGCTGCTGCTCACTGCAAAGCACGTGGTCACTGCTGGACGGGGTGCTGAGGTGTGTATTCCTCACGGCGGTGGAGAAAGAACCGCCTAACGGCCGTTGCACCCCCTTAAATACCTCATTAGGAAAGCATGGAACTGACCAATAGGCACTTAGTGTCCATTGAATGGCCAATTGATTCAAAAGTCCCGCACCCAGGGGTGGGTTCCAACACCCTAAGAGACAGCACAGATCACCTGACTTGTGTGCATGACTTGTGCATGCAGCCCAAGACTTCCAGGTTCCTAAACCACGTGGTCTGCCCCTGGACCTTACCACGGGGCGGGGGGAGGGGGGGTGAGGAGGGAGCCCCAGGAAGTGAACCAACTCTGGGTAGTAATTATGCCCATACCAGGACACCTCCTCTGGACATGCTCCAGCAACTCAATGTCCTTGTAGTGATGACCTAAAAGTGACCATAGTATTTGAGGGGCAACTTCCTCAATTCTGTGTGCAGGGGCACAATCGCTTCCATGTTGTCCATAATAATTAATAACTTCTTTAAAAGTTACTCTACGTTTGCTACTCAATATTTTTTTAAAAATCAGGATATTCACTCACATGCCTAATTATCTGTTTAGAGATTAATAATATTATAAAGTTAGAAATCTTGATATCATTGTACCAGCTAGATTTATTTTATGGCAGCAATACCTATATTATGTCTTCCTCTAGCAACAACAACAAACAAAAAAAACCCAAAACAACCAACCAACCAGAAAAAGAAAACAAACTGAAACTAACAAACAACCCCCCAAAAAACAAAACAAACAAAAATCCCCTAAACAAAAAAGAACCCCATCAAAACCCACCAAACCCAAATAAACAAACAAAAATAAGTAAGCAGAGCTGTTTTTAAGAAGGTAATTTACAGAAAAAGAGATCCTAAATATTTCTGTCTTTTTGAAGCTGAAATAGTAGTGATATGTAATTTTTAAGAGGATTATTGATTAGTGACAGAAAATATATTTGCATGTTGTGCTCTTTGCTGTGTCCATGCAATGAAAACGAATTAACTGTCATATTTCTCCAGGATGAAGGAAGATTACTGTTCTCTAAACTACAGATATGCTAAGTATAGAAAAGATAATTTCTTGAAGACATATGTTAGCTTGGATTTTACTTAATTTCTCTTTCCTGTCAAGATCTTCACTGCAATTAAAGAACATGTTAAGTCATTGGCAGAAATACTCTGCCTGAGTTATTATTACTATGTTTAGCACATAGATCCATTTTCTTCCATTACTTAGACCTGTTCCACTTTATGTTGTTACTAAAATGCTTCTTGATTTCTAAAATGTAAATGATTCTCATTAATCAATATGATCACCAAGGATTTGCTTCATGAGCTTCACAAAAATATTTTTTCTTCTGTTAGGACCACAAATTCTATTTAAACTAAGCATGAGAGATTTTTTAAAAGTTTATTAAGACATCACCTTTGACACAAAACCTTTAAAAATATTTTAAAGCACCTTTGTCCTGCTCTTCCAATTCTTGTGTATTTTTTCTTTTGTGCAAGTATTCATATGATACGACTTTCTTTCCTCAAGGTTCAAGGTAATTCCTTCCTGCACCAGTTCTGCAGGAGTGGTCTAAAAAATAACTGATCACACAGAAGTGATGAACTTTAAAGCATATTAAAAGGCATCAAGAGCTTTGAATACATAACCAAATGGTATTCAGCAATGAAGAAATGAAGAGATTATAAGACAATGAATAAATTCCCAGAGTACTGTGAAATAATTGCAAGACATTACCTTGACATGACCATTGTACTTTTGTATTGATGTAACATCACAGTGAAAACATTACAAAACACTATCAAGGCACTCTTCTTCTATTGTTCTCTGGTTCTCCTTGACTATTTGACACTATTTTTCTTATCTTTCTTCTCTTTCGCCTCACTCCTAACTTCTTGGGGAGGCAGGTTACATTTTGTGTATTTTTGCTTTCTCTTTTTAACACCCCCCCTTTTTTTTTTTTTTTTAATTCTGTCATAGATGGTTTTCAATTACGTGATTTTATTTGTAACTTTATGAGTCCCAAGGACCATTAAGTGCACTGCAGATATCTTGCTCTCTGGGTATTTTCTGGTCACAGACAACAGAAGAAGAACTTTATAGAGGGAAACTATAGGCAGGTATCAAAAAAATACATGTGTTCCTGTGCTCCAAGAGGATGCCACTTAATCAGCCTTTTGTGAGTCTTGATGTTAAAGTTATGCTGAAAGGAAAAGGAATTTTTAGAAAGGAGACTTCTCAAGCTTTTAGTATCTCAAATTTTAGTCCTAATGAAAGATGCGAGAGGTACAGATCTAACAGAACATATAGCTTTGAAGTTGTTATTACAGATTTGGAGCATGTAACCATTTCCTATCTTGTGAAATTACTTCTCATGAAATCCAGTCTTCAATTTGCATTTTACTTTGCTAGCCTCCATTATTTGATCTCTCATTTATATTTTAACTCCTGCAGCACTCAACAACATGAATGCAACACAGGCACTAAGTTTTATCTTCTAGTCTCTTAAAAGGGAAAGATAAGATATCACACAGGACACAGGCGATATAAAAATAACAAAGTTAAAATAGGGAGATTTAGGCTTGATGAATTTGCAAAATGAATTACAGACAGGAGAACTTTACTTTCCCCATTTATCCTTATCTATTCACATGGTAGACAAAAACATAAGGAGAGGGGAAATGTCTGGAAAAAATTGTTGGTAAGTATCATGGATGCATTTCTACCACATAAGCATTAATACTTCTGACAAAGCATTGATACTTCTGATAAAGGTCAGAAGTAAACAGTGTTCACTTTTAGCTAGGAAAGGCATGGCTTCAATTCTAGCAGATTAGATGCTGAAAAATAAGGAATTCACTCCCCTGTGAATGGCAGAACTTGTCTTGAGAACCCTGCCGAGGCCCGAGGCAGTTTTAGCCTTTGATACTGGAAAATCCAGCTAATCACTGAGAAATGGCTTAGCTACTGGACTGCCAGCCTGCTACTCAAGCCAGGGTCTACCCTTACCATGCCACATCCCAACAAACTGTTCCAGCCTGCAAACGCACACTCTGATTCATCCAAAAGGCTGAGCGCTTGGACAATTCCTGACAGCTACAGAGAATTCGTCTTGTGTCTGTGGAACCTTCAGACAGTGTGCTCCAACCATAAACAGCAAAGCCAGCTTCAACATGTGAGAAGCCACCGTGTGGCCATATAATTAATCAGTTTATGTCTCTGCATATACCTCTCAGACCATAAATATTAAGGTTTAAGCAGTGAGTAAACCCTATTCTCTTTGCAACTTTATAAAGTTTATAAAGTTCAGGTTTAATTGTTAAGCAGCAAGTTTGCTTTAAAACTCTTCCATTGTATTAAATCTCCTAAAACCTTTCCTAAATTCATTTAGTGAAATTAGACTGTATTTGTACATTCTGCAAATAGTTCCACCAACCACATAACAGAACCAGTGTTGGTAAATTGTAAATAAACTCGGGGGAATTTTCTTTGTGTATATATGTTAACAAATATTTAATAATTTTCTATTGGCCTCATTGAAGTTAAATATTATCCTAAATTCAGTTCCTCCATAACAGGTGTCTTGATAGCCTCCTTTGTCTCCCCAGGCTCTAACAGGGTGCTGGGAGAGAGGCAGACATTCTCTGACTTGATCTTGGTTCCTCTTGGACTCCAGACTTGGCATGGAGATTTGCAGAGGTGCAGGCAGAATGTCTTGCAGATGTGCAGATGGGCACAATGCCATGCTGGCTAAGCAAGACTATGGAGTGAAGCACTTAATGCCTATTCCCTGGCAAACTTGAGGCACAGCAGTTTCCATGTATATAAACCAAAAGTATCAGGGCTTGTTATTATGTAGCATGTAAAATGTTGCAGAGCTTAGCAGAGTGCAATGGCAGAGAGCAATGAGGCAGAAGCACAAGTCAGAGCACTGGCAAAAGCACGGTAAGACAGAGCACATTGTCTTTACTGGTTCATTTCTTTTTATCAGTGTAGCCCGAGACTAATGGTTCTTTGGCCACATATTAGCCAATCAGAATGGCAGTTTGCCAAACTTTACCATATTTGGGAAAGGCATGGCTTTCTTTTACCCTTTAGGGCAGAACACAAACAACTGTATAAACATGCGTGGGTACCCTGTTTAAAAGTTTGGAAGAAGAGAAGGAGACTGGAAGTCACCAGGCTTCTGTCTTCCTTTCCCATGGTTGCTTCCCCCATCAGCAGAAGAGGGAAAGCAGAAAACATGTCTGGGCAAGCCAGGACATGTTTTAGGCCTATTTTGACCTTCCATGACAATAAGTCATAGTATGTAGTGATGAAAGAAATGTTGAGAGACAAGACTTTAATTGTATATGTACAATAACTTTGAATGATTGACTATCCTAAACATAATACAACGCAACAGGGAAAAGAATCATTATTCCTCTACTGCATATCTGATAATTGACACATAGAAAAGAAAACTAGTATTAGTAAAGGCATACAGCTGTGCACCCAAATAATCTGATTAAGGTACTGCCTTTAGGTGTCTTTAAGTAAAAGTCTTTGTGTGAGTCAGATATCTGTGCTTCTATTATAGTCAGAGGAAATAAAGTAAATTAGTCAATGGCATCTTAATTTGTTTTGTTAGATATAACACTCTAATATCATTGGAGATATCCTAGGATATCTAAGACATGGTAGATAAGTGGCAAAGGCCAACTCAAATCCTTGTGTGATTAATTCAATCAAGTTCTAAGTTTCCACAGGAGACTGATCCGGTGCTATTGCAGACTTTATTAACTGTATTGGTCTCCACAAGCTACAACCTACTTCATGCAGGTAAGTACATATGGACAATTAAATCTGATAGTCTTATTCTTTGTCCCAGGTTGGGAATTATGGGGTTGATTATGTCCCTTGAACTAAGTGCAGCTATCTAACTGTTTGAAATGCCATACAGTATCCAAGATGCTTATACAGTACTGGAAAATACAGTGAAGTAGATCTCTCTCCCTCTTTGTCACCTATACATTAGTTAACACCTTTACTTCACTGGAAATTTCTCAGGTCAAGGTATTCTTCATAACTACAGCTCACTGATAGGATTGAGAGATAAAGACCTGTCTTGAACAAGGTCATAAACAGTGAAGATTTCAGCATTGCTGCTGTTCTCAGAGAAGGCAGCAGGCATCAGAGGTGTTCCAGGCAAGAGGTCTATTTTACTGTCTTGCTACATCAAGATAAGGAAAAGGCAGGTGGAATTCAACGTTATTGTTATTTTGCTTACATTTTATCACTTATTCAGAGGAGTGAGGTGTGTTTAATGGACTAACGTTACATGAAGAATGATAATCCAGCTAGAAGGCATTCCTAAAACTTCAAACTATAATGCCTTAAAAAAAAAAAAAAAAAAAAAAAAAAAAAAAAAAAAAAAAAAAAGAGAGAGAGAGAGATTATTAGGAAAAAAGTAATACAAAACCGGAAAAAAATGAAGACAAATTTGCAAGCTTTCTTGTATATCTGAATCTTCCCAGCCAATATATTCTTTTGGAAGATATATTTGAGATCACATTGTAACCCTAATTTAAGACCATATTGTAAAGGGGACTAAAGATACCAAGCTGAGAAAAAGACTATTCAATGATTCTGATCAAGTTTTGGGGGTTTTTTGTTTGTTTGGGGTTTTTTGTTTGTTTGGGATTTTTTTTTGTTTGTTTAGGTTGTTGGGGTTTGTTTTTTTTTTTAATTGAAAGAACACAGTAGGCTGTAGAACAGAATGAGAGCTGGCTGGTAGCACTGTCTGAAAAAATAGTGATCTGGAAGAAGAAAAAATTGTATGCATTCATAACTTGAGAAAACTGAACTGTTCTTTCCCTCTATCAGTGATTGCATTTGGAAATGATCAGAACCTCCTCTTCTTCTCCTTCTCCTTCTTCTCCTTCCCATCCTTCTCCTTCTCCTTCTCCTTCTCCTTCTCCTTCTCCTTCTCCTTCTCCTTCTCCTTCTCCTTCTCCTTCTCCTTCTCCTTCTCCTCCTCCTTCTCCTTCTCCTTCTCCTTCTCCTTCTCCTTCTCCTTCTCCTTCTCCTTCTCCTTCTCCTTCTCCTTCTCCTTCTCCTTCTCCTTCTCCTTCTCCTCCTTCCCTTCCTTCTCCTTCTCCTCATTCTCCTCCTCCTCCTCTTATTCTCCTCCTCCTCCTCTTATTCTCCTCCTCCTCCCCCTCCTCCTCTTGTGAAGTGCATAACCTCCATATTGCCTGTTCTACCCATCAGGCAAAACAAAGTTCCAGATGCAGAGATGGAAACTCATATGATTTAATCAATCCATAACTTCAATCATTCATCCATTCATTCAAAAAAACCAGTATTTAACACATACATATTTTTTTTCATGTAAATACATTTCCTGGAGAAAAAATCAGTAAAATTAGAAATCTAGTAAATATTATTGGATTTTTTTTTCAATGGGATATATTACACAAGTGAAAAGGTGAAAATAGAATATCTAAATGTACAAGAAAAATATGTTTTGTTGTGTCAAATAGACAACTATCATTCAGACAGGACATGTAATTAATCAAAAATTTTGAAACTCTGTAAGAGTATAATGTTAAAAATGCAATTTCATGCCACATCACAGAGATGTTAGTGATTTTGGCCATATCCATCTAATTATTTCAGGACTTAGTGATTTCTTGACTAATTTTCTTGCTTCTTTTCTCTTCTTGACTTGAAACAAAACACGTGGATATCTGCTCAGTAATACCAGCTGCCTGACATAGTAAGAACCATTAAAACTGCTTCAAATGAGCCTAACCACTGTTATAGAACTTTTTAATGCCAATATTGTAACTACAAGTGAAATGGAGTGTCCAATGACAAACATTACTGGCAGCCTGTAAACTCAACAAATTATTTTATTCTCTAGACTGCCATTCCAACATTTTATTTGCAGACTTGTCTGGCAAGTAGCTATACTTTGCAAAGGAAAAGCTTAAAAATCATACTTTTCATCATTACTTGAGAAGAAGACACAAAAGTAATTCTATTTCTCAGATCTCCATTTTATGTGAATAATAAATGTCTTTGATTTTTTCGGCTTGAATTGGAAGACAAAATGATTCAGCTATAAAAAAAAAAGCTTAACTAATTTGGGATGCTATGATTCTCAAGAGTTATAAAGTATCCATGTCTACACCTGGAAGGGGAGACACAGAGCATAGGCTGTAAAATCTTGATCTGCAGAGCAGCTGGGCTCTTGGAGATGGAAATGCAGGTTTGGTGGGCTTCTCAATTCTCCATTCTGTAAGGTAAAATCAAGCCAAGAGCCTTGAAGCCTTGGCAAGTCACAGCAGCCTAGGAGCCAGGTCTCTCAATAGTCTCCCAGGTGAACTACTGAAAAGTTGTGAGCCCAGAAGTCCAGCAAGAGTCCTCATAAAAGGCAGGTGGGTGAGCTAGCATTGCAGATGACCGTTGGAAAACTGCCTCCTTTCTGTCTCAACTTTGTCAAAATTGAACTGTCTCTTGAAAACACTTTGTTTTTGATTGATTTGTAGTCTGTACTCCATCTGACAATTTCCAAATCATTCTGATTCTGTCGTCTTAGTTGGGAAATAAGGAAAACAAATGTTCTTGGGAAACATAAGGTTTTATACATCTGGCAAACAAGAATCCACACTAAAGTAATTGGAATATTCCTTCGTGCATGACCAATGAAATCGTGGCTTTGTTAGATTGCTCAGCTGCACTATCAAAATGGGAAATATTGTTGCTTGTTTGTGCACTTATTTTTCAGATATTGTCTGCTCTCAATAGTATTTTGGAATGGAGTGAGAGTAATGGAATACATAGCGAATTAACTCAGCTAAAGACCAGATCACTAAAATGTTGGTATTTCCACAGATAAATAAATTTGAAAAAATAAAGTTGGAATTCTCTAACACATAATTTTCCCTTATTTTTTCTCTAAGTCTACATGAAGTTAAAGCTCTTTTAAAGTATATATATATTTTTTTTAAATCAAATGTACTATAACTTGAAGAACTAAATGTAAAGAATTGAAGTTTACCAGTGCTGTTCTGATTTTTTAATTGTCATAGAATAATTTTTTTTCAACTAAAGAAATTTAATATTTCTCTTGCCTTTTTTTTTTTTTTTAACAGAGAATGTATGGTAATGAACAACATAATAATAAATCAGTTTATTCATGTTATTTACCTTTTCAACATAGAAACACATTGAGATTTTTCATCTCTGGTCACTGCTAACATTATTCAAAATAAATATTATACACCTATATAATAGATTTCAGATAGTTCACAAGAATATTGGTGCCAAGTAGAATAACACATTCATAATACTTTAGCAAACATTCAGCAGTTCTCAAAAGTATATTTCAGGAAAATTGCTATATCTTTTGGATTTCAAAAGGAATGTTTGTTATTCACTTCTTATGGCTGGAAGTTTCAAAGGGACAAGGGGACTGAAATCAAACCCAGTAGGTGTCTTTATTTCATGCATTCTTGAAGAGATTTAGATAATTTCATGTCTTGTTTCACAATATTTCATTGTTTGTTCATTTGTTTTCCCAAAAGTACCATTTTTGTGGGTGGGTGTTCTGTTTATTGGGATTTGTGGGCTTGATTTACTTTCTTTAAGTTATGTCATTTGATGTGATTTGGATTTCACTATGCTTTTGTTTGCCATGCAACCATTGTGAGATTAAATGTTATAGGTAATCTTCGTTGTTATGCAAGCATACCAGGTGGTAGTTTTTTTTAACAAACAATAATACTCAAATACTATAGAAAAGTAGTAACAAATTATCATCAGCAAAGCTTCAATGATATATCACTGTCTGAGCCAGATGTACATTTTTTTATTCCTACGGGTTTAATTTTCTTCTGAAACTACTACAATTAAGTCATAGTAATTTTTATGTGCAACCTATGTCTAAGAGTTTGGAAATTCATTCATTTCTGTTTTCTAGTGAGCAAATCCGTAGTTTCTTTTAAACTGGGTTACTCCAGTGTCAGACAACAGAGATAATGACAATTCTCTGGAAAGACACACTAACAAATACACAGATTCATTAGCTCTAATTCAGTGAGAACATACTGGTTCCATCAAACAGTCTGGAATCACCAAGAATGCTATTGTTTATAAGAACATGAGAGATGAATTGATCTTCCTCATTACTGAAAATCATCATACACTTGCTTAACTTCTAAGTGCCTGAATTCAACATTTTGCTTTGGTTTTGGTTAGTTGGTTGGTTTCAGGTTTGGCTTTTTTTTCACTCAGTAACGTCTGTGAATCTTACTTTCCTTCCAACTGGTGTGAACTGCCCATTTCAACAGTGCAGTCAAATTGTCCAGCTATTCCAAGTATTTAGACCTTTCTTTCATGGTTCAAAGCATCCTTCCCTGAGAATGTAATGCTTTGGATTAAACTTTGAAGAGATCATAAATGCTGTACAAACATGTTGCAGAAACTGAGGAATCAGATTTTTATAAGTCTACCAGAACATTAGCTTCTCACATCTCTCACAGCAAGACAAAAAAATGAAAGAGGAAAAAAGGGGAAAGGGGAAAAGGTGTATTTTGGGTAATACAGATATGTTGACATTGTTTCATGAGAAACAGAGAAGGAATTGGGCTGTTATGCTTCTATATCATGCTGTTAGGAGGAAAGTCACTGCAAAAGAGAAAAGTTTAAATTGACTGCTGTAAAAAATAAAAAGTTTCAACAGGATTTCAGTAGAAAATCATACCCTCTGATCAGACAGTCTCCTCTTTCCCATGTTCACTCTTTGAATAGTGAGAAATTGTGCAGGAAAAAAAGTGTTAACTTATTTAAAGTTTTCATTTTATGAGTGAAGTATGGCTAATAGATTTTATAACGTGGAATAAGAGTAGTACTTTCAAATCTCAAAGTCGAAACAAAACTGACTTTTCATAGGCAGTAATATATGGAATTCCCATTACAGGGCCTGAGCAACAAACATGCATCTTTTTTGTGTTGATTTTATCTCTTTCTACTTTGAAAAAAAATTCCAGGCATTGCATGGTCACATAGATGAAAGCCTCCTCCTATCCCGTATTAGTCACTTTCTAAATTAGCTAGAATGAATATTTTCATCACCACTCTCAAAAGAGTTGTTGCAAAAATTCTCTTTAGTTATCAGATTCTTAGTATCTTTCTGACTCTATTGCATTCTTCACCATATTGATAACTTGTGTAAATAAGTTTCATAGATTTGATTATGTAGAAATTTTCTAAAAGCTTTTACCTTGTTATGTCATTAATGCACATATGTTGTCCAGTAAAATTTGTGACAGCAAGATTTTAGTTCAAAATTTAATTATTTTTTTCTTGCCCAAAATTCTTTCATTTTGGTGATGCATCTCCTTTCTAAACTAAACTACACCATTGTCTTTTATCTTTTGGATTAGACTATGAAAGTTCATGTCTGGTGGACTTAGTTGGGGCAATTAATGAGGCAGGAATTATAAAATATCTAGTTAGTTTATTTCCAAAAAGCCCTGCCACAAACTATATAAAAACTAGTTAAATTTGTGTTCTAATTTGGCCCAGAAAATCTTCACAAGGATGCTTATGGGAAATTTAGTAATTCAGTAGAATCAGAAAATTGGAAAAGGTTTAGCCACAAAATGGCTTTTCTCCACTTATAAATAGGCAGTCTGGAGTCCTAGAGATAGTCTGTTCTACTCACAGCAGTGGACTAGAATTCAGAGATATTCCCTGGATCCTTTGTGGCAGTGTTGGAACTGCTTGGTGTCTTGACAGTCAGTGAGAGGCTTCTAGATCTTCCCAAGCTTTAGCAGGGTGCTGGGAAAGAGTCAGATGATCTCTGGCCTGATCCTAGTTCCTCTTGGCATGGAAGTTTGCAGAGGTGAAGGCAGGATGTGCAAGCAGGAGGCTTGCAGGTGTGCAGAGAGCACAATATGTGTGCACTTAATGCCTTCTCCTGGTAAACTTGAGACAGTTAATTTTCCGGGCAGTTCAAGCCACACAAAACATCAGGGCTAAGCTGGTCTGAAGCACGAGGCAGAGCAGAACATGTTGTCCAAGCTGAGAGCAGTGAGGCAGAAGCATGTTTGTCTGAGCAGAGCAGAATGTAGAGCAGAGCAGCACACACTGAGGCAGAGCAGTGAGGCAGAGGCAGTAGCATGAGGCAGAGGCAGCCCAACTGCTTGCAATTCAGCTCAATTTATATTATTTGCCCTAGTGTAATGGGTCCTTTGGCCACTGAGATTCACCAATCAGAATGGCATTTGCAAAACTGACCATATTAGGTGAAACCAGGCCTTGCTTACCCTTTTTTGGGCAAGACACTCACAAGTGCATAAACACCTATGGGTACCTCTTTATCACTTTGGGAGGGGATGTGATGGCCCAAGACATTGTTTTCCTCCCACCCTTTCTTTCCCCATCATCAGAACAGTGGGGCAAGCCAGGACATCTAATAGGCCTATTAGCCTTCCATGACACTGGTTTAAGAATTTAAATGATATGAACAGGAAGTTCTTAGGTTCACATATTTCAGGCTTATAAAGTTATAGGGCTACATACTAGCTGGTGACAATTTTGAAGGTTAAATTACATCACTGGTACTAGAGACTAACTTTTCAACATACACAGATTGGATCAACATTTCAGAAGACAGTCATTAGTATATTCACTTTCTCTAAAAGTCTTAGTAATCATTAGCTCATAGATCCAAAGCAATTGCATATTCATCACTGAGCTTCTTTGGAAAGCTATTTATTAGTAGAGTGGATTAGGGTATACATAAGCCCTGATGGAAAGCTGATTCGAGTCAGTCTGCCTTGGAACAGCGGATCTGCAGGCAGGGGCTCTCCCCTTGGATTAGAACATTGTCCAAGGAAACTTTCCAGAACTGACACTGCTCATCCTCCCCGCTTTTGTGAGTCAAAATTTCTTCTGGACATATCCTCAAATGAGTCCTCAACTCTATCAGGTGATTGACTCCTTTTCTGGATACCCTCAAGTGAGAGTTTTTCTGTTTTATATGAGTGAACGTGTGCACAACAATATTCCTAAAACTGAAATGTTAGTTGTAAAAAATAGTAGGTTCTCACTTGGCATCTGAACTTGTAAGTTACTTTGGTCTACCGTAGGGCTGGGTAATATTTGCTTATAATAGACCTATATCTTGGGTACCTACTGCTTCCTGATTTGTGTTGGTGCCTCTTCAACAGCACACATATAATTTTAGATAGCTTTTATTAAATATTGCAATGCAATATCTAGTTTTCATTTTTCTCCTATAAATAAAGATAAAGGTATGTTCATGCTATCTACAGGAAGAGTTTCAGATCAAATTTAATGATTTTTGAATTATCAGTCTCTCACAGTGAGAAATATGATTATAGGAAAGTTTTATTTTAGTAAGATTTGCTATTGGAAAAAAAGATGGTTCATTTTCAACAACTAATCATAAAGACAACAAAGAACATAAACAATGCAGGAATTAGTTATTTCCAACTTCAAGCTATCCTGAATCTGCTTCAAACTTATATGCTTTCATATTTGTTCCATATTGAATTGAAAGGGGAGGAAATCAGAGAGCAGAAAAGAGGAGAAAAAACAGAAAAAATAGAAAACACTGAAATTGAATGTAAAATTAGACCACATAAACAATCAGATAAAAAAGTAAATAAACTATCTGATGAAAAGAAATAGACCTAAGTCACCATGTAAACCAGCTTGGATTATTTTTATTTGTTTTATCTGTGAACAATATACAATTTCCTGCTTCTGTGGATTTCAACACATCTATCAGCCTTTATTATATATCACATGTCCTTCATGTGAAGCAATTTAATTGTTTGTATGGTTATGACCTGCATCAGTAAGCAAATTTAAGACAAGTATGATCCTTTCCACAGGTACTTTTTTTTGTGAATGGCCTCTTAGCAAACCCTTGTGACCTACTGTACTAGAGTAACAAAGGACCACTAGCCTCTTAAACTAATTTTGCTTCTGGAAAACAGAACATGATTTCACAGCCTTATAAAGTGTCCTGTGAGAAGTATTCTATGTACATCCTAGCCTGGGAAAATCAGGCACAATACAAGATAGCTATGGTATCTCCTCTGTGCTCACTGTGCTCCTACTGTTTAGGGTCAGCTCCACAAAACCAAGTAATAACAGAACAATTAATTGCTCTGTAATCTGGTAGCAGACTGCAGCCCTTTCTTGCTTTTGGGGGATTTAAGAACCATTAGTAAAACCTTTTCGACATCATCTTTCTCTAATTTATTAGGACATTCCAGTAATACTAAAAGTAATTTCTTACCTGTGTTGTTCTTGATCATTGTGTTCTTTTTAAGATCTCTAAGGTACTGATATTGCTTTATAATTGATGTCTCCATAATCTCACGTGTCATGCTTCAGGCACGTGGGACACTTGTGGGACTTGGAATGCATAATAGGATTCTCTTACTTTGTCCGAATTTCAAGTAAAAACAAGATTTCACAGAAATAGAAATTATTTTCTTTCATTAGTAGTTGAAAAATTATTTTAAGTTTAAGCATTACTGCTGCTATTTGGTTAATTTATATGCAGTGCTTTTGCCTTTCAAGAACAAATTATGTGTTTCATACATGCTGGCAGGTATGCATTTTCAGATCTATTCATAGTGTCACAGAATGCCCAGAAAATTTCCATTTTTCCTCTCAAAATGAGAAAACAACAAACTACCTTATTCACTGATAAGGGCAAATTAACTGATTTTATTCCTTCTTGGAAGACAAATAGAATGAGTAGCCAGGCCAAAGTATTGTAAAGGGTCTGTTGAAACAGCGTAGTTTTGTACCTTGGGGAATTCTTTAAAGTCCTCTAATGAAAGCATTGAATGAGTTTTTTGTGCTTCCTCCTGCTCACTACATAAAAAGCTTCAACCAAACATTCAGAGCTCATTTTTGGGATCAGATGAGGGTGGGAGTGTGGTAACTGGCATGAAAGAAGCTGCAAAGCCTCAGCAAGAGCTGGGAGAGACAAAGACAGAACTGCATGATGCCAGGTGCATCACACAGCAAAGAATCAATAGTGGATTGGTGCAAGTTCTGAGGAGACAGAAATTAAAATCTCTAGCTAAGGTGAAGTCTAATGATATACACAAATAAAGTTTAGATATATTTTCAACAATTATCTCTCAGTTGGGTAGCCTCTAACTTTGCTATTTGGTGATATTTCGTGATAATAACACATTGATATATAAAGTAATTAAGTTGTATGGGAGATAAAAAGGAGTAATGGAACAGTCTGTGAAATGGAAGTATGTGAAGAGATTGCATGAAAAATTATATTTACCAGTAAGTAATTAATCCTTTCAGTCCTTAAAATGTACAAAACTTGGAACTACATGGGTCAAATTACGGCCTTCCATGCTTGCCACTTCATCTCACGATCCATTTCATAAACCTACTGAACATTCTTTTGTAACTGGTAATTTCTTGCATTCTCTCACTTCTAACAAGCTGTTCCTAAATGTATCTGATTTGATCATTAAGAACTTTCACCTTACTCCAGATTAAATTTTTCATTAATAGTGTGGTGGTTTGGCCCAGGTTCCCTAAAGAAAGCCATAGAGTTCTCCAGGAAGTGGACCCCCAAAATCGTAATTTTTGTTATTTGATCCCATAATCCTGCCATCACTTTGTAAGTGGGCAGCAAAGCCGTATTTTTCTCTTTTTCTCTCCTTTCATTCAGCTCTCTGGAGGGAGTCCTTATCTAGTAAACCTATGGCAGGGAGAAACCCGCTTGCAGCCCTCAAGGTTGCAGTGAATTTCTTGCTGTGCAACCAGGCCTGTTTGGGCCAAATGAGAGAAAATTAAGGGGGCAGAAAATGAGCTCTATGGTTTTGGGAGAGTTCTCATGTATCCTGTATCCATATTAGCTGTTAGAGATTCTCATGTTCCATTTTTTCCTGTACATCTTTGAATGCAATTTTCCGTATTCCTCTCCAATTCAGTCAGAGCATTTTTATTTTATTTCTTTTGGAAGTAAAATAATTTTATTTCTGTCTGCTCTTAAAACTACAACAAACAGTTTGCATTTCTGGAGGGTCTGCTGGTCTCAGTAGTTAGTAGTTAGTCACTTTGATTTCCACAAGTGGACTGGACACCAGAAATATCACACTGGTTTCTTTCACTGAGGCAATATGGCTAGAACAGGAAAGTACTGGCAAAATGCTGGGCAAAAGCTAAAAAATGTTATGTTACTGTACAGCAAGGAGAATCTGAATTTGACTGTCAAATTTTTATTTCTTTACAAAGTGTGTTCCAATCTATTTTGCATAAAGTCATGTCTGAAGATACAGTGTTTCAAACTGTATTTACACAGCCCAGTAGGAATCCAGAGAACTTTGGTTTGGAGGTGGGGGAGTTGCTCTCTATGTGCAAGAGCAACTGAAATGTGCTGATTTCTGTCTAAGGGAGGAGGCAGAACAGATTGAAAGCTTGTGGGTAAGAATGAAGGAATGTGGGAAAGGAAGAGAAATTGTTGTAGGTGTCTATTATAGACCATCAAGAAGGAAGATGTCAATGAGGACTTCTACAGACAACTGGAGGTAGCCTCTAGAGCAAACTCCGTGGTATTCATGGGTGACTTCCATCTTCCATATATTTTCTGGGAAACAGCCAGGCACAGCCAGTCCCAGAGGCTCTTGCAGTGTATTGATGACAACTTCTTAATGCTGATAGTGGAGGAACCAACAAAGACAGGTGCACCGCTGGGCCTTGTATTAACTAATAAATAGGGACTTGTTAATGACATTAAGGTTGGAAACAGCCTTGGGGACAGTAATCATGACATGGTGGAATAGAAGAAAGGCAACAAGTAGAATTACAAATCTGGACTTCTGCAGAGCTAACTTTGTGCTCTTCAGAGACATGCTTGCAGAAATCCCATGGGCTAAGGCTCTGAAGGGTAAAGTAGCACAAGAAAGTTGGTTAATTTTTAAAGACCACTTCCTCCAAGCCCAAGCTAGGTGTGTTCTCTTGAGTAGAAAATCGGGTAGATGTACTAGGAGACTTCCATGGCTGAGCAAGAAGCTTCTGAAGGAAATCTCAGGGAAATAAGAAACTTACAATTCATGGAAGAAGGGATTTGTCAGTAGGGAGAACTATAGAGAAGTAGTCAGGGCATGTAGGAAGGCAACAAGGAAGGCCAAAGCCCTCTTGGATCTGAAGCTGGCAAAGGAAGTATGTCCTGGTATGGGCATAATTACTGCCCAGAGTTGGTTTACTTCCTGAAGTTCCCTTCCCCCTTCTGTTGTAAGGTCCGGAGGTGTGTTGCAGGGGCAGACCGCATAGTTTCGGAACTAGGAAGTCTCAGGCCACATGGACAGGTCACACACACGAGTCAGATGACCTGGGCTGTCTCTCAGGGTGTTAGGACCCGCCCCTGGGTGCAGGACTTTTGAACCAATTGGCCAGACAATGGATGCTAAGTGCCTATTGGTCAGTTCCACGCTTCCTAATGAGGTATTTAAGCAGGTGCAATGGGCCGTTAGCTCTCTCTCTCTCCACCGCTGCGAGGAACACGTCTCTGCACCCCGTGTAGCAGTGGCCACGTGTTTTGCAGAGAGCAGCAGCAGAGCGTTTTGCAACCGCGGCAAGGCAAACCCCTTCTTTTTTCTCTTTCCTGCGGGACAAGCTCCTTCTTTCCTCTTTCTTGGGAAAACTCTTTAGCGTGCATTCATGAGTGTTTCACCCGTGACTAGGATTGCTTTTGTTATTAGGCTCTATGTTTCCTAAGTTCTAACTGTTTAAATTGTTTAATTTGGTGTTTTAAGCGATTTTGTGTAGTTATTCTTGCCGACCGAACATCCAAATGAACCCAGGGAAATCTTCCCAGAACCCCAGCAATTATTAACAGCAATAAAAATTAATAATAGCAACAAAGTAAAAGAGAAAAAGAAGGGCTTCTTCAAGTACATCAGTAGGAAAAGGAAGAAGAGGGAAGGTGTGCAGCCACTGCTGAACGCGGAGGCAGCACTGAGAACTGAGGATGCAGAGAAGGCAGACTTGCTGAATGACTTCTTTACTTCAATCTTTACACCTAAGGCTGAACTCCTCTAGGTACTCCAGACCCTAGATGAAAGAGAGAAAGCCTGGAGGAGGGAACACTCCCCACTGGTCAGTGAAAACTGTGTTAGGGATCAACAACACAAACTGAACATTCACAAGTCCATGGGCCCTGATGGGATGCACTCAAGGGTGCTGAGAGGACTGGCTAATGTTTTCACTCTGACAATCTCCATCATCTTTGCCAAATCGTGGCAGACAGGAAAGGTGCCTGAAGACTGGGGGAGAGCCAATGTCACTCCAATCTTCAAAAAAGGCATGAAAGAGTTTCTAGGGAACTATTGACCAGTCAGCCCCACCACCATCCCTGGAATAATGATGGAGCATCTCCTTCTGGAGGGCATCTCAAGGCACTTGGAAGAGAAGGTTATCAGAAGTAGTCAGCATGGATTTACCAAGGGGAAATAATGTTTGACTAAACTGATTGCATTCTATGATACTATAACTGAATGGGTAGATTCAGTGAGACCAGTGGATGTAGTCTACCTTGACCTTAGCAAGGCCTTTGACACCATCTCCCATGACATCTTAGTGAGAAAGCTCAGGAAGTGTGGGATGGAAGAGCAGACAGTGAGGTGGATTAGGAGCTGGTTACAAGATAGAGTTCAAAGAGTGGTGATCAATGGTGCCAGGTCCATCTGGAGAGCTGTAACCAGTGGAGTCCCTCAGGGATCAGTGCTGAGTCTGGTGCTGTTCAACATCTTCATCAATGACATTGATTAGGGCACAGAGTGTCTGCTCAGCAGGTTTGCTGATGACACCAAACTTGGAGGCTTGGCTGATTCAGCTGAAGGCTGTGTGGCCATGCAGTGAGATCTGGACAGACTGGAGAGCTGGGCACAGGGGAACCAAATGAGGTTCAACAAGGACAAGTGCAGAGCTCTGCACCTGGGGAGGAATAATAAACTGCACCAGTATAGGCTGGGAAATGATCTGCTGGAGAGCAGCCCTGTGGAGAGGGATCTGGTAGTCCTGGTGGATAACAAGTTAACCATGGGACAGCAATGTGCCCTTGTGGCCAAGAAGGCCAATGGGATCCTGATGTGTATTAAGAAGAGTGTGTCCAGCAGATCCAGGGAAGTTCTCCTCCCCCTCCACTCTGCCCTGATGAGACCCCATCTTGAACACTGTGTTCAGTTTTGGGCTCCCCAGTTTCAGAGGGACAGGGATCTGCTGGAGAGGGTTTTGAGGATGATTAGAGACTGGAGCATGTATCTTATGGGGAGGGACCTGGGGCTTTTTAGTCTGAAGAAGAGAATATTGAGTTTATAAATACCTGAGGGATGGGTGTTAGGAGTGGGGGAACAGGCTCTTCCCATTTGCTCCCTGCAATAGGACAAAGAGCAATGGATGTAAGCTGCTGCACAGGAGGTTCCACCTCAACACAATGGGATAACTTCTTTACTGTAAGAGTCACAGAGCACTGGAACAGGCTCCTCAGGGAGGTTGTGGAGTCTCCTTCTCTGGAGATTTCAAGGCCTGCCTGGATGCATTCTTCTGTGACCTGAGATAGATTGTATGGTCCTGCTCTGGCAGGGGGTTGGACCCAATGATCTCTTTAGGCCTGTGCTGGTTTGAACTAATTGGAGGATTTTAATAAGAAATTAGATTATAGGCTGAGAAAGGCAAACATCGACAATTCTACTTCATTCGTAGGTTACTGAAATGGTATAAATGTTAGAACCAAAACATAGATAACACAGAGCTTCCTGAGCTACGCTTGCTGCTGCATCTCTCCCTGCCTTTCTTAGCTGGATCTGTGTAACTTCACTAACCAGTTTCCTACTGCTCGCTTACCCAGTGCATAAACAGATAGTGGGATAAGATTGGGAAGGTGGTGGAGAAGGTGGTAGGGTTGTTAGAAACTCCTCTTAGGGACTCTGATCTCTGGAAGGGGTGTGGTGTTTCTGTATTATCTTTTCTCTGCATATATCTGTAAATATCTGTTATATATTGTAAATATCTGTTATATATTGTAAATATCGGCTTGTATATTATGCAGAACTGTAAATATAAAGCTTCATTTATTAACTTCCAGCTGACTGAGTTCCAGCCTGGGCTATTTCAAAGTGTGGGAGGGCAGGTAACTGCCGAACCACAACATTCATTTTAATTTGCTTTCCCAACATAGGGCTGTGAGATTAAATTTCATTTGTCTGATTGCTAATTAATCCTGGAAGAGAAAAATTAAGCTGACCTGGCTTTTATATTTCATTATTTCTCCTTTAACTCTGTGGTTTTTACACAGATGGCTTGTGGCTAAAATTGGTGGTGTTCTATGGGATTTGGCATGGAGAAAGATTGAAAGGATATTTTGGAATTTTGGTGACTATACTCTTGCTTTAGTGGGTTTCAATATTACTGAAATTTCTACCAGTACTGTTTTTGATGCTTTTGATAAGTGAGAAAATATTACTAATCATATGACCTATTCAACAGCTCTAGTAAGGTTGATTCTTCCAAAAAGCACCATCCCTGATTCTTGTCAAAACTTTTACTCAAAGACCACCATGATATATTTGACATGTGTAATTGTATTGTTATTAATTATGGATTCATTCTTAATTTCTGCTTTAAGTCTCAAGAGATCTGCCATGTGTATGAAAAAACAGATTGCCCAAGCTAGAAAGGGAAACAAAACCATTGCTCTTCATACTGAACGTTCACATAACACTTCTGGCAATATTCCTGGATAGTTTGGCAACACTCCCAGAGTATGTTTTCATGACAATGCTGATAGTACCCCAATTGTTGACAAAAACATGTTAGACAGCCAAGGTCAAGCCAATCAGGACTCTCAGGCCTCTATTTCTACAACTTTTCCAAGTAGTTTGAATTCTGAGACAGCAATTTCTAATTCTGCCCTCAATTTTGATCATAAGGCAACTCAGATGCCCCAAAGTTCAGATCTGCTAGAAGGAAAATATAACACGATGCTGGCCCTTGCAAAGATTAAAGCTAAGCTTGGATCAAAGCATATCTAAAAAGAAGACTTAGGAGCAGATATGTCTGGTGCACAAGAGGAGGAAGAACAGGAGGAAATTAGTCTTAAAGATTTGACCAGTTCACTGAAAGCAAAATGTGAGGACAAAGTGGGATTAGCTACAAAGAGGGAAGATGGCTCTCAGGAGATTAGGATTGCTGTTAGGAGAGTTTTGTTTGGCCAGGCACCAACAGACCAACAAGGACAGGGAGAGGAGAAGGATGACATCCAGGACTCCAATGATCCTCTGAGACCTGTCAGGGAAGTTAGAAAGGAATATTCAAGAGAATCAGGAGAGCCTGATTCAAGAATATTCAAGAGAATCAGGAGAGCCAATCCTAAACTGGCTGGTGAGATGCCGTACTATTGGTGCAAATGCCCTACAGGTAGGAGACAAGTCTGCAAAGCAGCTAGGCCCACTTGCAAAGGAGAGTGGAGTGGACAAACACCTGGCAACCAATCTTGGTGTGGTTTGCTTGTAGACACATCTTCTGTTGGCTGTGGTTATGAGATACACCTTTCGAGATGACTTGCCATGGGTAGCTAGAAAATGGAACACAGTTGAGCAGGGAATTAAGCTTCTGAAGGAGTTTGCTGTGAAGGAAGTGCTTTACGGAGGTCATGCCACACATGAGCCTGATAACATTCCTCTTGGAATAGGTCTCATAAAGAAGCTTATTAAACTTGCTCCTTCATCTTATGCTAACATCTTGGCTAGCAAATTTCTATCAAAGGAGGATAATGGATTCACTGTTGGTGAATTCACTGACCAACAGAGGCAGATAGAGGACAGCTTTTAACATTCTACCCTAGTCTCCACCATACAAATCATGACTATGGAGCTAAAAGATATGACTATGGAGATTAAAGATGACATGAGAGAACTGAAGGAGGAACTTAAAACCTCCATATCCAATCTGGCAAAGGATACTATTCCTTCATCATCTGAATGGGTGCATGTTTCTGCTATCAGGAACAGACGCCCACCTCCTGCAAGGCAATTCCGGCCTAGGAGACGAATTCCACCTAGACATCAGCAATCATGCACATGCATCACTCTGGATAATCCTGTGTAACCAATTTGGTAAGAACATGAACAAGTGGGATTGTCAGCCTACTTCAGTTCTTTCGAAGAGAGTCAGGGAACTGCAAAGTGGCAGAAACAGAGGCAGCAATGCCAGAAAAGTAGCTTCAGCTCCTCAGAGCAATTGCAATTATTCTAATAATTGTAATTCCTCTCACAACAACACCAATCATTGTGTACACCCCACATGCCATGTTCAGCATTAGGGGTGCCCTTCCTCTAGCCAGGAGGAGGAAAGGGATAGTAGAGAAAACCAAATTTATTGGAATGTATTTATTAGGTGGCCTGGCAGTTCAAAAGTTCAGAAATACAGGTTGATACAGGTGCTTGATGTACTTTTTTGCCATGAAACTGCAAAGGGACAGAGGCTATAACTATTTCTGGAATCACTGGTGGATTTCAAGAGTTAACCAAGTTGCAGGCTAAAATAAGTTTAACTGATAAGGAGTGGAAGAAACATATTGTTGTAACTGGTCTTGATGCACCTTGCACTCTGGGAATTGACACTTTGAGATAAGGTTCATAAATGGGCTTTTGCAAGAGCATCAGTAGAAATTGAGGATGGTAAATTGAAATTGTCCATTAGTCCTGAACTTTCAAGTTCAGATGAATCCGCAGTTGTGGGACATCATGATATAGAGGACATGAAACTGCCAATTGCTACAGAAACTGTGCAGTACAGAACTAACCATGCCTCTTGTCCGTTCATCAGCTGATTTGTGGGATTCTGGAGAGTACACATTCCTAGATTCAGTCAAATTGTCAAACCTTTGCATGACGTGACTGGTAAGAGAAACAATTCCGAGTGGGGACCTAAAGAACAAGCAGCCTTTCATCAGATAAAGTAAGAAGTAGTCCATACAGTGGGCTTGGGACCTGTACGATCTGGTCTGGATATTAAAAACATTCTGTATATAGCTGTAAGTGACAATGGTCCAACTCGGAGTATTTGCGAGAAAGTTCCAAATGAAACACATGGTGGTTTGCTTGGTTTCTGGGCTCATAGCTACAGAGGTTCAGAGACAAATTATATCCCAACAGAGAAAGAAATACTAGCAGCCTATGAAGGAGTGAAAGCAGCTTCTGAAGTGACTGGAACAATTGCTTTTAGCTCCTAGGTTGACAGTGCTAAACTGGATGTTTAAAGGCAAAGGTTCATCACCGCATCATGCCACAGATGCAACCTGGTCTAAATGGATGGCTTTGATAACCCAACGAGCACACATGGGTAATCTTGATTGACCTGGTCTGGTAGAAGTGATCACCAACTGGCCGGAAGGTACAGACTGTACAAAACTTCAAGAGAAGAAAGTAGTCCATGCTGAGGAAGTTCCTCCCTATGGTGACCTTTCTTATCAGGAAAACAACTATGCTTTGTTCACAGATGGTTCCTGTCATCTTGTTGGGAACAAGCAAAGATGGAAGTTAACAGTCTGGAGTCCTACCAGGAGAGTTACTGAAGCAAAAGATGGAGAAGGTGAATCCAGTCAATTTGCTAAGGTAAAAGCAGTCCAAATTGCTCCTGGTGTGGCTGAGTGCGGAAATTGGCCTATCCTTTACCTCTACACCAACTCATGGATGATAGCCAATACTTTGTGGGGTTGGCTAAAGGACTGGAAAAAGAGTGGCTGGCAGAAGAAAGGAAAGCCTATTTGGTGTGCTGATCTATGGCAGGACATTGATGTACGACTGGAGAGAATTCCAGTTAAGCTGCGGCACGTAGATGCACACATTCCTAAAGGCAGACCTACTGAGGAACATCAACACAACCATCAGGCAAATCAAGATGCTAAAATTTCTCAAGTTGACACAAACAGTGACCTTGATCTTGATTGGAAATGCCAAGGTGAACTGTTCTTAGCTTGGTGGGCCCATGATTCATCTGGACATCAAGGCAGAGATGCAACATACCAATGGGCTTGTGATAGGTCAATTGACTTATTCATGAATGCTATTACCCAAGTCATACATGACTGTGACATCTGTGCTGCTATTAAGCAGGCTAAGCGAATCAGGCCCTTATGGTATGGTGAGAGATGGTCAAAGTACAAGTATGGTGAAGCGTGGCAGATTGACTACATCACTTTACCTCATTTTTGTTCTGGCAAGCAGTATATGCTAAGGATGGTAGAGGCAAGCACTGGATGGCTCGAAACCTATCTAGTTCCACATGCTACCGCACATAACACCATTCTTTCTTTGGAGAGATGAATCATGTGGAACTCCAGAGAGAATTGCATCAGAAAATGGCACTCATTTAAAGAACAATCTTGTTGAAAAACTGGGCCAAGAGCACTGTTAAGTGGATCTTCCACATACCCTACTATGCACCAACTTCAGGAAAGATTGAACACTACAATGATTTGCTAAAGACCACCCTAAAAGCCATGGAGGGTGGAACTCTGAAAAACTGGGACAAGAATTTATCACAAGCAACCTGGTTGGTAAACAGTAGGGGTTCTGTAAACAGAGCAGGACCTGCCCAATCAGATTTGGCACAAACAGTGGATGGTGATAGAGTTCCTGTTGTATGTGAAAAGAACCTGTTAGGGAAAACTGTTTGGGTATTTTCTCCTTCAGGCAAAGGGAAACCTGTCCGAGAGATGGTTTCTGTAGAAGGTCCTGTTCATGTTTACTGGGTAATGCAGGAAAATGGTGAAATCCAGTGTATTCCACAGATAAATCTAACCTTAGCTGAAAGAGTTTAAATTCAGAATGTATAATATGAGCTTTTAGGAGTTTTCTGTTTTAGGTTTTTTTGCCTGGCATCCAACACAACAGAATCTACATCATGTGAGCATGAACCCAATGTCACCTGGGAGTCCCTGGTCTCATTTCACCTGTAAGGAGACGAAA
The DNA here is from genome assembly GCA_013396835.1 of Psilopogon haemacephalus. NCBI lineage: Eukaryota > Metazoa > Chordata > Aves > Piciformes > Megalaimidae > Psilopogon > Psilopogon haemacephalus. The sequence continues at coordinate 33,708 of VWZI01001758.1, read as the reverse complement.
TGCTTCCTATTTTCTGAGCTTTTGAATCACCTATATCCAAGATACATCTGGAATGAAGTGTTAACTGAGTTTATAATATTCGTTATTGTAAATATTGGTTTAGATTAGACAGATAATTCTCAGTAAACTCTGAGTGAAGTAGGCAGGGGTGGATTGTGATGGTTTGAACTAATTGGAGGATTTTAATGAGAAATTATATTATAGGATGAGAAATGAAAACATTGATGATTCTACTTCACTCATAGGTTACTGAAATGGTATAAATGTTAGAAGTTAGAACCAAAACATAGATAAGACAGCACTGTTTGAGCTACACTCACTGCTGCGTATATTGTGCANACTCTGAGTGAAGTAGGCAGGGGTGGATTGTGATGGTTTGAACTAATTGGAGGATTTTAATGAGAAATTATATTATAGGATGAGAAATGAAAACATTGATGATTCTACTTCACTCATAGGTTACTGAAATGGTATAAATGTTAGAAGTTAGAACCAAAACATAGATAAGACAGCACTGTTTGAGCTACACTCACTGCTGCGTATATTGTGCAAAAGCTGTAAATAAAAAGCTTCATTTATTAACTTCCAGCCAACTGAGTTTTGGCCTGGAATATTTTAAAGTGGGGGGGGTGGGGTGGTGGTAACTGCTGAACCACCACAATCCTCTTCCAACCTCTTATATCATGTGATCCTGAGATCCTGCAATCCTGTAATTTCCATTCTACAGCTTTATTTCCATTTGTCAATTTACTTTTTCTCCCATATTTAGGATTTTCTTCTCTTTTTCCATGCAAAGACCAAGTACTTATTGAGCTCGAATCTGTATGCGAAACCTGAAGAAACTTCATGATTCTTTCAGATTTGACTGCTCAAGCTACTACTTCCAGGTGATGTCATTTGTTGGTCCTACTGTTACTAAATGTTACTTTTAAAAATATGTTTCACATAGTTTTGTTTGTCTACTTATTTCTTTCATTTTTCTATCTAAATTCAAGTAATTTATGAAACACAAAATTTGATTGTCTGTGTTTATTGTCAAATGTGTCTTATAAGCCTGCGGAAGATTCTTAAAATAAAAGTTCCTTTAATTAGATGCATAAGAATTTATAAGTGCATTCCCTAAACCACCATTTGTGAAATATTATGATTACTAAAATCTCTTTTTTTTTTTTTTTCCATCTAGAGCCACCAACTTGACTGCTGCAAATAAATTTCATTTTACTGTTCCACAGGGGCATTCAGGATATGAAATATTCTTACATTTTAGATTGAAAATTTATAGCTAGGCATGAAAATAAATTTTAGATTTTCAAGAAAGAACAAACCTAATCCACACTGCCTGTAATATGCATTTTGGTCCATAATGCATATTCATCATCTTCTTTACCAAACTTCTAGTACAATGTATTTTTACTTCAGTATGACACCGAACAATGAAGTGAAATTTCAGCAGATTCCGGAGATGCCAGAAAGATTAAGTAGAAACACAGTATGTAATGGTTTCACACATCAACTCTATGAATAGCATGATGTAAAATATCAATATATATATTTCATTTCCTAGGAGTGTTAAATCTTTCCATTTATTTAACAAGAGTAGAAACTGTTGCCTCTTACTGCAAGAGATATCCTAAGCATCAAGTACTGAAGATAAACTTTAAAAAGTAAATCATTGTCATATCAGTTCCTCAGAAAGAACTGGCAGTCAATTGGAACACAGTAGACAACAAAAAATTGTAAACTTTTTATAATGTCTGTTGTGGGGCACTCCAAATCCCTTCTCTCTCGCCTCCCCCTCCCTACTCCAGAGGTCTGAATGGGGGAAGAAGAAGGCATGAAAAAGTGCTTCCCCTGCTGCCTCGCAGGCTTGAAGGGGGAACATCAAAAGGCATCTTTCCACACATGCACCGACTCATGTGGAAACCCTCACTGGAATCAGCTGGTGGTTGACTGGATTCTTTGCATGCAATATATATGGCAAGTGGACACATTGTCTAGGAAAAATCATAAATACAGTGAGGAAAAAGCTTTTACAGGGTTCCTACCTCTACAGAGTTCCTGCTTTGGGAGTTGCTGCTTGTGGACCATTCCCTCTTTTGGACATCTCCCACTTTTTCAGGGCTCCTGTTTTTGCACCATCCCCACTTTTGGACGGTCTCCAACTTCTGCACAGTTCTGCGCAAGTCTGCAAGTTCTGCAAGTCCTTAGGTCCATTTGATAGAGCTGCCAGCAGCATTCAGAGCCAGCTTGTCTCAGACCACACCATGTCCTGACTTCCTGCTTGCTGCCCTGAGCTGGGGAGCACACCATCAGTTTGGCTTTCCCTAGTGCTGCCAAGTCAGTGCCACTCCACGAATCTGCTATGTGGAAGCTGTATCTGATACACTTCTGACTTTGGCGGTTTTTCCACTCTCCTTGGACTTTTGCCGCATGGATCTGCATGATTGGACGGTGCTTGCAGTTCAAAGGCTGCCAAGCAGAGAAATTCACCATGGATCATTGCCAATTTTCTACCTCACCTCCATGAGTAAAGTCTGCTGTTTCACTTAGATTCTCTGCTCAGCTTGATCTGTAAGTGGGATAAAGCTGTGTTGTAACTTAGCCTTTCCTTTTTCTGAGTTTTCTAAATGACTAAACTTGCCCATAAGCATAATTTGAAGATTTCCCAACTGAAAAGAGTTTGTAAATAAACCTTAACTGGTTCTGTACATAGTTTGGGGGTGGGGTTTTTGGGAAAATACAAATAATTCTATTTTTATAATTCCTGTCTTGGTCAATTAATACTCAGCCAAAATGTGGTGGTTTAGCAGTTAACTGCCCCCCACCTTTTGAAATAAACCCCAGCTACAACTCAGGACACTGGAAGTTGATAAATGAAGCTTTATATTTACAGCAATGCACAATATACAAGCAGATATTTACAATGTATAACAGATATTTACAGATATATACAGTGAAAAGGTAATACAGGAACACTACAGGCCTCTCAGAGATCAAAATCCCCAAGAGGGGTAACCAACCACCCCCTACCACCTTTGCCCCCTTCCCCAATTTTATCTCACCACCTGTTGATGCTGCAGATAAGCTGAGGTAGATCAGTCAGGGGAATTAGTAGTAGGAAAGAAGTTACTAGAATTATTAAGAATCAGCAACAAAAGGCTGAGACAAAAGGAACCATGCAAGAGAAGCAGCCACAGCCCAGCGCAGCCTGAAACCGTCTGCCCCATGTATGTTTGGGTTACAATATTTAAAACAATTTTTTTTCTTTCTCAGTAAAGCTCTGGGTGAAGTGACATACTGTGTTTTCCTCTCTCAGCCAATAGTCTAATTTCTCACTCAAATTCTCCCATTAGTTCAAACCAGCACACAAATCAAATATCTTAACTAATAAGTCTGTTTTAATAGTTCCTAAGGTATTTAATTTGATTTAATAATTATATTGTGAAAAGAATATTGTTTATTTTCTAGAGCATTGTACTGGTTTAGCACAGCCCTCTCTGACACCCTGTCTCTCCCAACACAGGTAACATAAAAAACATAAAGGAACATTAAAAAAAAACAACCAACCCTGGGTTGAGATAAAGAGTTTTACAAGATCATGTGAAGCCTCCTATAAAAGACTAGAGACTACATATTCAGGTTTGTGGCTAGCACAAAAACCTCCAGTTTTTTTTGTGGTAGTTTTGCATTTAATGACTGTATTGAAGATTTAGGTTCCTTCTCCCAGTTGATTTCATATCTTTGGAATCAATCTCTGTTTTGCTTGCCCTTAAATCTATTGCAATATATTCAAATAATTAATTAGGCCAGTATTCATTGAGATGACTCTAAGGACTGCTAGTGACATTGGCAATATTCAAGCCTAAGTAATTGTGCAAAAACAGATGGGGGAGCAGAAGTCACATGAAAAAAAGACACACACACACACAAAAACAACAAAAAAAAAAAAAAGACTGTATTCCTGCAAGTTTTCTGAGAATTAGCAATGCAGCATTGAGAATGCTCACAGTCAATGCAGTAAGGTGGAAAAAGATGTATAACCTTTTAAGATCCACACAGAATCTCTGTATAAAGAAACAAAACCTGCAGTAACCAAAGCCTTGTTGGTTTCACTGCTGACAGCAGAAACAGACATTTTGAAAGCTTCTATGTGCATGTAACAGCAATTCAGAAGGCTGCAATAACATAAAGAAATAATATAAACCACAGTAGAGCCCTTTTCAATTTGCCTGTTCCTCTTTTCTTGTACACTCAAGCACTCCTATTTAATTTGAAAAAAAAAAATCTGAGAAATCTTTTTAATTACATTAGCAGTGGAAAGCAAATGACCTAGCCTGTCCCCTCTTCCCTACCTCAATTTTGCATGTGACATCAATTGTGTTAAGTGGGCATATATCAATCCATAAAAAAGAATTACTGAAATGATTGAAGGAGTAAATAGGCATGTTGAATACATTTGGATTTTGAATTTGGAACTAAGGTGATCTAAATCAGTAAAATCAAGACTATCTCTGGGTTTAAAATACATGAGTTTAAAAAATGCTTACTCTCATGTTTTCAGTGTGTGTTCCTGTATCTGGAAAAAAAAAAAAAACAAAAAACAGTTTCCTTAAATATATGCACACACACATGCACATATATATGCTTGTTGTGAATGTATATCTGTATTATATCCCACTCTGAATCACGATTAGGTGTTAAAAGAAAACTGAGTTTTGTAATATTGCTAAAGAATAGTATTCTTTGTAGAAAAATGTGAGAATGTAATAGGTGAGATCCATCACCAAAACAAATATACTCTGTATGTTGATCTAGAAATAATGGGACAACAATACCTAGATTGTGAGAATACATCTTTGATCTGTTCTCAACAGAATCATCCTGACACTAATGAGTTTCTCTGTACGATGTTCACCGTGGAAACAGACATGAAATATTTAAGCAGTCACTGTGATACCATTACAAGACACCTCAGCATGGACCTCTTTTTCTGTTTTTTGGGGTTTTGTTTTCAGCTAGATGTTTGAAAAAGGTAATGAGTTCAGCCTGCTGAAGGGAAAGAAACATGATGAAGTCTCTGCATTACTCACTAACAAAAACTAGTTCTTACAGTCAAAGAAATAGCTCATTTTGTTGAAGGACAAAATTGTCCATATATTTTATGCAGAAATATATTTACAATTGAGAGATTGGGCTGATGTCCCAAGGTTGAATTGTTCCAGCACTGTAATTATGTGCAGATTATGCCATAGGAGGTTCAAAACACAGGAAAGATAATGGCATGCTCTGTATGGAAAAGCTGTCTTGTCTATTGAGATAAATATTTATTGTGTATTATGTACAGCTAACCAAAGAAGTGGCTTTCATTGAGGCTTTTTTTTTTTTTTTTTTCCATTTGCTGATGCATTGAAAATGAACAGAAACCATTCAAGTATTAAAAATCGATCTGGTTTATACCTAGATTTCATGGGGTGTTTTTTTTGTTTGTTTGTTTTCTCTGCTCATTCCATCAAAACTAGTAGAGTTCATGCTCATTCTTAGTATATTCCAAGCAGAAATAACCACTCAGAATCATTTAATCTTGCACTTTATAATTTATCCACTTCATACTACAATTGACTAGATTTGTTAGACAGAGCAATGGCATTTCCACTGAGAAGTAATTCCTTAAATATCTCTCCTATGGTCATTTATAATTACCCAAATATGTCTTAAAGACCACGTCAGCATATGGTTAATTTTGTGTTTAAGATTGTGTAGCAATAACTTGGAAACAATTTATGTAAAATTAAATGCTCAAGTGTCTGGAAAACTTGACATTAAAGATATTCTGCATCTCAGAAAGTACTCTATAATAAATTGATTATTTTATTATTTTATTAAATTTTTATCAGCATTTATTGTTTGTTTTCCAATATACTGATATTTAATAACAACTCTTTTGAAATATTATCTTACAAAACCAGTGATTTTTTCATTGTTATTTGATTTTCCATCTATGCCATCAGCATGTGACATTGTTTTATAGTCTATAATGAGGTACGCATTATCTTGAAAAACACATGGAGAACTCACTGCTCATTAGTCACAAAGGCTGAAGTTTTAAACTATTCTGTTTGTGAGGACTTGTTTACACTGATGGGCAGAGCAAAGAATGCCATGTAGGCACCACAATCCCCATTCTCAGCAAATGCCTTAGTATTCCTCTTTCAGGACTGACTGTTTGGGACTGTCTCTGTTGATGGAAAAGGGGCATTTTGAACTTCAAATATGGGCTGCTGTGTCTAAACTGATCAATTAAGCTTCCTTTATAGTCATTTTAAGCAAGAATGCACTTCAGAATGAAATGAATATATCATCTGAATGTATGCACAAGTCCATGGGGCCTGATGAGATCCACCCACAGGTCCTGAAGAAACTGGCAGATGAAGTTGCCAAACCACTGTCCATTGTATTTGAAAGGTCATGGCAGACTGGTGAAGTTCCTGCTGACTGGAAAAAGGCAAATACAACACCTATCTTCAAGAAGGGAAAAAAGGACAACCCTGGGAACTACAGACCAGTCAGCCTCACCTCTGTGCCTGGCAAGATCATGGAGCACATCCTCTTCAAGGCTCTGCTAAGGCAGATGGAGAACAAAGCTAAGATGCCTGATGCCAACCAGCATGGCTTCACCAAGGGCAAATCATGCCTAACAAATTTGGTGGCTTTCTACAATAAAGTCACAGCAGCAGTGGACAAGGGAAGGGCAACTGATGTCATCTACCTGGACCTGAGTAAGGCCTTTGACTCTGTCCCACATGACACCCTGGTCACCAAGCTGGAAAAACATGGACTTGATGGGTGGACAACTCGCTGGATAAGGAATTGGCTGGATGGTCGCACACAGAGAGTGGTGATCAAGGGCACAATGTCCACCTGGAGACCAGTGACAAGTGGCATCCCTCAGGGGTCAGTGCTGGGACCAGTGCTGTTTAACATCTTTGTCAGCGACATGGACAGAGGAATCGAGTGCACCCTCAGCAAGTTTGCAGATGACACCAAGCTGTGTGGCACAGTTGACTTGCTGGAGGGCAGGGATGCCATCCAGAGAGACCTGGACAGGCTGGAGAGGTGGGCCCAGGCTAACCTCATGAAATTTAACAAGGCCAAGTGTAAGGTCCTGCACCTGGGTCGCTGCAATCCCAAGCACAAATACAGGCTGGGTGGTGAGTGGCTGGAGAGCAGCTCTGAGGAAAAGGACCTGGGGGTCTGGGTGGATGAGAAGCTCAACATGAGCCTGCAGTGTGCACACGCGGCTCAGACAGCCAACCGTGTCCTGGGCTGCATTAAGAGAGGCATTACCAGCAGGGCAAGGGAGGTGATTCTCCCCCTTTACTCTGCTCTTGTCAGACCCCACCTGGAGTACTGTGTGCAGTTCTGGAGCCCCCAGCACAAGAAGGACATGGAACTGTTGAAGAGAGTCCAGAGGAGGGCCACAAAGATGATCAGAGGGCTGGAGCACCTCTGCTATGAGGACAGGCTGAGAGAGTTGGGGCTTTTCAGCCTGGAGAAGAGAAGGCTTCGGGGAGACCTTATAGCAGCCTACCAGTATCTGAGGGGGACCTACAGGAGGGCTGGGGAGGGGCTGTTCACAAGGTCTTGTAATGACAGGACGAGGGGGAATGGGTTCAAATTGGCGGAGGGGAGATTTGAACGGGATGTTAGGAAGAAATTCTTCACAGTGAGGGTGGTGAGGCACTGGAACAGGTTGCCCAGGGAGGTTGTGTCTGCTCCCTCCCTGGATGTGTTCAAGGCCAGGCTCGATGAGGTCTTGAGTGTCCTGATCTAGTGGGAGGTGTCCCTGCCTGTGGCAGGGGATTGGAACTGGATGATCTTTGAGGTCTCTTCCAACCTAGACCATTCTATGATTCTATGATTGATCTATCAGACAAGTTACACTTTATAAGAGTTTGTTCTCTCCAGTGACTTTAAAAACCATCAGAAATTTCTTTCTTAGATGTAGAAATCTTCTAAATTTATGTAAGATAAAGTCTGTAATTGAAGACTGACAACATGAGGAGGAAAAAACTGTGTCAGTACTGGCCAAAAATGGTATAACTGTAGTAAAAACCATTACAAGAGTAACATTTTGTAACAACATACTTCATATTTCATGTCATATAGGAATGGCTATCCTTCTAACATTTTATCCAGATAAAATATCTCATATTGTAAGAACTTATCTTAAAATAAAAAGGAATTAACATGATTATTCTTTATTTTACTGTAAGAATCAAATACACACACACACACACACACATATTAATATAATTTGCATTCCTGCTGAATTGCAGTTAGTTTTAGATCAATATGCTGTAAGGAATTCTTGAATTGGCTCTCTCAGACCTAAGAAATGTAAGCACTCCTAGTTATCATGAGAGGCAACACAAGATTTTTTATTATTTTAATTAAAACTAAAAATATTATGTGTTACTACTAACTGTAATTCACTCATCCTCTCAGCATATTGAACAATAAGGGAAACTTTAGTGAAAGATGTATTTTGAAGTGTTTATAACTCTGGATTTAGAGAACTAGTATTGGGCTACTTATACCTGTGCTATTTTATCTGTTTAAAGTTCTGAAATAGAAAGGATTTCCTGCCCTAGGTTTTAGCAAACAAAACATGTCCAAGGCCACCAAATGTGATGTTGCCCTGTCATCTCCTTCTCAAGCAGTACAGTCTATTTGACTAGCTGGTTGTATGGGAAACTCAGAAATAAAATAGAAGACATAGAAAACAAACTTTGTTCTTTTTTTTTTTTTTTAATTTTGAGGACAAGACACTTTCAAAACTATGTAGAACTTCAGGGCTCTGATGCACATCACACATATTGAAAATCAAGACATTTTTATGGGCTGCTTTGAGGAAGCTGTAATCACCAGCCCTTTTCCTGTTAAATTAAAAACAATTTTATCCTAGAGTTGAGAATAAAACTTACTCCTTCAGTTGCTAAACCCAGGTTTCCAGAAACAAATATATATTTATTTAACTAAACAAAGTACAACACTTTATCTAAACTGCACTTCAAATTCTGCCTGGATTCTAACCTAATATAGAATAGAATAGAATAGAATAGAATAGAATAGAATAGAATAGAATAGAATAGAATAGAATAGAATAGAATAGAATAGAATAGAATAGAATAAAGCCAGGTTAGAAGAGACCTCCAACATCATCCAGTCCAACCTATCACCTGGCCCTATCCAATGGCACTAAGTGCTCCATCCAGTCTTTTCTTGAACACCTCCAGGGATGGTGACTCCACCACCTCCCTGTGCAGCCCATCCCAATGGCAAATCTCTCTCTCTGTGAAGAACTTCTTCCTAATATCCAGCCTATACGTCCCCTGGCACGACTTGAGACTGTGTCCTGCTGTTCTGTTGCTGGTTGCGTGGGAGAAGAGACCAACTCTCACTTGGCTACAACCTCCCTTTAGGTACTTAAAATCAGTAGAAGTCACTGATGCTACACAGTGTGAATCTAGCAAAAACCAATACATATATAGCTATAGGAACTCACTTTATATGCTCACCATTGTATAATGAGCAAAGCATGCTCTTGTTTGAGGATATAGCGTACCTGTGAGATTTTGGCAATCTATAGACCTAATTAGTGATGTTACTAAATACTTTATCCTCAAGTGTCGCATTTGGAATTAGTTATTGCTAAGGTACCTGAAACTGTATTATTCAACAACTGTTTGTTATAGTGTGTATATATATATATATATATACACTAAAACAAACACCACCATCTCAAACTAGTACAGTTGTATATATATTAATATATATACCTTTATGCATGTATATATAGCTTTATATATATATATATATATTATATGTAGATATGTGTATATATATATATAAAGCTATGTCACATATATACATTTAGTCTCATACACATTTAGTCACATACTATATATGTGTGTATATATATATATATACCCCCACACACACACATCTATATATATGTACATGACTAAGTGTACCTGTATATACAAATATACTGGTGGTTTTTTTTCCAAGAGGAAAAATATTCAGAGTCCATAATCAAGTGTAGTACAATTGTATATGGAGAGACACATAGGTGTGTGTGTAATCTACTTTTAGAATTTTCCCTTTGCTTTTTTACTGATGCTCAGTGCTTCAGAAAATCAATATTGCTTTGCTCTTTAAAGGCCTTGGATAAATAAAAATCTTACAAAAAATAATCTAATCTATTTTAGCTGCTTTTTTAGGATCAGACAAATCACACTCTGGAGGTATTTTTTCCTCTTTTCTAACTGCAAAGTGCTTGTACAGTGACTTGCTTTCACTTTATCTACTCATTAGATTACTATGTGATCACAGATAAATATCTCTTGAAATAATGCACACAGTAATACATTATTCTAAGCAGAACAAGTTCCAGTTAAAGCACAGAGAGAAAAATTAAGCAAAATTATTTCTGTTAGAATTGTAGTAGTAGAATAGAAAGCCAGGAAAAAAAAAGCCAGTGAGACAGGCTTCATGTTGTGCTTTCTTCTTGTGCATTAGTAGTTGAAGGTTCATACATATGGAAAATTATCCAAAACCACAGAGAGAGAAAACGAGATTTTTAATTTTCTTTTTTTTTT
>VWZI01001758.1:0-18174 GCA_013396835.1 Psilopogon haemacephalus | reverse complement strand
TGTCATGTGGGACAGAGTCAAAGGCCTTACTCAGGTCCAGGTAGATGACATCAGTTGCCCTTCCCTTGTCCACTGCTGCTGTGACTTTATTGTAGAAAGCCACCAAATTTGTTAGGCATGATTTGCCCTTGGTGAAGCCATGCTGGTTGGCATCAGGCATCTCAGCTTTGTTTTCCATCTGCCTTAGCAGAGCCTTGAGGAGGATGTGCTCCATGATCTTGCCAGGCATAGAGGTGATGCTGACTGGTCTGTAGTTCCCAGGGTTGTCCTTTTTTCCTGTCTTGAATACGAGTGTTATATTTGCCCTTTTCCAGTCAGCAGGAACTTCACCAGTCTGCCATGACCTTTCAAATACAATGGACAGTGGTTTGGCAACTTCATCTGCCAGTTCCCTCAGGACCTGTGGGTAGATCTCATCAGGCCCCATGGACTTGTGCACATTCAGGTTCTTTAGGTGCTCACGAACATGATCTTCAATTACAGTGGGCAGGTCTTCACTCCCCCAGTCCTTACTTTTGCCCTCTGGAATTTGGACATCGTAGCTGGAGCACTTGCTGCTGAAGACTGAGGCAAAGAAGTCATTGAACACCTCAGCCTTATCAGGATAGATACAAGATAGAAAATATAACTCTCTAAACACATGTCCAAATAAGGACTGGGACCCAGTGCTGTACTAAAAGGCACAGGGAAATTCAGTGTTCAGTAACACTCTGAACCTCTAGATAGAGTTTCTGGTTACAGCAGCTGCCTAGCATTAGAAAAACTATGCAAACAGAAGACATACTTACGTGTTAATGTTTCATTTTTTTTCTTAGGCATTTTGTTTAATCTTAGATACACAACAATGAAATTTACAATCAGTAGAATTGTCTTTTGGCAAGAATGAGTTGTAAAAGGGCATTTTTTTTTTCTTTCATTGTTTTGTGTAGTGACACAGCTATTCCTTAACTAGTTGGAAATAATGGCCTTTGTATTGAGAGGGGGGAAAAAGGGAATTAAAAAGTGTCTAACATGAGTGGCATTTCTGTATCTTTCAGAGATTTGTACACAACTAGCCAGAAAAAATATGCAGACAAAATCTTAGGAGAAATAGGTAAAACCACTAGTTGATGACCTGTCATAAAAACATTTCCTTTCGTCACTAAGATGGCTTTTGGAAGCTGATATAAGGAGATTAAGATGATGGATCATGACACAGCCTAAACAGTATGCAGTATTTCATTTTCCATGTGCTAAGGCTGAAAGTCACCTGTAACTTTTTCAGTCTTTTTTTTTTTTTCCCCATAAGGACAGTCAAACTTTGGAACAGGTTGACCAAAGATTTTGTGGCATCTAGATACTTGAAGATTTTGAAAACTCAGCCACAAAGGTCTCTGAGCAATTTGATCTAACTGGACTTGCTGTGAGTGGGGGGATCAGACTAGGAGAACTTCACATATCTTTGTAACCTGAAATACTCTATGCTTCATCCTTAAAACTAAACCAGCTTATTACTTTAAAATAGTAATAGTCATTAACTTTCTAGCTCTGTGCATAAAGATCAGCATTCAGGCACTTCATCGTGACCTTTTTTGCTACTGCAACTTGTAAATTTTCATCTGTTGTTCCACTCAGGTTGCTGTATTGTTTAAATGCTCTAGTTCTTGATATTTATATAGCCATTAAGTGTTTACTTGTTTGTCAAAGATGCTTGCATTTTTATCCCTCATTTTTCTCATACTTTGTCTCCAAGCCTCCTGTGCTGCTACATGATAAAACCCAAAGGGGAAAATATTATTATCTGACATTAATATGAGATCTCTGACTCCTGTTGAGTGTGAGTTAGTACCACTATCAAAATTAGGATCCTAGTCTATAGCTTTCTACTGGAGCTGAAATCTTCTGAGGCATGAAATTTGTTCTTTTAAGATTTTAAAAGGTAAAACAGACATTGGAAACCACACCACATTGGTCCTTTAAAGTGTAACATTACACTGTCACTATTATTCTTATAAATAAAATCAGATCTTTGAAAGTTTGTAAACCAGGAACTTACACTGAATAAACCTATTTTGAATAAGCAAGTTTTGACCTTGCCAGTACTGTAGCACCACAGATTAGTTACCTCTAAATTGTTGTCTCCTACTGAACCACTTGTATATACGCGCATCAACGCTGCACACCCCTGCTGTCATTTTTAACTCCTTTTATGTTCTGATTTATCTCATTTGGTCACTGCTTTGAAACTGTGTGGTATGAGTATGAACTGTTCGTGCTACGCAGAGAGATGAACATGTTTGCATCAAGGACTCTGATCTCAAGGACTCTGATCTTAAATCCCACTAGAATCAAGGGGAATTTATCATCTGAAAGAACGCAACTTCCTGACAGCTAAGTCCTTACAGTCTCAGAACTCAGCCAAAACACTTTTCATTTCATGGAAAAAATGACAGATTTTCTCTTGAAACAGACAAAACTGGCAAAGTATGATAAATTCTACCTGGACACAGAGTTTATGAAAAGCCTTTCATGTGATGTTACAAGAAAAGGTGGGGTAATGCTATCACTTTGTAGCTAGTGCCCCATGGGAAAGTAATAATGACTGAAAGAGGTGTGTTAATAGCACTAATTAACCAGGAATATAAGACTCCTGAATGATGTAGAAAAGAAAAAAAAATATGAAAGATGGATGCAAAGTAAGCAGATCAGACAGAAAAAGAGCTGAGGAACTCAAATGGAACAAATTATTTTTCAGAGATGAGGGTGCTTGACAAAATTGGTCATTTTGGAGGGAAAATCAACCACTGATTCAAAGGAAAAGAATGTGGTAGCAAAATTATATTGAATATATATATCTGCATAGAGATAAATGGAAGAAAGCTGAAAAATGCAAGAAGGAAAAAACAACTGCCATCTTGAAATTTGCCGGCATTACAGTGATATAGGGAGACATAGAAATTATAATTTTAAAGAAATATTATTTTTTAACATGTACTAAAATAACTGCAAAGCTGGACATATAAAAGTGAAGGAGGAAAATCTGGGATCAATGGATGGCAGAGCATACAGTTTTAGCTAATTTGAGCCATATAAATCATCGTTCCTGACAGACATTGTTAAGCTTATCTGTCCTTGGGTATCTAAGCTGAAAGTTGGATTCTGAAAGAAGTAAACAAAGCATCTCACTTTTTGACACAGATATAGGAATTTTTGAGCTAATACAGTTGTGAATGCAAGCCTATAAAATCCATTCTGCTTTTTGGTGACATTATAATTAAAATTACACTATGATTATAATCTGCTTATAAAGAATCTCTGTGTGTGTAATTGGAAATGCACTAACAATTAATCCAAGTGTATTAGGCCATAAACTTACAGGTAGCTTGTAGTCAGTTTAGGAGATCATACTAATTAGCTGATCTTTTGTAATATAGGAAATGCCTCCTGATCACAAACTCTGATTGTAGCTCATTTGAAATGCATTTATGTTATTGATTCTATCGCACTCATTTCTGATATACACAGGTATTAACAAAAAATCACGTGTGGCTCTAGCTTTCATACTGCCTTTAAGAAGAGCACTAGGAAAACAGAATTTCAGTTGTTTGTTATTGGAGAAGAGTGTTAGAGAGAGAAACAGAAGAAAATGACAAAAGGAAAGAACTGAAGAGTGATATGTATGGCTGCAGGTAAGTGGCAGACCTGAAGCTCAATTCAGCCATAACTGTGTAACCTGGCTCTGTGAAGCTGGAATGGCAGAGTGAAATTGGTGATAAGTGTAGAATATGAGAAATGCATATAGCATTTACCTTCCACAAGTCAGTGAAAATGTAATTCCAAAATTATTGGAAGTGTTTGTTGTTATTTTGTCTCCTCTTCTGTGGCTTTCCCAAACTTTTCCTAGGGAAATTAAAAAGAGCCTAAACAACACTACGACAAACCTAAGATATTTCTGTGTTACCAGCAGAAAAGACATCTAAATTAACACTATTCTATGTTTAGACTTCTGCTTTCTGCTTTTCCATCTAGCTTTATCCAGAATGAATTGGATGGTTGCATATAACAGCTTGATGTCCAGAGAGAAACAGGTGGCAAGTGGTGTTCCTCAAGGATCTCTACTGGGACCAGTCCTGTTCAATACTTTCATGAATTATATATACAGTGAGATTGAGTGCAGCCTCACAAAATATGCAGATGATACCAAGCTGAGTGGTAAGGTTGACACGACTGAGGTATATGACTGAGGGACCTTGACAGGCTGGAGAAGGAGGTAAAGAAGAATTTCATGAGGTTCAGGAAGGAAAAGTGCAAGGTCCTGCACCTAGGTCTAGGGAATCCTCCGTGTCAGTACAGTCTGGGGGACCATGAGGATGACAGCAGACTTGAGAGTAGTGGTGCATGAGAAGCTGGGCATGATCCAAAAATGTGCACTTGTAGTCCAGAAGGCAAATTGCACCCTGGGCTGCAGAAAAGAAGCATGGCCAGCAGATCTAGAAGTGATTCTGGCCCTCTACTTGCTCTAGTGATACCATTACCATTTCCAGCTCTGGGAGCCCCAACAGAAGAAAGACACAGATGTGCTGGAGAAGGTCCAGAAGAGAGGCATGAACATGATCAGAGGGCTGAAGCACCTCTCCTACAAAGACAGCATGAGAGCATTGGGGCTATTCAGCCTGGGAAACAGAAGGCTCTGGGGTGACCTTGGAACTGCATTTCAGTATCTGAAGGGGACCTACAGGAAAGTGGGAGAAGGACTGTTTAGAAGGGCCTGTAGTGGTAGGGTGAGGGACAAGGTTTTTAAACTGGCGCAGGGCAGATTTGGGTCAGGAATAAGTTCTAAAATGAGAGTGGTGAGATACTGGAACACATTGCCCAGAGATATGTTTGAGGCTCCATCTCTGGGAACGTTCAGGGTCAAACTTGATGTGGCTCTGAGCAACCTGATCTAGTTGGAGATGTCTCTGCTGACTGCAGGGGGTTGAACTAGATGACCACTCAGAGTCCTTTGCAAGCCAATGTGTTCTGTGAATCTGATTCTGTGTGATTGGTGGATCCAAGCCAACTTGCATGTGACAGCAGGCAGAACGTCACATGGTTTGGTTTCTAAAATTAGGCATGTTTAAATTGTGTATTTGTTTTCAGCAAAAATGAATCAGCCTTCCCCGTTCCAATAAAAACCTGAAAATAGAAATACTGGGTTTATTTTACCTGTCAATTCTAAAAATACTAAAAAGAATAAAAAATAAAGTTACAATTTATTGAACTGCAAAGGATCTTGGGCAGTATATAAAACATGGGGCTCTTTCTTCCTTCCCTTCTAAATAATGGAAGAGATGTACTATCATTTAACATAACTTGAGCATGCATTTGTCAGCAGCTGTTCTAATGGTTTAGCCCAAGACTGGCTTTGTTGTTTTGTAATATTCTTTCCAATTACCATTCAATTTGTATTGTATTGTATTGTGAGAGTAATGAGACTAGCACTAGTTGCCTCTATTTGATTTGTATTTCTCTCTTACCATTACTGTGATACTAAAATCAAGACAACTTTAAATGAAGACTGTGAGACATAGAGGTTTCAGAGCTTTTCTTTCTGACAATGTAACTCAGTCACCCAAATAGATAGACTCAAATACAATACAATATTTGCATTGTAAAACTATTTGCAGTCCTGGGGTTTTATCAGTTACAGTTTAGCTCTTGTTAAAGGTAAAGGTATATTTTGCTGCATAGAAAACAGCTTGGGATCCTCAAGCTGACACAGCATATTTTTTTGTAGATTGTATTACAGGGCCATATGTACTCCTCTTGCTACCGAAGCTCCACCACAGCCTTGGGTAAATCTGAACATATCGACTTTCATAAAAATGGAAACCTAGTAGATTTCTAGATTGAGGCGGTCTTTGCAAAGCTCATCAGCTCAAATATTAATTACTTTTTCAGGGTTGTCTATTTCATATAGGGATTACAAGAGAATGAAATAATACAATCAAAATACAAATAATCTTAAATTTGTGCTAGTTTAGCCACCTAAATGTAAGAATATGACATGTGAAAAATATTAAGTACTGGATAAATCATGCAGAAATGCTAAAACTTAAAGAAGCAAGGGGCACATCTCTATTGGAAGTGGTCAAATCTTACCACCCATGGTCCAAACAGCAGGCTTGGGATGGAAGCAGTGTATTTCTGATGAGCAATCATTCTCAGTGGAGAAAATACTTTCCTGCTTAGGCTGGAGCTTTAAAGCTAATTTGGCAACCAAAGTAGTGTTTAGCAGCCAAAACAGCCTTTGAATAACCTGTGTGTCCTACCCCAGGAATCAGTGCTGGGTCCAGTCCTGTTCAGCATCTTCTTCAGTGACATTGATGAGGTGACAGAGTGTCTGCTCAGCAAGTTTGCTGACAATACCAAACTGGGAGGCTTGGCTGATATAGCTGAAGGCTGTGCTGCTATCCAGTGAGATTTGGACAGACTGGAGAGTTGGGCACAGAGGAACCAAATGAGGTTCAACAAGGACAAGTGCAGAGTGCTGCATCTAGGGAAGAATAATACACTACACCAGTGGACTGGAGGGCATGCCATATGATGAGAGGCTGAGGGACCTGGGACTTTTAAGTCTGGAGAAGAGAAGACTGGGAGAGGATTTATAAATATCTGAGAGCTGGTCAGGAGTGGGGGACGGGCTCTTCTCACTTGCTCCCTGTGATAGGACAAGGAGCAATGTGTGTGAGTTGTAGCACAAAAGGTTCCACCTCAACATAAGGGGGAACTTTTTTAAGGGTCACAGAGCACTGGAAGAGGCTCCCTAGAGAGATTGTAGATACTCCTTCTATTGAGACTTTCAAGGCCTGTCTGGAGGTGTTCCTCTGTGATCTGAACTGGATTATATGGTCCTGCTCTGACAGGTGGGTTGAACTCTATAATCTCCTTGGGTCCCTTCCAGCCCCTAACATCCTGTGATACTGTGATCCTGTGTTTTGGTTAGCAAGTTCTTCAGAAACACAGGTATCACTCTGGATATGTTTGCTGATGTTCAAATCCTCTTAAATAATCAAATGAAACATTACAATAATCAGATCACCCACTAACTGAGGCATGGGTTCTGCTCACTCCCCATCCTGATGAAAATTGGTTCAAAGGTCAGTGACTTCATATGGATTTTTAACAATCCAAGAAGTGATGATCTGTTACAAATTTTTCACATACAAGATTTCTTTCTCAATTTGGATACAAAAATATCAGTTCTGATGCTGATTCATGGCAGATGCACAGTGAATACTGGAACTAGTAATTTGTTGCTGATTTTAATGACTTTTCCATCCTACAGTAAAATTGTTCCTTCAGGTTAGTATGACAACTCTTTTACCTGAAATATACTTGCGTGGATTCTTATGCAATATAATGAAATACACTTCAATGGCATTTTTAAAAATTGTTTTCGTTCTCTCACAAGAATGTATGCTCATTGATAGCATGAAACACTAGCATCTTCCACCTAATTGTTAGTCTTCTAAGAAATACACTACTGTTTTACATAAGATCTAAGTATGCATGCATATGTGTCTGTGTGCAGATTCTTTACAGTAGAAGAAAATGTTTACTTGTTAGAAAGTCTGTATCACTATCAAATAACACCTGCCCATCTTGTAAACACAAAAATATCAAATTTATCAAGATATTTTCTTCTCTATTTAAATATTGACATAATTTACTGGTATACTTAGCAATACTAGATTAACAGTTGGACTTGATGATCTTAAAGTTCTTTTTCAAGCCAATTAATTCTATGACTCTATGATTACATTTCAGTGTGCTCCTGGGAAAGCAGCTGCATATCAAATTTCTCACTGAGAGCATACATGAATGTACTTTATGGTACCAAAATCTTGCACAAGTGTTTCATAAACAACAAGACCCGTATTTCTTGAAGGATGGGTTCCATCAAGTTAGTGATTTCAAGTTACAGGTTTTATTATCAAATTCTGTTGAATTTTCTTGGACATGATAGACATATATATCAAATTAAAATCCATGCAGCAGAAGCAATTTCTTAGGAATTTATTAATCCTTGAAATTGTCTTTAGTATTATTAATTTTCAGTGTGATAGTGCTTTTTATTTTCCAACAAATTCTGATAGCTTACAGCCTTAAAAGAAGATAAGTACTGAGGAGTTTTAAAAAATATTGAATAAGCAATATTTATAATATTTTATTATTGATGTATGTTGATTATATTTTTCAATTTTCTACAGTGTTTAATAAACTTGACCAGCTCTACTGACTTAATTAAGTTCTGTTCATCCGCTATAGAAAGTAGGATTTTCTTTTAGTAAATAAATGTAGAGAGGAATATCGACTTATCTATTGATCCATCTATTGATCTATTTTTTTATTTACCCAACTATCTATGGGAAAACACCCAAATGTATTCTGTTTCAGTCTTATGACATCAATCACCTTGTCATGTGGGAAAACTGGAGCAGAAAACACACACACATATTTTTTAAATTCTTGGTTTATTTCACCCAGATATATTGCAAAATATCACACTACATCTAAGTACTGTACCAAAATACAGTGACTGTGAATGAAAAAGCAGTAATTTTTGTCTACCAAAAGGTATAGAAGAATTGCTGCAGACAAACAATGGCATTAGACAGACATAACATCCTTAAACCAGGGGCAATATTGGGGCATTTTCTCTCCTTTTTCATTCTTCCCTCCCTCTTCTTGTAGAGATTGTGACCATCATTGTTATTAGGTTTGTTTAGGCAGCACATGTGGGATGATCTACACATGCCTCATGTATGGCTTTTTTTTCTCTTGTTACACCATAAACCATCTCTGTCCAGCTTTCAGGGCTGCATTCCTTTAGTGATAAGTGATTACCTGTTTCTGTTGCATCTTTATCTCCTCAGCCCTTAGTATCATCCATGCCTGCATTCTCAAAGCTTCTGTTACTATCTTGTGCTGACACACTTAAGTCACTATGTTACAACACTCAAGGTATCTTTCTTGCTAAGTAGAATTTGAGTAGTGTGAAATTATAATTTTCTTGTATACTTGTATTATATCACTACCTTCTGTGATATCACTTTTGTCACAATTACTTCTGGGCATAAGATTAAGGGCTGAATAAATGAAATCATGAGGAAGGAGAGAATTTCTGGGGTTTCAAGTAAGCAGAAGACTGTAGAAGGAGCTGGTCCATGAAAGAAATGTTTGATAAGCATCTGTTTTGACTGTGGAGATGGTACAAATAGCAGCACACTCCTTAAAATACACTGAGATCCTGTTAAACTTTTTCTACTCATGTTTTCCCCTGGCAAAGGAATTGTACACTATTGTGGAGCCAGAATATGGTCATGATCCATTGTTAGTGACTGTATCCTGGGAAATATTGTCTCACTACATATGCAGAGACTAATTGAGTAAATATACTATCCATGATTCTGGACTACTTAGTAGTCTATCAGAGAACTCAGATGTTGACAAAGCTTCACTTTAGTGGAGGTTCTGGAGATATTTAGCTAAGTCATGTTTCGTATTTAGCCTCTACTTTATGAATAGACACTGGTATTTCACTAGTCCACTCAAGCTGCACCTGCAGAGCCACCAGATTTTGCCAAAGAATGAAAACTGCTATTAGAAAAGTAAGAACTTGAATGATGATTAGTTTTCTGGACTTCCTATGTATCTCCCAAAAAGTCAGTCAACTCACTTTCTTTTACCTTTGTAGATCACATTAAACAGCAAAATATCAGGTCTAGAACCATAATCACTAAAATTCAATTCAGTCTTGATATGAGCTTAAAATCAAAATAACTACAATCCATGAGGAGTTCCAAAAGGGACTTTGACATTGGTCTTCTGAACACTGTAACACATAATTTACTGGCAGGTGGTCCATAGATATCCTCAGGAATCACAGATATCCTCAGGAAGTGTTAACTGCATAAACAGAGGATAGGAAATAACTGGCTTGGTAGCAGTTCCTCAGAAAAAAAATTAGGTCAAAATGTGTAAATGTTAGAAACAACATAGAAAAGACAGAGCTGTTTAAGCCACTCTTTCTGTTGCATCCCTCTCTCCCTGCCTTCTAGATGGATCTGTGTAACTCCACTAACCAGTTTCTTACTTCTTTATTCCCCTGGCTGATCTTCCTCCCTTACCTGGAACATAAGACAGATAGAGGGATAAGACTGGGTAGTGGGGGGGAAGGTGGTAGTGTGGTTGGGAACCCCTCTCAGGGTTCTGATCTCTGGGAGGGGTGTGGTGTTTCTGTATTACCTTTTTTACTGTCCATATCTGTAAAAATCTGTGATATATTGTAAACATTTGTTTGTATATTGTGCAAAGCTGTAATATGAAGCTTCATTTACTAACTCCCAGCTGAATGAGTTCTAGCCTGGGTTATTTCAAAGGTGTGTATGGGGCAGATACTGCCGAACCACCATAGTTAATATACATGAAAAGAGAGAGGGGAAAAAAAGTGAAGACTGGAAAGATTCTAGAGTATATTAATTGGTGAATGAAGATTTGAGTATTTATTGTGAAGGACAGGGGAATTGATGTGTCTGAGTCAGGAATTATAAAAATAGAATTATTTTATTCCCAGAAACCCTCACCTTCAACTACATACAGAATTAACTTTTAATTTATTTACAGATTTCGATTCAATTGGGAAAAATCTTCAAAAGGCACTACAGACAAAATCAGAAATTTAGGAAGTCAGAAAATGGAAAAGCTAAGCTATAAGCAGCTTCTCAACCAGTTATCAATGTGACTAAGGAGATAATTAAGGGGAGTAAAGGCTTACTCACAACATTGAGGAGAATGATGCTCATGGAATCCTTGCTGTATTCTCTCTGCAGCTCGATTGGTTCTGGCTATAAAATAATATCCAATCAGATTCAAAAGGCAAAATCCAATATTTAAAAAATATGGTCACCACGAGACAAAGTTCCGTGGAAATCGCTGTCTCCAGCAGCGACAAGGGAGAGCCAGCTGCTTCAGTCCCTCCAGTCAGGACAACAGCCAAATAGCAACAGGAAATTGGCTGTTAGGAAGGTCCTCAGAGGAGCCGAGTCCGGGTGCCGCCGGCAATTCTCAGGACCCAGGACTTGCCAAGCCTGCAAAAGTTGCACAGGATCGTTCAGGAGTAGGGACTGTCCAGAATAGGGACAGTGCAAAACTCAAGAGCCATGCAAAAGATAGGAGTCATCTACAGCTGGGATGGTCCCAAAAAGAGGACTTCAGAAGTCAGGGCTCTGTAAACACAAGGAGCTTCCAGGCAAGAACTTTCAGGTGGGAACCCTTTCGAATGGGAACATCTTAGGCAGGAACACTTGCACCTTTTCTCTTTCCTATTTATGCCTTTTGGGACAAAATGTTCATTCACCAATTTAACACTGGGCATGAAAACTCAGCCAATAAACAGCTGAAATCTCTGCATGGGCTGTTGCATGGGTCCTCACATGTACAGAAAGGGCCCTTTGTTGCCCCAAATTCAAATATATGTGTTTGAATTCTATAGCTAGTAATACTATGTCCAGTGACCATTTCCTACAGAATATATCAATTCCTGTGTTTAGAATTAGACTAAAGTTTTCACAGTATCTAAAACAATGTTCTGAGCATGATCAAACAAAATCATTCTTTGTCTATTTCTTCTCTGGGGTCATATGAAATCTTACATGATTTAAATGGTGCATCACATGCATGTCCTCTCTGGTTATTAAGGAATCCAGGGCTTTCATATTCTTTCTTACAACAGAGGAAGATGCCGAAGTCAATCTCCTGGAATTTGAAGTTTGGATGCATGTTCTAGAATATTTTGTGATACTGAGTTATCTAAGTCCCACTTGTGTTATCTTTACTTTCACATTAATTAATCCAATATTTCAATTAAAAAAAAAAAAAAAGTTTAACCCACAAACTGCTGTTTAAAGTGCTGATATTTTTTAAAGGTACTTGTGGAGTTTGCTTTGATGCAGCCAGAGTTGCAACTTCTGTAACACTGAAGTAATAGGTTTAGATTCCAAAAGATTTTACATCATCACCATAGCTTTTCTTTACAGATGCTCAAAATTAAAATGTAATGTTCATAAAGTAAAAATTTCAATATTATTTTTTGTGAAATTATATTCAAATAGAGTGCCATTTCCAAGAATATCATTAAGCTTAGCTTTGCAATGAGGAAATCTTGACTATTTTCTGTGACCAGTATTAAGAATTGATGCTTGAAAAGTGCTGAGATAAATGCGTATTGATGGCTCAACTAACATCCTGAAGTGAAAGGATATAAACCAGATAAAATAGGTCTTGTCTTTTTTATAGCTCAACAAGTGAAGGCATGCAGTCATTAATAAAGGAAAAGGGATGTAATCAAAACAAGAGAAATTTTCAGACTGTGGTGGTGATGACTCATTTTCAATCCCCTTTTCAAATTTTCGCTCTATTTTCTAGGCATATTCCTTACCTGTTCAAGCTTGTGTTACATTTTAAATAAAAATGTGGAAATTACTTACCTAAAACACTACAAATATTTCATGTGCATCTTTACACACGTAAATGTACTTGCACTGCATCTTTGAATATGCAAGATAAGCTATCTGCAGATAAGGTGAAGACTGAGCAATGCTGGCAAGCTCCTGAGTCATAGGGAAGACAGCCTGTACTGAGTGCAGCAGGCAGTCTCACTGAGGCTGACAGACTGATCTCTGCCATGACTTCAGTGCACTGAACACTCCCAGTGACATTGGGACATGACTTATGGGAAGTTCATTCACTTGGATTCAGACTAATGGATACAGCACTTGATAGGCCAATGAGAACAGAGAATGGCCAGCTCCACAGTAGTCTAACAGCAGCCAGCATTGCAGAGGAATTTCAATTAGTCAGGTGACAATAAGCTGCAGTCCCTGAGGAGATGGCTACTACTGCTTTTGCACAGTGATCCTGCACCATTGTGAAAAGCTTAGTTGTGGCAATATTTACATTGTGGGGTGTAAAAAGAGCTAGTTGGGGTCACTTTTCTTGTCAATGTGCCTTAGTTTGAAAATTGAGATCTTTGATACCATGTTTCCCTGAATGTGAATCAGTTTGTAAACAAAGAACTGGAAAAGATGAGTTTGGCACTGATGATAGCTGACTCATTTTGTATCCTTTTACATAATAGCTGCTATTTTAGCTTAATGAGCTGTGGGACTTTTATAATAAAATGGTCCCTGTAAGTTATTGGTCCAGTCAGTGCATTCACTTTAAACTTTTCTATGCAAGATTAAGAAATTAAAGTTAAGAGAGAAGAGAAATATTTCTAGTTAATTAAAAATTATAAAATAATTAAAAGTAATACTAGAAAATATTACAGGTTTCAGCAACTATAGTCACTATTCAAAAGAGAAAAACTTTCAGAAACTGTGAAATATTTTGTTTTCATGCTACATTTGTCCCTTCTATATTACAACTTTAAAAAGACACAATACAATTAAAACGCAGAAACAGATAAAGCTTATCTTCCATATTGCACCCTACTTATTTGCTATGCTGTTGTCATGGTGGATCTGATGCATCAAAATAGACTCAATTAGAGACTCACAGAATACTAGGGATTGGAAGGGCCTATACATGTGCTGGCTTGCCCAGACATGTTTTTCTGCTCTCTCTCTGTTTTGGGGAGAAGCAAGTGCAGTAAAGAGGACAAAAGACCTGGAGCCACTGAGTCCGAAGGACCTAGACTTGCCCAAAATTGATTTGCTCCTGCTTTCATCCTGTGATACACAAAGTACATGAAGTTGGTTTGTGCCAACCTTGTGTGAGGCCTGTGTCTTTCCCAAATATGGGTAATGAAAGCCTATGGCTTCACCTAATACGATCAGCTTGGCTAACTGCCATTCTGATTGGTTATTATGTGTCCAAAGGCCCATTAGTCTCAGGCATTGATATAAAACTAGATGAGCAGGTAACACAATGCACATTTGCCATTCTATTTCTGCTCTGCCACTGTATCTGTGCCAGCTGCTGCTGCTTGCTGCCACTGGCAGTGATACTGCCTTATTGCTTTAAAGCAATATACTTTGATAAGCTATATCTCATCTCTGCTGATCAGCCTGGAAACTGCCTGCTTTGAGTTTACCAGGAACAGGCATAATTGCCTTCACGCAGTAGGCCTGCATAGCCAGCATGACACCATGCTGAGACTGCACATCTCAAGACATCCTGCCTACACCTGCCAAGATAAGCAGCCGTGGATGGGACACACATATCACCCAAAGAAACCAAGACAAGGACATAGTGGATATTACTGAAACTTGGATATTACTGAAACTTGGTGGGATAATTCTCTTCAGGAAGGATAGTCAGGGAAGGAGAGGAGGAAGTGTTGCCCTCTGTATCAGTGACCAGCAAGAATCAGTGGAGCTCCATCTGTGGAAGGATGATGAGCTGGTTGAGAGTGTATGGGTTAAAAATTAAGGGAAGACAGGGGAGGGTGATGTTACTGTAGGGGTCTGCTACAGGCCACCTGACTAGCAGAACCAAAGAGATGAGGCCCTTCACAAGCAAATAGAAGCAGCCTCAAGGTGACAAGCCCTGGTCCTCATGGGGAATTTCAACCACCCTGACATCTGCTGGAGGGACAACACAGCAAGGCATCAGCAAACCAGGATGTTCCTGGATAGCATAGACTACAACTTCCTCCTCCAAATGGTAGAGGAACCAACAAGAAAAGGTGCTATGCTGGACCTTGTTCTCACCAACAGGGAAGGGCTAGTGACCAATATGAGGCTCAGGGACAGCCTTGGCTGCAGTGACCATGGAACGATTGAATTTAAGATCCTCAGGGCAACCAGGAGGATGTTTTCTAAGCTTATGACCCTAGATTTTAGGCATGAAAACTTTGATAGCTTCAGGGATCTGCTGGCCAACATATAATGGGAGGAAGCCCTAGAGGGAAGAGGGGCCCAGGACAGCTGGACAGTATTCAAGGATCACCTTCTCTGTGTCCAGGAGCAATGTATACCAACAAAGAGGAAAGCAGGGAAGAATGCCAGGAGGCCTGCCTGGCTGAGCAAGGAGCTGCTGGACACGCTGTGACACAGAAAGTAACTCTACAAGAAGTGGAAGAAAGGACAGCTAGAATGTGAGGTATATAAGGAACCTGCCTGAGCAGCCAGAGATGCTGGGTGGCGTGGCTCCCTCAGAATGGAAACAGGTGAAATGGTCACAGGTGACATAGAAAAGGCTGAGATTCTCAACGACTTCTTTACCTCAGTCTTCACTGCAAAGGCCTCCAGCCACACTCTCAGAGTCATGGAAGATAATGACAGGGACTGGAAGAAAGAGCTGCCCATCGTAAGTGACTATCAGGTTTGTGATCACCTGAAGAATCTGAAAGTGTTCAAGTCCATGGGACCTGATGGGATACAGCCACAGGTACTGAGAGAACTGGCAGATGAGGTTGCTAAACCCCTCTCTATTATATTCCAAAAGTCCTGGCAGTCTGGTGAAGTCCCCACTGATTGGAAAAGGGGAAACATAACTCCCATTTTCAAAAAGGGTAGGAAGGAAGAGCTGGGAAACTACAGGCCAGCCAGTCTCAGCTCTGTGCCCAGTAAGATCATGGTGCAGATCCTCCTGGAGGCACTATTGAGACAGGAGAATACTGAAGAGGTGATTGGGTGCTATCAGCATGGCTTCACCAAGGGCAAATCCTGCCTGACAAACCTGGTGGCCTTCTATGAACAGGTTACAACATTAATAGGTGAGGGGAGAGGAACTGATGTCATTTACCTGGATCTGAGCAAAGCCTTTGACACTGTCCTGTACCACATCCTGGTCTCTAAGCTGGTGAAACAAGGGTTTGATGGGTGGACTACCAGATGGATAAAGAACTGGCTTGATGGCCACACCCAAAGAGTGGCTGTCAATGGGTCCCTGTCCAAATGGAGACCAGTGACAAGTGGAGTGCCTCAGGCATCAGTGCTGGGACCAGTCTTGTTCAACATCTTTGTGGGCGACTTGGACAAAGACATTGAGTGAACCCTCAGCAAGTTTGCTGATGGCACCAAGCTGTGTGGTGCAGCACACAGGCTGGAGGGCAGTGATGCCATCGAGAGGGACCTGGACATGCTGGAGAGGTGGGCACAAGCCAACCTCTTGAGGCGAAGTGCAAGGTCCTGCATCTGGGTTGAGGCAATCCCAAGCACACATACAGTCTGAGCAGTGACTGGCTTGAGAGCAGCCCTGAAGAAAGGGACCTAGGGGTGCTGGTGGATGAGAAGCTCAACATGAGCTGGCCATGTGCACTTGCAGCCCAGATAGCTAACCAGATCCTGGGCTGCATCAGGAGAATTGTGTCCAGCAGATCAAGGGAGGTGATTCTCCCCCTCTACTCTGCCCTGGTGAGACCCCACCTGGAGTCCTGCATCCAGTTTTGGAGCCGCTATTATAAGAGGGATGTGGATGTGCTGGAACATGTCCAGAGAAGGGCCACAAGGATGATCAGAGGGCTGGAGCACCTCTCCTATGAGGACAGATTGAAAGAGTTGGGGCTGTTCAGTTTGGAGAAGAGGAGGCTCTGAGGTGATATAATTGTGGCCTTCCAGTATGTGAAGGGAGCCTACAGAAAAGCTGTGGAGGGACTTTTTAGGCTATCAGGTAGTGAGAGGTCTAGGGGGAATGGAGCAAAGCTGGAGGTGGGGAGATTCAGATTGGATGTGAGGAGGAAGTTCTTCGCCATGAAAGTGGTGAGACCATGGAATGCGTTGCCTGGGGACGGGGGGTGAAATGAGAGTCTGAAGGCTATCCCTTGTTTTGAATCAACAAAGATAAGGATTGCATGTCTCCTTCTTCCAAACTCAGACAATATTCCTGGTTGAACGTTTAAAGAATGCAAATTGTCAGAGACACAGAACCTTTGCTGATGCTCCGAGATGTAAATACTGTGGGTTTTTTTGTGACTTTCACGGATTTCTGCCTGGCACTGGTTTTCAGGGTATTCATGGCCAGTATCAGCTAAAGAGATGTGTTTTTCAGTAGATGAACAGGTAAGCAGCACAGGCAGGGAGCAGAGGCCCTCCCTGATGTTGCCACCGTACCCTGATAAGCCACGACAAGAGGAATTCCTGCACAGGAGGAATTCCTGGAGAGCTGCACCTGGACATTAATAAGACTGGGTCTGGAAAAACTGTATAAAAAACACCTGATAAATGCCTGCCAGAAGAAGAACCCAAGAAGGAAGAACCCAGGGAGAAGAACTGAGGGAGGAGAACTCAAGCAGCAACTCCACCAGCTAGAAGATGGACTCCTGACGAACGCTACGGAGCATGTCTGGACCACACACACCTCTCTCTCACCACTCCATCTCCGTCTGATGGTAATATGATCCCTGCTTTTCTCCCTCCTCTGTTCTTTGCCTCTCCTAATTTCTCAATTGTTCCTTCCCTCTCTCCCTCTCTCCCACACTCCCTCTTTCCCTCTCTTTTGTCCAGCTTTACCCCTTAATAAATAGTTTTGTGGTGATATCTGGTCTTGCTTGTACCTTAATTTCACAGCACAGAAATCTATAAGAACAGGTCTTGCTCCTCTGGACAGAGATCATGTTAATCTCTAGCCTCCGGACCTTGATGGGTGGTAGGGGCCACTTCCCTGGAGATGTTTAAGGCCAGGCTGGATGAGGCTCTGTCCAGCCTAATCTAGGGTAGGGTGTCCCTGCCCATGGCAGGGGGGTTGGAACTAGATGATCCTTGTGGTCCCTTCCAACCATGACTGATTCTATGCTTCTGTGATTCTGTGATTCTATCCTGTGAAGACTGGGGAGAATCAGAAGTCTCAGAGGCCATCAACAGAATTCCCTGCAAGAGTTTGGGTACCGTCTTAACTGTAGCGAGCCCCACGAGTCGAGAGAAATATTTTGTGAGTAAATACTTAAAGCCTCTTGTAATTTGCCTATCTTTCTGCCACAAGCAGAAAGGAGCCCAGAGTCCATCTAGTGGGCAAGAGGGACAACTAACTGAAAGTGGTACAATTGACCATAAAAAATTTCTCTTTCAGTTCAATTGGTTTAAATGTTTATTTATGTTATTGCTAGGTATTATTTCTAGATGTAATTTGTCCTTTATGTAATGCATTCCATGACCATTGCGAAAAAACCCAGTCATTATTAAAAATTAGTGGTTGGGGATGGTGAGA
>VWZI01001756.1:12824-27124 GCA_013396835.1 Psilopogon haemacephalus | reverse complement strand
CCCTCCCCCCCCCCCCACCTTTTAAAATAAACCTCTGTTTCACGATTATTAATCTTAACTATTATTAATAATCGTGGGAGTTCCGGGAATAGTTCCCCAGGGTTCTTTGGATGTTCAGTTGGCAAGAAAAAATACACAAAGTCGCTTAAAACACAGAATTAAACAGTTTAAATAGTCAGAACATAGGAAACAGAGAGTCTAATACAAAAGCAATCCTAACCGTGCCTGGAAATAACTACGAAACGCATGCTAGATACAGTGTTTTTCCTGAGATAAAGAGAAAAGAGAAAAAGCTTGTCCCGAATAAAGAGAAAGTTTGTCCCGAATGAAGGGGAAAAGAAGGGAGTTTTGCCTTGCCGCGGTTGCAATACTCTGTGATGTGGCTGCTGCTGCTGCTCACTGCAAAGCACGTGGCCGCTGCTGGACGGGGTGCTGAGAGAAAAAAAACGAGACTAACAGCTGCTGCACCCCCTTAAATACCTCATTAGGAGAGCGTGGAACTGACCAATAGGCACTTAGCATCCATTGTCCGGCCAATCGGTTCGAAAGTCCCACGCCCAGGGGTGGGTTCTAACAGCCTAAGAGACAGCACAGATCACCTGACTCGTGTGTGTGACTTGTGCATGCGGCCCAAGACTTCCTGGTTCCCAAACCACATGGTGTGCCCCCCCTGCAACCCACCTCTGGACCTTACCACAGAGTGGGGAGGGAGCCCCAGGAAGTGAATCAACTCTGGGTAGTAATTATGCCCATACCAGGACACCCGGCTCGGACTCAGGACACTGGAAGTTAATAAATGAAGCTTTATATTTACAGCAATGCACAATATACAAGCAGATATTTACAATGTATAACAGATATTTACAGACATATACAGTGAAAAGGTAATACAGAAACACCACAGCCCTCCCAGAGACCAAAATCCCCAAGAGGGGTAACCTACCATCCTCTACCACCTTTCCCCTCTCCCCAATCTTATCTCACCACCTGTTGATGCTGAAGATAAGTGGAGTTACATCGGCCAGGGAGGTTAGTAGTAGAAAGAAGTTAGTAGAATTACTGAGAATTAACTACAAAGGCAAAGACAAAGGAGATCATGCAAGAGAAGCAGCCACAGCCAGAGCGGTCAGAAACCATCTGATATCTAATGTTTTAGGTACAATACTTAAAAACAACGTTTTTTTCTTTCTCTGTAAAACTCTGGGGTGAAGTGACATCCTGTGTTTTCCTCTCTCAGCCAATAGTCTAATTTCTCACACAAATCCTCCAATTAGCTCAAACCAGCACAAATAAGCAAGTAAGCAATGCAGGGCTAAGACTGATTTTTAATTTGTCCTCTCGGGCACCATTAGGAGACCTGCTGCTGAAGTGAGAATGGCCAAATCCCCCACTAAATGCTGGAAGGGCAGAGATAAGCCCCAGGCCCTGACTGACTTCGAAGTGCTGCAGTGGCCATGACAGAAAAACCTCAGGCCACATCGCCTCACGCATCACATTAAGAAAGCTAACAAGGAGTAGTCTTTGTCATCATGCTGTGCCACTCTCCATCACTGTTGAAAGATCATGGAGAACAGGAGAGGAGCCTGAGCATTGGGAGAGGGCTGGTGTCACTCCAGTCTTCAGAGACAGCAAGAAGGAAGGCCCAGGTGATCACAGACCAGTCAGCGTCAACCCCATCCCTGGAAAGGTGATGGAGCAGCTCATTCTGGAGACTGTCTCTACCCACATGGAAGAAAAGAGGGTTATCAGGAGTAGCCAGCATGGGTTCACTAAGGGGAAATCTTGCATGACTAACCTGATAGGCTTCCACATAGACATAGTGAAATGGATAGATAAAGGGAGAGCAGTGGACGTCGTCTATCCTGACTCCAGCAAGGCTTTTGATACATCCTCACAAGTCAACTCAAGTAAAGTGGGTTAGATGATTGGACTGTGAGGTGCATTGGTAACTGGCTCAACAACAGAATTCAGAGCATTGTGATCAGTGTCACCGAATCCATTCAGAAGCCTGTGGCCATTGGTGTTCCCCAGAGAGCAGTACTGGTCCCAGTTCCATTCAATATCTTCATCAATGACCTGGATGAAGGCGTTGAGTGCACCCTCAGCAAGCTTACTGCTAGTATTAAACCTGGGGCGGGGGTGGCTGGCACCTGTCAGGCTATGCTGCCATCCAATGAGATCTGGGCAGGCTGAAGAGCTGGATTAAGGTGAACGTCATGAAGCTCAATCAGGACAATTGTTTTTCCTGCACCTGTGAAGGAATAACAACAGGCACCAGCAGAGGCTAGGGATTGTCTTGCTGGGAAGCAGCTCCATGGAGTCCTAGTGGACATTAACTTATCTGTGGGACAGCAATGTGTCCTTGTGGCTGAGAGAGCCAACAACATCCTAGGGGGCATTAAGTGCGTCTAACAGGTCTTGAGATGTTCTTCATTCTGTCTGCTCTGCCCTGATGAGACCACACCTGGAATACCCTGTCCAGTCTTAGAAACATAGAATCATAGAATCAGTCAGGGTTGGGAGGGACCAAAAGGATCATCCAGTTCCAACCGCCCTGCCATGACCAGGGTCACCCTACCCTACATCAGGCTGCCCACAGCCTCATCCAGCCTGCCCTTAAACACCACCAGGGAAGTGGCCCCAACCACCTCCCTGGGCAACCCATTCCAGGCTCTCACCACTCTCATGCTGAAGAACTTCCTCCTCACATCCAATCTGAATCTCCCCACCTCCAGCTTTGCTCCATTCCCCCTAGTGCTGTCACTACCTGGTAGCCTCAGAAGTCCCTCCTCATCTTTTCTGTAGGCCCCCTTCAGATACTGGAAGGCCACAAGAAGGTCACCTGGGAGCCTCCTCTTCTCCAAACTCAACAGCCCCAACTCCTTCAGTCTGTCCTCATAGGAGAGCTGCTGCAGCCCTCTCATCATCCTCGTGGCCCTTCTCTGGACATGCTCTAGCATGTCTGCATCCCTCTTGTAATAGGGGCTCCAAAACTGGATGCAGCACTCCAGGTGGGGTCTCACCAGGGTGGGGTAGATGAGATGGGGAGAATCACCTCCCTCGACCTGCTGGCCACACTTCTCCTGATGCAGCCCAGGATCTGGTTCCCTTTCTGCAGGGATACTCTCCAGCTAGTCACTGCCCAGCCTGTATTTGTGCTTGGGATGGCCTCTACTCAGGGGTGTAGATAACTCCTAGCCGGGGTTTATATCAAAAGGTGGGGGGGCAGGAAACTGCTTAAACCACCACACACTGCCCTGGGTGATCCTGTTTTGGCAGGGAAGTTAGACTCAATGGTCTCTGGAGGTCTCTTCCAAACCCTAATGTTCTTTGATTCTGTGATTTAAAAGCCAAAGGAGAAGTGACCCAGAAGCAACCAAATCTCTGTTATGGAATGTATTAGTTCTACTTAGCTTCCTGGAGCCCAAAAGCCCAAAGAATAGACTTGATTCAATTTGGAAGTTGAAAGAAAACTTTAACAGTAAATAAAGGGTATTTTAGGTAAGGGGAGTTACTAAAATATAGGGAAGGGAAAACAAAATACAAAATATATGTGTATGACCAGGGGATGGAGGGGGATGGAAGATGGTCCCACTACTGTGGCAAAGGAGGAGCAGCAGGAACCAGGAACGCTGCTAGCTGATGAGGTAGAGAGAGGAAGTGAAGAGCAAGAAAAGAAGAGAGAGAATCAGGAATTTCCTCTGTTTTTATAGGGACTTGAGACAGGAAGTGGGAGTGAGCTCACCACTGCACCTGGAGGAGTCAGGATCACCTGGGCTCAGGTTCCATCCACCCCACCCCAGGAGTAGTTAACCCTTTACATGGAAACACACCCAAAGCTCCNTTTTTGTGATAGTGGCATTGAAATTGGGAAAAAAGCCCTTCAATGATGGGTTTCATGTTAAGGAGCAGGCATTCTTTCATGTTAAGGAGCAGGCATTCTTTCATTCTGGCACCAGGATGCATGCGGGATATCTCCACCTTGCATGCGTGGCAAGTGCCAAGTTTCTAATTACATAGATGAAAACATTACATGGTTATCAGATCCCCTGTTCCATGCAAATCATTTCCAAGAGTCACTTTACATAAAGGTGTAGAAGTGCAGCCATAAAGAAGATAATGTCATAAAGTCAAGGAAGATTCTCATCCCCTCTCAGCTCAGCCCTAGTTAAACCACAAGCAGAATATTGTGTACAGGATCCCCACTTCAAAAGGGACAGGAAACTACTGGAGAGACTCCAACAGAGGGCTACAAGGACAATAAAAGGGCTGGAGCATCTCTCTCATGGGGAAAGAATGAGAGACCTGGGGCTGATTATCTGGAGATAACAAGGTTGGGAGGGGACTTCATTAATGCCTACAAATATCTGAGGGGTGGATGTCAGGAGAACAGAGCCAGTCTCTTTTCAGTTATTCCCAGTGACAGGACAAGGGGCAACAGACATAAACTCAGTCACAGAAAATTCCATCTCAATGTGAGAAAATGCTTCCATACAGTGAGGGTGGTGGAGCACTGGAACAGGATGCCCAGAGAGGTTGTGGAGTCTCCTTCTTCAAAACCTGCCTGGGTGCATTAATGTGTGACCTGCCCTAAATGGTCCTGCTTTGCAGGAGTGTTGGACTCTATGATCTCTGGAGGTTCCTTCCAACCCCTAGCATTCTATGATGGTATGATTCAAGGACAGATGCCTTTTGCATATGACAGGGATAGCAGCATGGGCAAGGCCCTGTCCTAGGCTCTTCACACACTCTTCTTGAAGAGAAGTTCCTTGCCCAGGGACACCACATCCTGCATTTCCCCATCCATAGGAGGATGGGATCACCCAGCAGTGTAGGATGGCAGGCTCCATAGCAGAATTTCCATCAGTGTAAGGTGGAGGAGAAATGAATTGTACCAGCAAAGCACCTGCAGATGTATCTCTTCACCACCTGGAAGTTGGATGCCTCTTCAGGTCTAACAGCTCCCATCTTCTCTGAGTTAATAAACACACACACAAACATAAAACCTGTAATGGTTGTTATCCATAAGGATTTAAAAAATCAGCATATATAAATTCATTCATGAGATTGACAGTTGTCAAAACACATGGCAAGCTGAGAAAGGTTTGTTTTTTTTTTTCTTTCTCCCAGAGAATAAATTATTCCTTGCTTACCAATTACAAGGCAAATAGGAGCATGAGCTGGTGTCGATGCAGAGAAAATACAGACCTAAGGGTAGCAGGAAGGCTGACTTGTTGAGATGAGGTGTCCCAGGAGATGAGAGCACCGTTTCCAGCTTAGACATATGTCCTGTGTGACCTTGGGAGATGCACTCCCATGTAAGTGCCATTTTACACCACAGGGCCCAGAGGTGTTGGTACCTGACATGCCACAGCCAGCCTGTGCATGCCCCAGTTTGCACATGCTGCGTCTAGTCCATCCCAAACATTGGCTTTTCCCTTGTTACAAAACCCAGTTCTGTCTCAGTCCTCCTATCTAAAACGCTGTTCAGGAATATTTTTGAGCAGCCAGCAAGTCCACTTCATCAGCCAATTTGGCCTATTGTGGTGGCTCAGCAGTTAGAATCATAGAATCATAGAATCAGTCAGTGTTGGAATGGAACACAAGCATCGTCTAGTTCCAACCCCCCTGCCATGGCCAGGGACACCCTACCCTACATCAGGCTGGCCTTAAACCCCACCAGGGATGTGGCCTCAACCACGTCCCTGGGCAACCCATTCCAGGCTCTCATGACTCTCATGTTGAAGAATTTCTTCTTCACATCCAATCTTAATCTCCCCACCTCCAGCTTTGCTCCATTCCCCTTAGTCCTGTCACTGCCTGATAGCCTAAAAAGTCCCTCCCCAGTTTTTTTGTAGGCCCCCTTCAAATACTGGAAGGCCACAAGAAGGTCACCTGGGAGCCTCCTTTTCTCCAAACTGAAGAGAAGGCTCCCAGGTGACCCTCTTGTGGCCTTCCAGTTCCCTGCATCCCCACACTTTCAGATAACACAGACTAGGACTCAGTCGGCTGGAATTTAATAAATGAAGCTTTATATTTACAGCTTTGCACAGTATGCAAGAAGATATTTACAATAAAACACAGGTATTTGCAGACATGTACAATAAAAAGGTAATACAGAAACACCACAGCCCTCCTAGAGATCAGAATCCCTAAGAGGGTGTTCTAACCACCCTACCACCTTCCCCCCACTTCCCAATCTTATCTCACCATCTGGCACCAGATAAGTGAAGGTAGATTGACCAGGGGGATCAGCAACAGGAAAATAGTTTGTGAAATTATCCAGCTAAGAAAGCAGAGAGAGAGAGAGCCATGCAGCAGCAGCCATGGACCAAAGTGGTCTGTCTTATCTATGTTTGGGCTACAACTCATACATTTTTTTTTCTTTTTCAGTAAAGCTGAAGTAGCATCATCAGAGTTTTCCTTTCTCAGCCTATAGCCTAATTTCTCAATCAGATCCTCCATTTAGTTCAAACCAGCACACCTATGAAAGGGAAAAATCTAGTTTTAAGTCTTCAGCAGTGGTGAGTTGTGACAGAAGAATGAGACAAGTCATGGAGGACAAGGAAGCTTGACTACGAGGAGATAAACTGTCTGGACCAGGGACAGAAGGACCCCTTGCAAGGAAGTGAAATTTCTCTTGGTGATGAGATAAGAAACAGCCTGAGAACTCTTTTATAGCTATGCTGGAATGGGAGCCACAGAAGTCCAAAACTGGGGGCCACCTTTAGATGTCAGAGACAGCTCACCACATCTGGCCTGAGGACTGGTGCTATTGCCATCGTGTATACAGAAACTGTTTCTAATGCATCTTTGCAGCCTCCATGTTGAACCACTCCTTGCCATAGTGATGCCAAATATAAACCTAGGAGCAGGACACCTATTGTTTATATTAAATCAACCCTGCCTGGTCTAAACCATAGTCAAGGACATGTGGCTGAAGAGTGGGTAGTTAATCGTGAAGTAAAACAACAGCTTTATACAACCAGTCTATACAACAGCCAAAAGAGCTCCCTATAAGGAAAAAGAGGAACAGGTTGCCTGAGGTCTTCTGGAACATGGAAGGCCTCATATGACCACCTGATGCCACCACAATGATCTCCAAAGACAAAAAGAGTTTTGTGCAACACGATTCTGGGAAATGATTTGTACAGAACAGGAAATCTAATGAGTATTCAATTGTGCTGGTTTGAATTAATTGGAGAATTGGAGTGAGAAATTAGACTGTTGGCTGAGAGAGGAAAACACAGTATGGCACTTCACCCAGACCTTTACTGAGAAAGAAAAATAATTGTTTAAAAAAAGTGTAACCCAAACATAGATAGTCAGATGGTTTCAGGCCTCGTGGGCTTGCATGGTTCCTTTGTCTGTATTTTGTAGCTGATTCTTAATAATTCTACTAACTTCTTTCCTACTACTAATCCCCCTGGCCAATCTACCTCAGCTTATCTGCAGCATCAACAGGTGGTGAGATAAGATTGGGGAAGGGGGGAAAGGTGGTAGGGGTGGTTGGTTACCCCTCTTGGGGATTTTGGTCTCTGGGAGGGCTGTGGTGTTTCTGTATTACCTTTTCACTGTATATATCTGTAAATATCTGTTATACATTGTAAATATTTGCTTGTATATTGAGCATTTCTGTAAATATAAAGCTTCATTTGTCAACTTCCAGCGTTTCTGAGTCCTAGCTGGGGTTTATTTCAAAAGGTGTGGGGGGGGCAGGTAACTGCTAAAACCACCATACCAATGTTTTGATCTATGTAATCAGAAGCTTGACTCTTGCCATGCACGCAAGATGGAGCTATCTCCTGTGTATCCTGGTGCCAGAATAAAAGAATGCCTGCTCCTTCACAGGAAACCCAGCATTAAAGGGCTTTATTCCCAATTTCAGCTCCACGCACTGTTCACTAAAGTTCTTTTACACTTAACACCAGATGTGTGGTTTGACCCACCTTGAGCAGTACCATAAACATTCCCCAACATCTACCCTGATCGTTTTTATTCCAACTATTTATCTGATTTTGGCTCATCAGAAACAAGAGGCAAAATTATAAGGCTAAAGCCAGGTTGTGAACCTATAGTCAAAACATACTACCTGTAAAGGGTTAAACCCTCCCAGAGTGGTTTACCCAGAACTGGATCCTGACATCTCCCTTGGGGTAGTCTGACCTGCCTCCAGGTGTCATGTTTAGCCCCCTCCAACTTCCTGATAAGAATCCTATAAAGGGGGGGGAATGAATATTCTGTTTCTCTAACTTGGCCTCTGCTCTCCTCGCCTGCTTAGCACCTTGCTACCCTGCAACTGCCATTTCACTACATTCTCTCCAGCAAATGTATTGGGGGAGCAACCATATTTTGGAAATCTATAACTCACTGCATTTCACCATTATCCTGCATTCCTCTGCATCCACCACCAATTATCATCTTCACCACTTGGATTCAACTTCCATCCACTCCCACCTACAGGTTGTATTTTATATTTTGTATTTTGTTCCTTTTCCCCCTATCCTGTGTAATTTCCCCTTGCCTTATACCTGTACCCTGTGTTTTAGTTCCCTTTTTCCCCCATCCTCTGTAATTTCCCTTACCTTCTATTTATTGTTAAAGTTTTTTTTTTTTTAATTCCAAATCTAATTAAGTGTTTATTGAGCTTTTGAGCTCAGGGGGCTAGCTTAAAACTGATACACTGCCCAAAAAAATGTCTTCGTTAACTGGGAAGGAAGAGAGTTATTTTCTCTTTCCCAGGCAGGGCAGAAAGAGTTCATGAGTTGTTTGCTTGTGTGTAGGACAACTGACAACTTCTGTTAAGTACAGAGGAGTGTCTTACCAAAAGCAGATTTTGTCTGACTTTTTCTGTTTCACCTGAAAACTATGGATATTTCTCTAAGAAAGCTTTAATAAGCTGTAAGAAAGCTTTACTAGGAGAATGTGAGTGGCATGTGACATGAGTTCCCTTTCCTTCCTATGGTGATCACCAGACCTCTAAGCATATAGAATTACAGAATCACTGAGGCTGGAAAAGACCTCAGATCATCAAGTCCAGGCTTTAACCTAACACCACAAAACCAGCTATATCATGCCACCAAGTGCCACATCCAATCTTTTCTTAAACGCCTCCAGGGATGGCGACTCCACCACCTCCCCAAGCAGCCCATTCCAGTGCCCAATCACTCTTTCCATCAGGAAGTGCTTCCTAAGATCCAACCTAAACCTCCCCTGGCACAGCTTCAGGCCATCCCCTCTTGTCATGTCACCAGTTGCCAGGGAGAATAGACTGACCCACACCTGGCTACAGCTTCCCTTCAGGTAGTTGTAGAAAGTGATACGGTCCCCTCCAAGTCTTCTCCAGGCTCAGCACTCCCCAGCTCCCTAGCCTTTCCTCATAAGACTTTTCCCCAGTCACCTCCCCAGTCTTGTTGCTCTCCTCTGGACCTGCTCCAGCACCTCAATATCCTTCTTGTAGTGAGGGACTCAGAGCTACACACAGTGCTTGAGACGAAACCTCACCAGTGCCACTACAGGGCAGAATTACATCCCTAGTCCTGCTGGCCACGCTATTCCTGATACAGGCCAAGAAGCCATTGGCCTTCTGTGCCACCTGGGCACACTGCTGGCTTATGTCCAGCCACTGCCACCCAGCACTGCCAGGTCCCTCTCTGTCAGGTTGCTCTCCAGCCACTCATCCCTAGTGGCTGTATCATTGCATGGGGTTGTTGTGGCCCAAGTGTAGGACCCTGCACTTGGTCCTGTTGAATCCCATCCCATTGACCCAGCCTGTCCAGGTCAAGATTTGCCATAAACCCTGTGGGCAGTAGAAATTATGTGTTTGCTTTACCTCCTTGCCTCTTAAACACCCAGGAAAAAACAAAACAAAACAAAAACAACAAAACAAAAAAAACCCCAAACCCAAATCCAAAAAACATTCAGCAACATCATTTTCCTTAGTAGCTAGATTATGGATGATCTCTTTTTAATTTAAAAAAAAAAAAAAATATAGTTTGCTTTCATTTTAAAGACCTGGAGTACTGGAGAATCCCAAAATTACTGCACTGCTCAGCTCACAGCCAGGTGCCTGCTGAGTTCAGTTCCTACTCCCTGTGTGCTGAGGAAAGGTTCCTGGCTGGAGGCAGACTTACAGAAGAAAAATCTCATTTCACTAAGACAACAAGTCAGTAATGTCCCTTGGAAAAAACAACCTGGCTGCAGCTGCATCATTTTTGCCAATGTCCTCCGAGCAGTTACCAGGCTCTGTCGCCGTGACAAGGAGATGGGGAGACAGTTTGAGGCAAACTAGTTCAGTTTATTACATGCATTTGTTCATCTTATGTATGCTTAGATATTCTAAACAAGGCAGCCTGTTACTATTCTATTGGCTATTTACCCATCCGAATAGCTAAAGCTAACACAGTGATTGGCTTAACTAAAAATATGAAGTCACACGTCTCTATTTTGGTGTATGATACAAAACTGCTTAATACAGAGAAACTGTGAGTTCTTTGGTTTACCTTCTTATCAGAGTTTTTACAACCTCTAGGTCATTTTGCCCCTGACTCCACCATACAACACATTCCACATGCCCCACACTTAGAGCCTATGTGTCAACTCCTGCAAACCTCCACAAGCACATTTAACACCTCCTCATTCTTTCTCCACATTCTGTCTCCATTTATCTTGACACAGCACATCTGTTTTATTATGAGTCTGTGTATGCACAGGCTCCTCTGCTATTTTGTTTTCTGGTGACACAAGCTGTATTTAGAACCACAGAATCAGTCAGGGTTGGACAGGACTACAAAAATTATCTAGTTCCAACCCTCCTGCTGTGGGCAGGGACACCCTACATTAGATTATGCTGACCACAGCCCCATCCAGCCTGCCCTTAAACACCTCCAGGGATGGGTCCCAAGACACCTTCCCAGGCAACCCATTCCAGGCTCTCACCACTCTTGTGGAGAAGCAGCCTGCAACTGATTTTATTGGATATTTACATTTTACTCAGAATCTCTCCAGTGGGTATAAGAGTTAAAACCCTAGCTTCATGTTTTGCTTAGAGGCTGCTTATTGCTTGCTGGAGCTGAGGCTGCTATACATGCAGTGCTGTGTTCCCAGAAGTTTAGGCTGCTGTACTCTTACCCATGCCCTTTTCCATGTCCACAAACAACACTTTTCAGTTCATGTTCTTCCAGGTTTGGATTTAACTCCACCCAAGGACTGTGTCTTTTCCATGGTCTAGGACAGGTTTAAGTTTTTGCATTCCTTCATATGAAGTTGGGAGAAGACATAGCCAGGACAGCCAGCTGAAACAACCTCTGGGTATTCAATGCCAAGCTGAAA
The DNA here is from genome assembly GCA_013396835.1 of Psilopogon haemacephalus. Taxonomy (NCBI): domain Eukaryota; kingdom Metazoa; phylum Chordata; class Aves; order Piciformes; family Megalaimidae; genus Psilopogon; species Psilopogon haemacephalus. Next base: position 15,793 of record VWZI01001756.1, on the reverse strand, counting down.
TTGTGCCTGCTAAGTAACAGAAGGGCAGGCAGAGCAAAATTTGGGGTCTTGGAGCTCTTGACTGTAACACGACATTTTCCTTCCTTCCTTCCTTCCTTCCTTCCTTCCTTCCTTCCTTCCTTCNTTCCTTCCTGGTCATTGAACAGCCCTGTGATAAGGGCTGAAGTTCAGCCTGGTCATTTTCTGCATGCTAGTTTCAATGGGTATAGCTATTTTTTTGCTCCCCACCTCACCCTTTGCTCTGTTCGCATTATGTCACTACTCACAGGTTGCATACTAAGGATTATTTCTTCCCTCATTCCATTCCCATCTTCCCACAGGACAATCAACCTCCCATTTGTTTTCTCCTTCTCTGCCCCATAAAATTTTTGTGCTGAATGACCTCACTTTTGTCCACACCTGCTTACATTTCTCTCTGACTGCAAAGTGCCCACACTCTGTTACTCCCTACCCTTTCTACTTTTGAAGCACCAATGAAGTTAGGCTGAGTTCTGTCCAGTCACATCAGCACCAGATGAAGCCATAACTTTGCTCTGCCCTCGTCAAACCCCACCTGGAGTACTGTGTGCAGTTCTGGAGCCCCCAACATGAGAACTGCTGGAGAGAGTCCAGAGGAGGGCCACGAAGATGCTCAGAGGGCTGCAGCAGCTCTGCTATGAGAACAGGCTGAGAGAGTTGGGGCTGTTCAGTCTGGAGAAGAGAAGGCTTCCAGGAGTGATTAGATGGTGCGCTGAGGGATTTGCACAACAGATCAGGGTTGTCTGTGTAAAACTAATGATTGGACTCAAAGATCTTGAAGGTCTTTTCCAATCTAAGAAATTCTGTGATTCCGTGGCCAAGCTTGCTCTCACTTGCAAAGCAGAAGAGGAAGTTCTGTGCAGCCAACTGCCTCCTAACCCTTGAAGGACTGCAGCCATGGTGGCACAGAGGGACTAAGCTTCTTGAAACACAGAAAACTGATCTGATTCTCCTTTCAGCTACACAAATGTCCTAAGCATGGAGCTTGACCGAGTTGAGCTGTGATTTACCCCAGGTGAGAGATAAAAGATGCTTCTCTATACTTGTGACTTCAACTCTATTTCACTCCAGATAGAATTTATGCTGTGCCATAAGCCCCCTTTCCCCTGAGACTACTTAATGGGAATGCACCAGGTGACCACACAGAGCCAGACCTTTTATTCCTTCTGATCATCTGATTACCTTCTCAGAAGATGAAAAAGTTACATGTACTCTGGAAGACAGGTTCAAGCATTTGCTAGGCCTTCTACCATGCAGAGGGAAAAAAAAAAAAAACCAAATTTAGTTAGGCCCAAAAGGAAAGCACAGCAGAAAAGAAAAAAGCCAAAAAAAAGAAAGAAAAGAAAAATAATTAAAATTAAATAAAAAAAAAGAAAATTGTTCAATCTTGGGAGGGGGCAGGTAGAAATACAACTGCAACAAAGGAAAATCAAATAAATAAATTAGGGGGGGTGGAAAAGGCAAGACAAAGATAATGAAAGTCTAATTTGAGGTTGTCTTACTCATCAGTTTGTAGAAAAAAAGAATCCAGCCTTTCAAACATTGCTTCCTGCATATGGATGGCACCAGAAAGAGTAGAGTCCAGCAGCATGAAAGGAAACAAAAAGGAAAATATGGAAAAAAAATTCTGTCAAGCAGTATTCTATTTGAAAGCACAGGACCAGTGGAGGGCTTTCTGGGCTTTTTTGTCTATGTTTTGCAGACAAGAAACTGAAAAATAAAACAGGCAGCATCATGTTTTGGCCAAGACAATGCCAAGGAAACATCTAATCATTACCCTTAAATGTTACCTGAAAAGACCATTTCAAAGTAACAAGGTTTGGGAGTGATGCAGTTCTGCCAGCGGAGACCACAACGCCCAAAACCCTGCCTGCAATGTGTCCTCCCAACTCTTGTTTTCAGCTAATGCAGTTGCTCCCACCCCCCATTCTTTCCTAGTGTCAGAATAGTTCACTTCCTTTCTCTGGAGAAGCTTTGAAGTTACTGAGCCATCTGTCCGCTGCCATCTGTTGCTGCCTTGGAAATGAATTTGTCAGGTCAGTTGGAAACAGGTTGCAAATAAACCACTGGTCTGAAAGATAATGCACAGTCACGGGTGGTGGTGTCACCCTCTCATCTCAGGGCATCTGCTGCCCAGGAATTCCCAGCTCGTACCTGCCTCTGTGTGGGAAATACTCTCCTTCTCCAGCAGGGCCACCGCTGCTTGTCCACATTTCCAACCTTACAGTAAGGCTGCTTGGCGTGTGGGTCCATTTTGCATCCCACCTACATGCACTTCACTGTGGACTTCTCCCCACTAAGAACCCTGAGCTAACATACAAGCATGCCTTGTACTCCAAGTCTGTATGCAAACACCAGGCAGGCCCCTTGAGCATTCCACCAGAGAAGAGGCAGGCAAACTGCCAGGGCCAGAAAGTGAGTCTCCAGCCAGGCTGGCCTGTGGACAGGCAAAGAGTACAGGGCAATGGGGCACAGACCACATCTGTGGCAACTAAGAGCCTGTGTGAGCAGATGCCCTTTATTGTGAGAAGCTGGGGCACAGTCCCATGAAGCGCTAGTGGGAAGAGCAGCTGAAGTCCTGTGGGACCAGCCATGCCCTTTCCTTCCCAGTCTCTAGTTACAAATTCATTCTGAAAACTCTTCACTGTGGTTACAGAATCACAGAATTACAGAGGCTGGAATAGACCTCTGAGATAGAATAGGGTAGGGTAGAGTAGAATAGAATAGATTAGAATAAAACACAATAGAATAGAATAGAATAGAATAGAATAGAATAGAATAGAATAGAATAGAATAGAATAGAATGGAAGAGACCTCCAAGCTCATCCAGTCCAACCTATCACCCAGCACATTCCAATGGCACTAAGTGCCCCATCCAGGCTTTTCTTGAACACTTACAGGGATGGGGACTCCACCACCTCCCTGGGCAGCCCATTCCAATGCCAATCACT
>VWZI01001756.1:0-12003 GCA_013396835.1 Psilopogon haemacephalus | reverse complement strand
CAGACTGGCCAAAGGGATATTCCATACCATATGATGTCAGCTCAGATATAAGAAGGAGGTAATAGGAGGAAGTTTGAGGAAGATTCGTCTATGGCATCGGTCCTCCAAGAGTAACCATCAAGCGTAGAGAGCTCTGCTTCCAAGACCAGAACATTGTCCATCTGATGGGAAGTAGAGATTAATATGTCTCTCTGCTTTTGCTTCCGCACGGTCTGTTGCCCTTTGCTTTATTATTATTATTAAAACTGCTTCTATTCTATAAGCAGCCTTTGTTATATTTTTTTTTCCCCTTCTCCCCTGCCCTTTTAAGAGGGGGGAGTGATAGAGTGGCTCTGGTGGGCGTTTGGCCCCGCAGCTGGGGCAAAACCACCACAACCTCCAGGTCCGGTGATTCCACCACCTCTTTGGGCAGCCCATTCATAGAATCATAGAATGGTTTAGGTTGGAAGAGACATCAAAGATCACCTTGTTCCAACCCCCCTGTGCCATCGGCAAGGACACCTCCCACTAGATCAGGTCGCTCAAGACCTCATCCAGCCTGGCCTTGAACACATCCAGGCAGGGAGCAGCTGCAACCTCCCTGGGCAACTTGTTTCAGTGTCTCATCACCCTCACTGTGAAGAACTTCCTCCTAGCATCCCATTTAAATCTCCCCTCTGCCAGCTTGAACCCATTATCCCTCGTCCTTTTATTACAGGACCTTATGAATGGTCCTTCCCCAGCCTTTCTGTAGCCTCCCTTCAGATACTGGAAGGTCACTATAAGGTCTCCTGGAAGCCTTCTCTTCTCCAGGCTGAAAAGCCCCAATTCTGTCAGCCTGTCCTCATAGCAGAGCTGCTGCTTCCCTCTGGACTCTCTCCAGCAGTTCCATGTCCTTCTTGTGTTGGGGGCTCCAGAACTGCACATAGTACTCCAGGTGGGGAGTGCCTAATTACCCTTTCCATGAGAAAGTGCCTCCTAACACCCAAACTAGACCACTCCTCGCACAGCTTCAAGGCATCCCCTCTGATCCTGTCAAAAGTTGCCAGAGAGGAGAGCCTGACCCCACTTTCCTGCAGCTTCCTTTTGGGTAGTTGTCTTTCATTGTGTTATCTGCCTTTTCCTTGTCTTCCAATGGACAAAAGAACAATAAAAGACACTGAGTGAGGCAATGAAGAGTTTGTACTTGAGTTCAACTCCTGGTGAGTGGCAGGCCCAGTTGGTGTCTGTAATGGCATAAATACGGAATTATGTACAATTGAAGCCATGAGGAACATGTCTTTTTTTCTGTATTTGTAGGACTATACAAAGAGTGTTGTTTGGGTTTGAAATTTTTTTTTTTTTTTTTCCCTCTATACATACACCTTTTTGCAAGGGTGGGCTATTCCTTCTCATGTGGTGGTTAGAGTCACTAAAAAAAATATATTTGGCAGACAGGGAAATCTACTGTATTTCCTCTGACTACAGATCAGACTACACAAAAAGTCTAGATCTGAAGGTAGCTTTAGGTAGTCCTGAAAAGGCAGTGCCAGGTAAACTGACCCCTTCTGGAAAATTAGTAGCTGATGGTCCCCCCCACAAGGTGAGAAGCCATTGCTGTTTGTAAAGGGTTAAGCTTGCCTGGAATTTATTCTGACTCCTCTCTGAGGGTGGTCTCACTTGCCCCCAGGTGTTGTGTTTAGCCCTCTCCCACTTTCTGACTAGACTACAATAAAGGTGGGATGAACTTCCCATTTCTTTCTCTTGGCCTCTCCTCTCCTCACCTGCCTGGCATCTTGTTGTCTTGCTGCTGCTCCAGCAAACACGTGGGGAGAGCAGCCATATTTGGAACTCTATAACTCACTGCACCCCACCAGCATCCATCTGCATCTACCACTAATTTCCAACTTCACCACTTGGATTCAACTCCCATCCACTCCTATCTCCGTGTTTTATTTTATATTTTGTTCCTTCCCCCCCTATCCTCTGTAATTCCCCTTACCTTATACCTGTACCCTGTATTTTAGTTCCCTTTTTTCCCCATCCTCCATAATTCCCCTTACCTTATACCTGTACCCCGTATTTTAGTTCCCTTTTCCCCCCATCCTCTGTAACTCCTGTTAGCTCATACCTGTACTCTGTAATTTAGTTGCTTTTTCCTGTCATCTTCTGTAATTCCCCTTACCTTCTATTTATTGTTAAAGTTATTTTTTTCACTTCCAAACTGAATTAAATATTTATTGAGCATTTGAGCTCAGAGGATCTGGCTTAAACTAGTATACTGTTTTGCATGGAAATCAAGTCCTAGCTACAATCCCACCACACAGCAAATGCAGAAGGGCCATCCTGGGTGGTTCTTATGAAAATATTAACTGTCTATTTTGTGCAGAAGAGAGCAGAGTGGAGAGACAATTCCCCATTAATAACATGAACAGAATATACTCTGGAGGGCCACACTACTTGACCTCCAGCCTGCTTTTTGAGCCCTGTGTCATGGAAGATGAATGTCCTGGCTTGCCCAGGCATTATCCCATGGTCCCTTCCCTCTGCTGGGGGGCAGAAGCAAGAGTGCAGGGAGAAGACAAAAGCTCAGAGACACCCACTTTGAGGGTCTAAGAGTTCCCCAAACTTGCTCATCTCAAAGCAAGCTCCTAACTTCACCTAATACGGTCAGGTTTGACACAGTGCCATTCTGATCAGTGAGCCAAGGCAGCCATTTACATTCAGGCAATCAATAAATACACTTCTGCCACACACTTTGAGCTTTTACTTTTGCTTTTGATTTGCTGTGCACACACTGCCTGCAAGGACCTGCAAGATACTGACAGAACTCCCTCCGAGTTTTGGGTGCTGTCTGATACTATTCTGTGAGTAAATATTTCAAAGCCTCTCACTAAGAGCCTCTTTCCAGCTTTAATGTTTGCAATTGCTACTTATTTCTTAAAGTGTTCTAGTTTTGCCTCTTCCCTGTGTGTATAAGTATCCAAACCCTGCGTTTTGAACATGGTAAATAAGCTCTCTGGCAATGTTTAATGTTAATCAACACTTCTCATACTTATTAACAATCTTTGCCTGGATATCAAAATTAGTATTATTAATTTTGCATAATTCATAACAGTGACCTCACTAGGGCAGAGTAGAGGGGCAGGATAACCTATCTCTCAACCTACTAACCAGTCCCTTTCTAACACACCCCAGAATGCCACTGGTGTTTTGGGTCATGAGGGTACATTGCTGGCTCTTGGTCATCCTTCTATCCACCAGGACCCACCAGGTCCCTCTCTTCTGCACTGCCCTCCAACAGATCAGTATCCAACCCATATTGGTCCATGGGGTTGTTCTTTCCCAGATGCACACTTAACACTCGTTGTCTTTCATTAAATTCCTTCCTCCCTAATTCTCCAGCCTGTCCAGGTCTCACTGAATGGCACAACTAACAAGAAGCAATACCAGAACTAGTTGGTTGCTGTAGGTCACGTGGGTAACACTTACCTGAGTGAGTATTTGTACTTGCATCTTGAGTTTCTGCTTTTTTTCCTGTAGAAGCCATGTAATGTAGATCTGCTGAAGTAGTAATTGCTTCTCCCGTGGTGTCTAAAATGTGATAATACACAATAGGTGTCTACAAATAATGCAAAAATTACACATCTGTGAAAGCAATGATATTAACTCAAAACCACAGGCTCCAACAGTTTTTTTGGTAGTGTAATTTTAATGGTTCTCTATGCTTATGTTAAGAACTATTTCAAGTTTGAAAGACTACTTGCTTTACCTGAATATGCAAATGTATTGAAACTGAGAAAGCTGTACTGAATTCAAGTCAAGGCTAAGTTTACTTTCAAAATACTCAGTTAGTATGCTGTACAACAACAATTTGTTCATATTTTAAAAGCAGAGGGGGAATACTTATGAGATGTATACCTTTATTTCTTTATTGGTGATTGTCTAGAGCTCTGAAAGCCAATATTTCTCTGATTTCAGCAAGTGGATTGCGTTTTGACTTCTGAGAAACACTGTGCTGAGTTAAGGTACTAGAAAGAAGCAAATCTTTCTCTAAGTGTGGTCGTCAGTTTGCTAACTAGAAATATTCTAAACACTCTGAAAAGAGCCTTAAATTTTAAGTAATTAGAATGTTGAGGAAAAGAAAACTGGAGGAATCTCTTTAATTGCAATTATTTAGAATTTGCAAGTACTGCATCACATGAACAGAAAACACTGTGAACCACAATGTACTGTAACTCAGCACATTGTTTATTATTTCATTAAGCTCACTTACAAACAGAAATACAAGACTATTGCTTATAAAGAAAACTTAAAAGCACTTCTGTAATTTTGAGGAGAATTGTTTTAAGCTTACAGATAATTGATATGAGAGCTTAAATTTGCCTGCATCTCTCACCACACAAATCCCCTTAAAAACTGACCATCCAAAAAAAAAAGACTGAGGATCTGTTTTACCTCATGAAAGGTTTTCTTGATTTTCTGCAGAAAGACCTCATAAACCATTATGGTTGTACTGCTCACAGACAACACAACTTGAGTTGATGACAAGACTTTTCCTATCAAATCTAATATATTTTTGTTCCTTGATTTCTTTTACTTCATCACTCAAAACATTAAAAAGACTTACACTTGCCCACTGAAACAAGGAGATTGTCTGGAAGGCAAGACATGGATTTTGCTTGTTGATCCTAAGACAAGGAGAAAAAGAATTATCCTTTAAAATAGTTCCAATGTCAGTTAAAGACATTTGTGGTGCTGTTAACTTTCAAATATACTTTGTTTGATTTAGAAAAAAAAATTGCTGTAATTTGTTATTGTGGTTTGGTTTTTTGGTTTTTTTTTGCACCTTTTTATAATTCTTCACATTACTGACTAAGTAACATTCTCTTCCATATGCACCCTGGGGTGACCTGCAGTAACACAAATTCCTCATTCTTCTTCAAGTGTACACTATCTCTGCTGTAGCAGAATTACCTCCTAGATCTGGTAAGGCTTTACTCACTTTTGCTGCACAAGGAAGTCTCAGAGATGGTACAGACCAGAAATAGTGCCTGCTGCTCTGGGTAGCAGTCTAGTTTTGAATCTGTCAATACTCCAGCTTGAAAACTCATACTTGCAAGGATAACTCCCAAATATATTACAGTATCTTAAAAAGGCCTAGGCAAATAAATATTCAAAGTGCATAAATGAAAACCTGGCTTGAGGAAGACTTTCCTCTTCTCTATTTGTTGGCTAAGACAGATACCTTGTGCTTTCCATCTTTACTACTGTAAAAGTCATAGTAAGAGTATACAAAAAGAGTGATGCTTGGATTGTTTTTCCTACCATTAGTACTAGGCTACATAGATTTTCTTTTTTAAGCAGTTAGACTTTATGCATAAATGTACTTTAAATACAAATATACTATCAAAACAGACAACTTCATGTCCCAGGAAAAACACCTTGGAATACTTTATAAAAATTAATCTCTTGTTTAGAGGAAATGCAAGTCTATGAATGAAAGATATATACTATTTCCAGACTAGAGTTGGGAAGAGAGTTAAAGTATTGTTTTGGTTTACAGGTTCCTTCTTTCTGAATGGAAAAAGGCCAAGAATTTTTTTTTTTTTTTTAATCCCCATACCAGAGTCCCTGATTTGACAGTAGCCACTGTATCACTAATGCTGGTGATGGTGTCATCTGGGCAGAAGGACACACTTGGTTTCTTCTTCCCCTCCTTCTCTTCCATTTGTTTCTTAACACGTCGCTTTTCTCTGTCGGAACATTAATTATATTAACTATAAATTAAAAATGAGAACTGCACTGAAATGAAGAATAACTACTAAGAACTGCACACTGAGTTAAAGCTGAAAAAGACAAGCACATTCGTTGCATAGAGACCAGTGCAAGGCACTACTTTTGTCTACCAGAAATCTACACAAAATTCTTGTAGGAACCTATTAAAATACCTAACAAACACACCAAAAATCTGTTAACTGTCTACTGAGCTACTTGTAATCAAATAATACAAACTGTGTAACATTCTATATCCACATTTTATGTTTAATAATATAGTCATTACTATATCATATATAGTAACATATATAGGAGGATATATATTCTATAGAATCATAGAATTAGTCAGGGTTGGAAGAGGCCACAAGGATCATCCAGTTCCAACCTCCCTGCCATGCTCAGGGAAACCCTACCCTAGATCAGGCTGCCCAGAGCCTCTGCTAGCCTGGCTTCAAACACCTCCAGGGATGTGGCCCCAAACACTTCACTGGGCAACCCATTCCAGGCTCTCACCACTCTCATGCTCAACAACTTCCTCCTCACATCCAATCTGAATCTCCCCACCTCCAGCTTTGCTCCATTCCCCCTAGTCCTGTCACTACCTGATAGCCTAAAAAGTCCCTCCTCAGCCTTTTTGTAGGCCCCCTTCAGATACTGGACTATGTATTATATATGCCTGTAAGGAATCTATAATTCAGCACAAAACAAAATCTGTTATCACTAAAACTTTCCAATCAACTATTTTACTTTAAAAAGTTACGCATTTCCTTTAATCTGTACTAGATTATAAAACAACTGCAGCTTCAAACATTTCAGCTAATGCTATCAAAGCAGGTTATTCTAAACATCAGCTGCCATTACTTATGTATCAATTGCTCTTCACCTTCAGAGTCTTACAGTCTGTCCAACTGCCACAGTTGGAGGCACTATCATCAGAAGAAAGTGTTCTCATCTAGATGCATTAACTGTTCCATAGAAAAACTGTGAAATGTCAGGAATTCATCCATGTTACAAGAAAACGGAACAAAGATACGCATGCATACCCTGCTTGTGTAATAAATAAAAACTCAAAATAAAATTAAATATCCTTTCACAACATATTTTGCTGACCACTGGATTAAAAAACAGTCTACACTTTAAAGAATGTTAGTCTGCTTCAAGAAGGAAAGAATAACAGTGATAATACGCAGACAGTTTAAGCATTGTTTAAGCAGCAAAACATTTCACTACAGTATACAGCAAACAGCTAGGTGACAAGAAGACTCTGAGCCATAGATACCACCACTATGAAAAACAACTCCCCTTAAGTCTTCTTCCTATCAGGCTAGTAATTGCAACAACCCTTTAATGTTGTAATGCTGTACTTCTCCTGCTGTGTTTTTACCATTACTTGCTATTTTATTCTCCTCCCAAATCACATCTAAGCCCACTTTATTTGAAGCTGCTGCAAAAACTCCCACAAATTTCAAAGCTAGAAGTTGTAGGTTATCAGCAAGTCTTTCATATGAAGACACAGTTAAAAATTTAGGCTTGCCTTTTTCTGTTACTCTGCATATCTCTTAGTTCAAATGGCTCAATATCAGTTTTTAATAGCTGGATAGGGTAAGTTTGGTCTTGGCCAGAGGAGGTAGTACTGGGCACAGGATGATTCTGCTGGCGTTGCTCAAATGCAATGAGATCTTGAAGAGGAATGAATTTTGGTGCCTGGAAGTGTTCAGATAGAGAGAAATAAGCAAAAAAGAAACAATGACATGGGAAGCAGAGCAGGGAAAAACAGTCAGACTGGGTAAAAAGAGCAGGTCCAGTTATATAAACACAAATCCTGTAGCGATTCTCAGAGAAACTCAAAATGTAACATCAACAGCATCACACTGGAGTCTCTGTTAAATATGTTTCATAGAATCAGAATCACAGAATGGTTTAGGTTGGAAGGGACCTCAAAGATCATCTAGTTCCAACCCCCCACCATAGGCAGGGACACTTTCCACTAGAATAGGTTCTCAACATTGAGAGGATAAGGTTTTCTTATCAAGTATTTTAGCATTCCATTTCTGTCCTTACAGAAGATTTCTTACTGCATTTTTCCTATTTCTGTAAACAATTCTATTTAAATTTCTGTAAAAACAGAACTATTTTTCCACCACATATATTTTATCCAGTATTTTAGACTGTAAACTCCTCACATACTGGTATGCCAATAAGACAGTGTCTTAATTTCAGATCCCTTTTGGTAGCGGTGCTGGACTCTTTCAAATTCCATAGTCTGGAAATGTTATCTTACTTCAGATGAAATAATGGTTTAGGTCAGAAGAGACCTCAAGGATCATTCAGATCCAGCCCCCTGCCATAGACAGGGACACCTCCCACTAAAATGGGTCACTCAAGGCCTCATCCAAATTGGCCTTAGACGCCTCCAGGAAGGGAGAAGCCAAAACATCCCTGGGCAACCTGAGCCAGTGTCTCACTACCCTCACTGTAAAGAACTTCCTCCTAACATCCAGTTTAAATCTCCCCTCTGCCAGTTTAAGCCCATTACTCCTTGTCCTGCCATATCAAGATCTTGTGAATAGTCCCTCCCCAGCTTTCCTGTAGGCCCCTTTCAGATACTGGTAGGCTGCTATAAGGTCTCCTCGAAGCCTTCTCTTCTCCAGGCTGAAAAGCCCCAACTCTCTCAGCCTGTCCTCACAGCAGAGCCGCTCCAGCCCTCTGAGCATCTTCACGATACTGAAAAAACCCTACAACTTAGAAAAACAGATTATCAAAATCTAGTACCTTCTTTTTTTTAGGTGAACGAGCATGGAGTAGTGATGTTCCTGTGCGCTGTAATGTTTCTTTGCAGTCAGTCTCCCTTTTCACAGGTTTAACAGTAGCAGTGAGTGGCTGTCTTAGAACTGGTAGAAGTCTAGGTACTGGGTCAAACTGCAAGTGCAACAATGGAATACCAACAGGATTCTGAGTCATCAGTGATTTGTCCATATTCACATCTGCAGAGAACTGCTGCTGAGGAGAAACTCTTTGCTGTCCTTCATATCGATGTAGATTAATGTGCCTGGGAGGTCCCTTGTGCACCATTTCTGCCCATCTTTTCTCTTCCACGTGCATCTGCCTTGGGATCTCAGGGTCACCTCTACTCATATCCAAATCTTCTTTTGACTTATTTTTTCTTGATGTGTATGATGACTGATGGTTCTGTAAGGCATCTGATGAGCTCCAAGCTACCCGAGGTACTAGGGGTGGTCTAGCTGATGACATTTCTATTGGATGCAACAATGCTGGTTTGAAATGACAGCCTGATTTCAGCTTAAGCAATGGAAATCCATGTGAGTAATTAATTTTTTTTTCAATAGGGATAAGCCTTGGTGTTTTCTGAGTATCTGAAGAAGCTAGGAGATGAACTGGTTTAGCAGGTGCTGAAGAATGCAGACCTTCAGATAGTGGCACAAATCCTGTTTCTTTGCTGTGGCTTTCCAAGCGGCTTAAAGAAACATTCTCATCCATATGATTCTAAATCAGAAAAGCAAACAAACCAGCATTTACAAGTACCTTTGAACTCTGCACTAAATAGCACAAAAATATTATACACTTCTTTTGTCTACAACAATCACTACAAAACACTTCCCAATTTAAAAGGACAGTTAACACTTCAATATACCTACTTTTACATGGCCATTGATGCATTCATCTCTTAAACTATCCCTTGGATGAACGTCAGAGCTGTTTTGATTAGGCTTTCCTTCCACTTCTTGAGTGGGCAGCTGTGTTTTCAGGGAGCCATTGCCTTCAGTAGGGCGTGCAGGCTGCCTGCTGTTCAGCTGAGCAGACTGATGCTGTTCCAAGATTTGTTGCACATTTGGCAAATTGGTAACGGATGACTGTACTATTTGCATTAAACTCATGAAGTTGATTTGCTGTAGCTGGATATAGACATAAAAAACTTTAAAAGGAATTACAGCAAGAACTCTGTGTCTAGGCTATGTTACAGCTGTTACTATAGGTGACAAAATAAACAATACTCCAAAATTTCATGTGCAATTTGTATGATTGTTATTGTACTGGATTTTCTTTTAAGACACAATAGTAGCTCCTACAGGCAGGTTATGTTAAAGCAAGATGAATTCTTTCACTGTTTTGGTGAAGCTTGAGTAAATGAAAGGTCACATAAAATTGTCTCAATGTACTAACAAAAATTAAAACCTAGAGTAGAGGCAAAGTTACTACAGCTTTGGAATTTGTCTTAATCAGTACACTTAGTTATGTGAACTAAAATGCACTCAAACCTTTATTATTACTATTTTTTTTGAGTCAAAAGGCAAGTTAAGGCAAAAAGATGTTTTTACAGTGGTTTTTGTGGAACTGGAGATCTCTTTCAAAGCCAACCACATACAGCATATCTTTTTAAAGGTAACTATCTCCATAGTTTAAAATAACGCAGCTTGTACTATGAATGCAGTTTTCAATCCTGAGCTGTTCTCACCTGAACTAACTTCCACATTTCATCTTCCAGCATCTTCTTGACAGTTCCTGATGTGTTTTGTTCATCTTCTGCAGGGACTTCTTCCCTACAATCTTCTTGATTCTTTGCACAAATGGAAGTATTGGAGGCAACACTTGACTTAGTTGACACAACTGTCTGAGATGGCAGACCATCACTTAGAGAAATCTCTGTATTGCTTCAGAGGGAAAAGAACAAAACTATGAAAAACATTTCTAATTAAGAACACATATATGTGTTTGTCTTAAATCAATACAGAAAATTGTAAAGGTATCTTTGTTTTTCTAAATCATAAGCGATACGTAGAAACAATTTAAAAGTTAACACTGCACAAGCTCCATGGGAGAATACAGATTTTTCCTAATGCTTCCCAATGTACTAAATTAAAAAAAAAAAAAAGAAATGAAGACACACGTTCTGATTTTTCAGTCACAAGGGTATCTGAAATGTTATCTTCACTGAAAACACACATAGAAAAAAATTACTTGATAGAAAGAAGGACCTGTTAGTCATAAAACTAAACAGTTGGCGAAAAATAAAGGAGGACATTATTAGATGAAATAAAAGAGGTGACAGATTCACTTAATTAGTTAAATGTGCCTCTGTGTATTTGGAATCAAAAATCATCAACAAAATTTTAGATGAGAAAACAAGATGTAAGTGATAATACAATATACTGTATTTTCTCACAGAGATACTTAGATCTTCTAGCAAGTAAATGAAGTCCATGTAGAAGAAGAGAGGACTATGATTTGCACTGAATTATAAGTAAAGAGAAGGACCTTATCTATATCAACAAAAACTGGCCTAGAAAGAACTCCTCTGTTTAAAAAAAAACAAGTTGACATTACTAAAGGTATAGGTCACTCTTGGAGCATTTTTTTTCCACAACTGAATAGGATGGAATCCAAGCAGTGGCTAAGAATAATACTGAGAAAATTTTGCATACATGATAGGTGTGAAATGGCACAGGAATTCTGGAATACAATTAGAATATGTAAGCATGGCCTGAAACACTAAAAGTCTGAGGAAGTTGTTTTGTTTTGTTTTTTTTTTTTAATTTTAAAAAAGCTTACCTGAAGCCTCAGTAAGTAAATTAGAGACACAAGAAAACAGAATCCAAAGGTACACGTACTTCAGAATTCCACCATTTTCCCCATTTACATAAATATTATGTATATATTTATGCATAACTGGCAGTTGCTGTAGGACATATGCATTTTAATTAATTTTATAGAAACAGGAATATAAGTTTCTTGGTGTAGTATTATGTAATTATCATCATTCTGCCTGGGGCTAGAAAACAAAAGCATCACTTCACTTGAAGTCTGATAGCTCTGAATTAACATTTTTCACTCACATGGCATTCCAGACAACACACAGTAGTACATCATCCTCAAGGATTACCATACAGAAAGGGTCCAGCAAAAGCTACTTAGTACTACAGTCTACAGTTGTACAGTATTCCATACCTGCACATACTCTGTAATCAAACCTACATATCATGTTACTTCAGACTGAAAATATAATAGGCACAGCTGTTTTGGGTTTTTTTAATTATCTAAAATATTGTATGTTTATCTTACCTGGGAACTTTTGCATCTTGTTCTGAAGAGAACGAGTGAGAAATGGCGCCAGGAACAACCTCAGTCATGCTATAAAGAAAGAAGTAAGTACTTTACATACTAGAATAATTTGTTTTGTTTATTTCCATTTTATAGATACTTATGTATGTCTGTACATATAAATTTATTTAAAACCCCCTGAAAAAGTAT
>VWZI01001755.1:473082-488149 GCA_013396835.1 Psilopogon haemacephalus | reverse complement strand
AGGTCTCTTCCAACCTAAACCATTCTATGATTCTATGGTTCTAATTACAGAATCCCAGAATCCCACAATAATATGGGTTGGAAGGCACCATTCAAGGTTATCTAGTCCAACCCTCAAATATTCATACAGGATAAAATATTCAAATATGATCAGAAAAAACAGAAACTTATATCATTTATTAACAAAATCAGCCCACTAATATAGATAGTTTGTATGCTGCTGAATGCTGTGCGAGTGGTCTTTGACTGATCTAAATCAGATTGACTGAATCAGCCCGATTCAATAAATCTAAACAGACCAGGTAAAACTAAATTAAAACTCAATTAATAAGTGGACTTTTTAACTGAATCATATCTTCTTACTTGAACAGATCCATGGTACAACACATTAGGTCTTCGCTATCTGCAGAGTCTCTGTTGAAAACAACAGGAATATTCAGAGAGAAAGGTCTTTTTTTTCCACCTGTAAGGCTGGCCAACACGCACTCCATAAGAGAGCTGCTTTATTTCATGCAATGATGTGATCTGAGTTTTTATAATACTATTTCTTCTAGCACATGTCTTCACTCAAATGTCCAAATATTATTCATTACCAATACTGCCAGATGAGCATCACCTGCTTGACCTTTCCAGTTTCTTCCTCATTAGTAAAACCACTTATCTACCCATGAGTTTTTTTCCAGTTTTCTAGAACTTAAGCTATTACAGAGACATTAAAAGAGTGAGGGAGCACAGAAGTGAGTGGCTGGAAAGCAGCCCTGAGGAAAAGGACCTGGGGGTCTGGATTGACGAAAAGCTCAATTTGAGCCGACAGTGTGCACATGCAGCCCAGCCAGCCAACCGTGTCCTGGGCTGCATTAGAAGCAGTGTGGCCAGCAGGGCAAGGGAGGTGATTCTCCCCCTTTACTCTGCTCTCGTCAGACTCCACCTGCAGTACTGTGTGCAGTTCTGGAGCCCCAAGCACAAGAAGGACATGGAACTGTTGGAGAGAGTCCAGAGGAGGGTCACGAAGATGATCAGAGGGCTGGAGCACCTCTGCTATGAGGACAGGCTGAGAGAGTTGGGGCTTTTCAGCCTGCAGAAGAGAAGGCTTCTAGGAAACCTTATAGTAGTCTTCTAATATATGAAGGGGGCCTACAGGAGGGCTGGGGAGGGATTATTCACAAGGTCTTGTAATGACAGGATGAAGGGTAATGGGTTTAAGCTGGTGGAGGGGAGATTTAAATGGGATGTTAGGAGGAAGTTCTTTACAGTGAGGTTGATGAGACACTAGAACAAGTTGCCCAGGGAGATTGTGGGTGATCCCTCCCTGGAGGTGTTCAAGGCCAGGTAGGATGAGGCCTTGAGCAACCTGTTCTAGTGGGAGGTGTCCCTGCCTATGGCACGGAGGGGTTGGAACTGGATCATCTTTGATGTCCCCATTCTATGATTCTATGATTCTGTAAGTGTTATGATTGCTTTCTTCTGAGGATGCACATACTGTACAAGACTAAAAGAACACAGATAAGGAACTTGGCAGACTGATTATTTTTGCTGATTTATAGTAAGATGAGGCAGTGATGGTGCCAATATGCTGTCATTTTCTTTAAACGCAAAATGGAAATAGAGGGAATTTGTTTCAGTATTTAAATCATTGCAAATCGAGTTAGCCTATGTAAAGGCATTTTGCAGAAAAGGTTTCATGGTTGTTATTGTCATTTGGGCATGACAAAACAGTGTAATGATTTCACGTTCAAGTTTTTATAGGCTCCCCTTAGGGTGTAGACAATATATTTAAAAGCCACAGCTAGTCTTGCAGACAAAATTTCCATGGCTCCTTATCCCAATTTGCATCTCCCACACTGTAGAGGGAGTGACAGGAGTGGAAGCTAAAAGTCAAATTACAGAAATTCATTGAACGCTAATAACATTTCAGTTAATTAAATATTTACTAAACATTCTGGGTTCTAATGCCTTTCATACACAAGATCTAGCAGGGACAAGCAGCTCCAAGGAGCTGACTATGCCCTTTAATTCAAATGCTTTTAACCCAATCACAAAGTCCCTGAGATCAGTGGCAAACCTGGGTGCAGGACAGTTTTCTACCCATATCAACATGTCCAGTTCTTAAATTCCACACTGCACCCTGGTGTACCTAGATGGAGCAGATACCACCAACAGCTCAAGTCTCCCCCACTCTGTGCAGTGTAAATAAGCTTCCAAATAAATACCAGTTAGAGGTGTCCAGGTTTATGTTACAAGTTCAGTAATAGGCAATGCAGTGTGAAAATAATGGCTGCATTAGTCACACACAGGGAGTCACAAAGTAGTTATGCAAGACCTCTAATCCAACACCAGGTCTATTAATTTGGCTGGAGTACCATGCTTACACTGCTGTTCTGCCAGCAGCATTGAAACTAGCCAGACATTTCACAGCTCTAGCAGCCAGCTAATTCAGTTGTCTGGCGTGGACATGCATGTAGTGTATCACAGAATGTTAAGGGATGGAAGAGACCTCAAAAGATCATCCAGCCTAAACTGCCCTGCAGAGCAGGATTGCCTAGACCAGATCACACAGGAACATATCCAGGCAGCTTTTTAATATCTCCAAAGAGGGAGACTCTGCAAGCCCCTGGACAGCCTGTTCCAGTGTTCTGTAACCCTCACAGGGAAAATATTCCTCCTCATGTTTTCATGAAAATTCTTATGCCTCAACTTCCACCCACTGACCCTAGTCATGTCATTGGGTATCACCCAGCAGAGCCTGGCACTCAGCCTTTCTGTATTTATAAACATTTGTGAAGTCACCTCTCAGTCTCCTCCAAGTTAAAGAGCCCCAGATCACTCAGTCCCTGGTAAGGAAGATGTTCCATTCCCTTAATATTTTTTGTGCGTCTATGCTGGACTCTTTCAAGCAGTTCTATATCTCTCTTGAACTGGAAGGCCCAGAATTGAACACAGTACTCCAGATATGGCCTCACCAGGGCAGAGGAGAGGGACAGGAGAGCCTCTCTTGACCTGCTAGCCACACCCCTTTTCATACACTCCAGTGTAGAAACTCTCTTGTAAAGAAACTGCAGATAATATTTCACACACAAAAGACAAACACAAAATTTCACATCCAAATGCATACACCTTCTTCCACAGCTCAGACAGACATTTTATCCTACAGCGGCATGTGACTGCTCTTTGGACAAGGCAATGAACTGAGAACATCCATTGTTAAACATGTGTCCAGACCATGTACAGCCCAGTCTTTAACATATATCATGTCTTGTTTTTCTTTGGGCCAGGTGTCCCACTACTTCCCCTTCCCTGTGGGAGGCATCCTGAGGCTGTAGGAATGAAGGTGAAATGCTCTGTTACAGAGCTCATTAGTTTTCTCTTTTACATTTCTTCTTATATTCCCACACTTGTCTTACTTCCTTCTTGTACTATTCATATATGCTACCCATAGCAGCATATAAAGGAGATAGGGATATAAAAAGTGGACAATCCCAAACCAAGGAACACTCTTATTAAAGCCAAGAACCTACCTTGAGCATGTCCTCTATTTTCATCTTGAGATGGCTGTTTTACAGTAGAAAGAAAGAAAAGCTTTTGAGGTAGCTGTAACTACGTAAGATAGGACTTTGAAGATTGGACACCTTTAATACTGCATAAGAATTGGTGTGAAGGTTCAGGAGTTACCTACCCACACATACAGTTTTGAATTCACCCAGACTAGACTCAGCCAGCTGGAAGTTAAGGAATGAAGCTATTTACAGCTATATACAGAATTAAATGCAACTATATTGTCCCGGTATGGATGTGGCAAACACCCTAGAATTGGTCCAATCCCTGGGCTCTCTCCTCCCCCTACTGTCCAAGGTCCAGTAGGGGTTGAGGGGCGGGGGTACCCCATGTGGCCCCGGGAGCCAGGGAGACCTCGGGTGGCAAGCATGCGTGGAGTTTTTTGAATCAATTGGTCAGCTAGAGAATGCTGAATACCTATTGGACAGTTTCACGTGCCCCCGTAGGGTATTTAGGCAGGGATCAGCAGCTGTTAGGCACTCTTCTTCCACTCTTCCTCACTCTCCTCACTCACCGTCATCTCCTGCCGTGGCTGTGAAGAGCCCAGCCACGTGCACAGCAGCAGGCAGCAGGCAGCGAAGCATAGCAGCTCTCCAGAGAAGTGGCAAGGCTGATCCCCTTCTCTCTCTCTCTACTTCCCTATCCGGGCTAAGTCGGTCTTTTCCCTTCTTCCCCCACCTCAGGTTCGGGAAGGAGCGTGTTTTCCCCCTTGCGCCTCACGGGTACTTTATAGGCGTGGTCGGGATCTATTTTATATGTAGCCTCTCTGTTTCCTAAGTTCTGATTGTTAAATTGTTGCACCTGGCATTGTGAGTGACTCGTGCGTTTGTTTCTGCTGACTGGAACCCAAAAGAACCTCGGGGGGGGCACTAGGACCCCCTCATCCACGGGATATCGAACATAATTAAGCATTATCCCATCACATATATACAGAATATAAATATTTACAGCTATATACAGAAATATACAAGTTAAAAGTAATACAGAAACACAATACCCCTCCCAGAAATAAGAGTCCCCAAGAGGGGTTCCCAAACACCCTTCCACCTTCCAACCTTATGCCAGAATCTGCCTTATGTGCAAGGTGAACAGGAAATATCGTCAAGGGGGGTTAAAGGCATAATTGATTAGTTGCGTTACACAGATCCAGCTAGATATCAAGGAGAGAAAGAGAGCAGCAGACAGAGCTCAGACAGAGAGCAACTCTATCATATCTATGTTTGTGTTCTTGCATTTATACATCTCAGTAAATCTATGAGTGAAGCAGACATCGCCATTGTTTTCTTTTCACAGCCTATAATCAAAGTTTTCTCATTAAAATATTCCAGTTAGCCTCAAACCAGCACAATTGGTTAACTGAAAGTCTTTTTCATTCATTGAGACATCACACACCAATATGTGGCCATTGCTGAAGTGTGCAGCAGGTGCTGCAGGCTAGGTGGAAATGATTCCTTTCCTTGTTTAAAATGATAATGTAATTTAGAGATTTTTTAAGTAATTAAATATGCAAGTGACTTTCAGTAATGTTAAAAGGGAAAGGTCACAGCTTCCTTACCAGGGAAAACTTATCAGAATTATTGAAGGACACTTCTGTCTGTACATCTGGATAATCGGTGAGATTCCCAGACTATGAAGTTAATCAATTGGATGTCTTTGATTGAATTACAGTTGCATCCCATTATTGATGCTAGGTTTCAGAGTGTGTGTTTCTTAATCCAAAGACACTCTGTAAGTCTGAACTATTTACATACAAATGAAAAAATTCTGATGAGATGGAAATATCTGAATGTAAATGCCATGATATATTTCAAAATTACAAAGTCTGCTATTTCCATGCATCTTAGCTTCTGGTTGACTGAAAATGGTGCCGTGTTGATAGCAGATGTACTTTCAAGATCATCAGTCTTCAAGCGAAAAAGCAGAACTTGCTCCAAAGTTTGGCTACAGCACACAGTTCTTGCTTACTTAGAACAGTGTCCTCCAATGTGTCACAAGCCTACACTCACTGCACGTGGCATCTAGACTAGTGTGAACTTCAGACTGAATGAGCAGCAAATGCACACTTCATCTGATGCATCGGATGGAGGAGACTTTTCAAACTGAGGGCCTCTACCTTTATTCTTTTACCTTGCTCTCCTCACCCACATGTCAGTGGGTTCTGTATTTTTAAATAAGTTTAATAATTTCTGCCTGGCAGCACCAGACATAAGCCTCAGCTCCTTTGCTTTGATCTTGTCAACAATGTTATAGGAATAAGAATTCTGAAATAGGTGCAAATTACTGATTAATGAACCACTTCACTTTCAGGAAGGACCATCTTTTTTTTCTGGATATTATGATAGACATGATACTCTTCTTTCCATTCTGTAGACCAATTACAAAATTTACCTGATTTCAAAAGAAAATATTATCCTTTGACTTTAAGTCACCCACAGTTCTACATCCATATTGGTGGCTTGAAATTGAAGCTGAAGAAAATGGCCCATGAAAAATGTTAAAAGCCAATAACCTGTAAAAATCATAGAAATGCAGTTAAGTATCAGCATATTGGAACATCAGTACTGGTTTCCAATAGTGACTATATTGTGGTCTTCCAATATCTGAGGACTACAAGAAAGCTGCTGAGGGACTTTTTAGGATGTCAGGTAGTGAAAGGACTAGGGGAAATGGAGCAAAACTAGAAGTGGGATTCAGATTGGATATTAGGTGGAAGGTTTTCAGCATGAGGATGGTGAGATACTGGAATAGGTTGTCCAGGGAGGTGGTGGAAGCTCCATCCTTGGTGGTTTTTAATGCCAGGCTGGATGGGACTCTGAGGAACCTAATCTAGTGTGAGGTGTCCCCACCCTATCAAGAGGGTTGGAACTAGATAATCCTTGAGGTCCCTTCTAGCCCTGAAAATTCTGTGATTCTGCAATATCTACAGCACAGTAGTCATACAGGGAGACTTTACACCTTAAGTACATTACCAAATGTGTATATGTTCAATAAAGACTGAGACATCTTACTGCTGCTTGATATTTTTTTAATGCACTTCTTAGTAAACTATATTTACAAAAATAGTATTTCTTAAAGAAAATTTGGTAGGAAATGCAGTTTATATGATAAGAACATTAAATAGTAAAAAAATGAGTCGTTTAAAATAATCCATTGTGTTATGAAACATGATTTGCTTTAGTATGCAAAAGTTGTATTAATTGAACAGAGCCTTAAACAGGGTACATTCTATTGTATTTCACCTTCAGGGATTCTAAGAGTTTATTCTTCCTAATGAGCTGTGTACTGTTCACTTAGAATCTTAATTTTTATTGTTACGTAAAAGAGGGGCTTTTTTCTGCTTTAGCAAACACCTTTTTTTTTTTTTTTCTTTTAAAACAAAGTCATTCTCTTCCTAGGCATTTTGTTAACTGCGTGAGATAATATCTGAAATGCTTACAGTGTTTCTAAAAGGAAAAGATATATAATGTTTGCAAGCAGACAGTTAGCAAAATTCTCCACCAGAATAGGATTGCCCCTTCTGGCTCCATTTTTGTTGCTGTTGTTGTTACTATTGCTGCTATCCAAGTAGAATTTATTTAGTGACACTAAAGGAAAAAGAAAAGCTCATTTACAAAATGAATTCTTGTTTAGTCAGGTTCAGATGTGGGAAAAAAATAGAAAATAAAAGGAATTAATATTGAGTACCGTTTCCTCTAATGAAAGGTATTTTCACAGAATGAAACTAAGATACCTTTAATCACTTTTTTGTACTAATCTTATTTAGGATGTTATCGATGAAAAGGGGTTTGGTAAACTTTGGTAGCCTTTACTTTCCATTTAATCTGTGCAGAACTATATGCAGTAATATTTCTCAGGATGCAAAATTAAGGTATTCTGCAAGACAGGAGTTTAGATTTATTTGGAGCTACTTTCAAGGTTATCTTTTAATGGCAGGGTGCATCACAGTTCAGGTATACACAGACATACACAGTATATACACAGCTCAGATACCTACAAGTATCACATCCTTTTCCACCACACAAAACTCTCAGATTATTATCTTTTGCTTAGTCTTTGCTACAGAGTTCACCACTGATATGGCTCCCATCGGGACATTTGTGCCTCTTCTGCCACAAAAACTAAAAGGCATTAAATAAATGCCTCTATGCAGTCAGTAGGCTCAGAGAAACAGGTGGTGTCATTTTGTCCCATAGCACATACTGAAGCCTTGCACCGGCTGACAGCATTAGGGATTCAAATATTTACATGGGCTTGGGAAACATCTGAGAACATCACAGAATAAAAAACCTGAGGTTACTAAATACAAAACTATCTCATCTTCCTTAAAAATTTCCTGGGCCATGGACAGATTAAGTCTGGGTCGAGGCAATCCCAAGCACAAATACAGGCTGGGCAGTGACTTGCTGGAGAACAGCCCTGAGAAGAACTTGGGGATGCTGGTGGACAAGAAGCTCAACATGAGTCAGCAGTGTGCACTTGCAGCCCAGAAAGCCAACCAGATCCTGGGCTGCACCAGGAAAAGTGTGGCCAGCAGATTGAGGGAGGTGATTCTCCTCCTCTACTCCGCCCTGGTGAGACCCCACCTGGTGTACTGCATCCATTTCTGGAGCCTCTATTACAAGAAGGATGTGGACATGCTGGAACATGTCCAGAGAAGAGTCACAAGGATGATCAGAGGTCTGGTACACCTCTGCTATGAGGAGAGACTGAAAGAGTTGGGGCTGTTCAGTCTGGAGAAGAGGAGGCTCTCAGGTGACTTTATTGTGGCCTTCCAGTATCTGAAGGGGGCCTACAGAAAAGCTGGGGAGGGACTTTTTAGGCTCTCAGGTAGTGACAGGACTAGGGGGAATGGAGCAAAGCTGGAGATGAGGAGATTCAGACTGGATGTGAGGAGGAAGTTCTTCATCATGAGAGTGGTGAGACCCTGGAATGGGTTGCCCAGGGAGGTGGTTGGGGCCACATCCCTGGAGGTGTTTGCTGGATGAGGCTGTGGGCAGGCTGATGTAGGGTAGGGTGTCCCTGGGCATGGCAGGGGGGTTAGAACTGGGTGATCCTTGTGGTCCTTTCTGACTGATTCTATGATTCTATGCATATACAATGGATTAATTACTATCTGCTTGCCCTGAGCTTTCACTTAATCTGCTGTTCTAGATGGGCCTTTATTCAGACTCAGCATTCACAGTATCTTCATTATCACCTTACAGTGACTAAAAAAAAAAAAAAAAATAGTGAGCATGAAATTCTGACTGACAAAAATGCTTCGCTGTTTGAACTAATGAAGACCAAATGCACAGTGTTTTCAATCCTCTCAAACTTTATTGTTACTTCAGAAATTAGGAAAGGGCTCTTCTCTGCAGAAGTGTGAATTCTTCAGTACTCCCACTAAATACTCATTGCTTTTCCCCTGCTGTGCCCTAAAACTGGGTGTGCAGAAAGACTTCTCTCAGGGTGGGTTTCTTCCTTAGCCACATAGGAAAGAAGAGTCCTTCAGATCTGGATACCAGATGAGAGTTCTTCCCACTGCTCTTTATTGTTGGCATCCTATGGAAAGAAGAGATGGGAGAGCAGTGCCGCATAGGAATCCTTCCTAACCTAGCACACAAGGATGATTAGAGGGCTGGAGCACCTCTCCTATGGAGACAGACTGAGAGAGTTGGGGTTATTCAGTCTGAAGAAGTGAAGGCTCCAAGAACACCTTTCTGTAGCCTTCCAGTATCTGAACAGGGCCTACAGGAAGGCTATGAAAGACTTTTTAGGATGTCAGGTAGTGATAGGATTAGGCGAAATGGAGCAAAACTGTAAGTGGGTAGATTCAGATTGGATGTTAGGAAGAAGTTCTTCATCATGAGAATGGTGAGACACTAGGACAGGTTGCCCAGGGAGGTGGTAGAAGCCCCATCCCTGGAGGTGTTTAAGGCCAGGCTGGATGTGACTCTGAGCAACCTAATCTAGTGTGAGGTGTCCCTGCCCATAGCAAGGGGGTTGGAACTAGATGATCCTTGAGATCCCTTCTAGCCCTGACAATTCCGATTCTAAGCTCTGCCCTGAGGGCCAGGGAGGTGGAATGTAGAGGTAGCTGGCTGGATGCAGCAGTGCAGAAGTGACAACGAGGAAGTAAACCATGACAAAATTTTAAGGACAGAGAACATTTTTCCGCTCTGCATGTGGTGGGAGAGCAGAGAGTAGCTTCCTGGTACTTCTTGAAAAATGGAGAGGAGATAATGCAGTATTTAAAGTTGCTGAATACTGAGTGCTCCCATACAACAGACAAATTTTTTGAGGTAGTCAGGAAATAGTACTACAAAATAAAGAGTGATTATTATTTTCTATGCAAGATCTTGTATATATACACATCTATCCAATGTCCTCTGATGGACAGTGGAAGTTCTCCTGACTGATGTAAAGGATTCTTTCTTCCTTTTTGTTCCCCCACAGTCCCACCACAGTTTCTGTCTTTTACAGTTCCTATTGGAACAGTTTGAATTTCATCTTCTCCAGAATTATTTAGCACCTATTTGTAAGCAATTTTGGGGAAACTCAAACCTTTATAAGCACCATTTTTCTCCTCATTTTGCAAATTCAGTGAATTTTATCTACTAAATTTCCAAATCTAAAAATAATAAGACTTTTCCTTTTTATTGTCTTTTTCTTTTTTTTTCCTTTCTTTGTCTCTTTTTATCTTCTTTGTCTCTTTTCTTGACATTGTTACCAATGCAATGAGAAGCAATAGGATATAAAATGCAAACTCTCATTCCCAGACCCATAAGATAATCATGTACCTTCTGCTGTTTCTGCTGTTCCTGCTGCCAGCACTGTCAGCAGCTCCAGTGCTTCTATAGCAACAACTACTTCCAACTGTGCAATACTTGCAAGTAATTTAGGTGTATAAGACAACAATATTTTAGTCAAGGCTGTGTGTTATATACTTTAGCATTTGTCAATAACCCCTGAACTTTCCTATAATTTTAATACTTCTGAATCTTTCCCAGCCACCTCACCAAATTTTCCCATGCAATATCAGTTTGCAAGAAAATTCTAGGAGGAAAAGACAACCACCCTTACATCAAATGTAAGAAAAATACACAGAAATTTGGCAGCCAAAAAAAAAAATTAAAAAGCGTCCCATACAGTTATTGACAAATAAGAACACATATCAAGGTAGGGTGACCATTTTAAGAAAAGAAAAGAATCATAGAATCATAGAATGGTTTAGGTTGGAAGGGACCTCAAAGATCATCCAGTTCCAACCCCCCTGCACCAGAGGCAGGGACATCTCCCACTAGAACAGGTCTCTCAAAGCCTCATCCAACCTGGCCTTGAATACCTCCAGGGAGGGAGCAGCCATGAAAACACCTGGAGCATTTCCTCTTTATTCAGGAATCTGCTTTTTGCCTTGGATTATGCAAGGGACATGTTTCATGCTACAACAACCCCAGGCAGCACTACAGGCTGGGAACAAAGTGGCTGGAGAGAGCCAGGCAGAGAGGTCGCTGGGGGTGCTGGTAGAAATTAGGCTGAACATGAGCCAGCAGTGTGCTCAGGTGGCCAGGAGAGCCAATGGCATCCTGGGCTGTATCAGGAATAGTGTGGCCAGCAAGACAAGGGAGGTTATCCTTCCCCTGTACTCTCAGGATCACAGGATGTTAGGAGTTGGAAGGGACCCAAAGAGATCATTGAGTCTAATTCCCCTGCCAGAGCAGTACCATACAATCTAGCACATATCACAGAGGAATGCATCTAGACAGGCCTTGAAAGTCTCCAGAGAAGGAGACTCCACAATCTCTCTGGGGAGCCTGTCCCAGTGCTCTGTGACCCTTACAGTAAAGAAGTTCCCCCTTGTGTTGAGGCAGAACTTCTGGTGCTGCAGCTTGCACCTATTGCTCTTTGTCCTGTCACAGGGAGCAAGTGAGAAGAGCCTGTCCTTCCCCTCCTGACCAACCCTCAGATGTTTATAAACATTTATTAAATCCCCTCTCAGTCTCCTCTTCTCCAGACTAAAAAGTCCCAGGTCCCTCAGCCTCTCATAAGGCAGTGCTCCAGTCCCCTAATCATCCTCATAGCCCTCCAATGGACCCTCTCCAGCAGATCCCTGCCACTCTTAAACTGGGGAGCCCAACTGAGCATTGGTCAGGCCACACCTTGAGTACTGTGTCCAGTTCTGGGGCCCTCAATTCAAGAGAGATATTGAGGTACTGGAACATGTCCAAAGAAGGGCAACAAAGCTAGTGAGGGGCCTGGAGCACAGCCCTGTGAGGAGAGGCTGAGGGAGCTGGGTTCGTTTAGCCTGGAGAAGAGGAGGCTCAGGGTAGACCTCATTGCTGTCTACAACTACCTAAAGGGAGACTATAGCCAGGTGGGGTTGGTCTCTTCTCCCAGGCAACCAGCAACAGAACAAGGGGACACAGTCTCAAGTTGTGCAGTGTGGAGGTATAGGCTGGATATTAGGAGGAAGTTCTTCACACAGAGAGTGATTTGCCATTGGAATGGGAATTGGTGGAGTTGCCATCCCTGGAGGTGTTAAAGAAAAGATTGGATGGAGCACTTAGTGCCATGGTCTAGTTGATTGGATTGCACTGGATGATAGGTTGGACTGGATGATCTTGGAGGTCTCTTCCAACATGGCTGATTCTATGATTCGTCTCTTCCATGTTCTAAAGACATTTCTCAGGCTTCTAAAGCAGTAACCTAAGTCTCAAAATTCTCTTAGTCACCCAGGATGTTTGGTTACTGCCTGCCATTCCAAAAAGAGGTATAGGCAGGTGACAATAGAAACATATTGGAACAACCTTTTCCTACTGCTAAAGATAACCTCAAATAGTTACAAAAACATAGGGCATAATGGGATAATGTAGGTTCATTATGCTTCTGATATGATAATGTATTCATTTATTTACTCACTTCAGTGCCTGTTTTTTTCAGTAGCATTAAGATTTGAAGAATGTATGTTAAAGGTGCATAGAGCTGAATCAGCCTGTAATATTTATTGGACTTGGGAGACATTACACCAAAAAACCACTTGAGTCTGTCACTCTGCTTTCTTAGTAAGGCTGTGTAAAATCCTGTAAATTGCAGCTTCCTCTAGAAAAGATCAATAAATGTGGAAATTTCACACAGCACTTCCAGAGATACCAGCCACTGTTGCATTCAGTGGAGATGTCAGCTAGCACTGTCACCTGAAGCCTGGACTTAGAAGGAAGTTCTGTTTACAAGGAGGCAATTGGAAGCAACAAGTACAGTTAATTACCGAAATGCAGCTCAGAGCATGAAAAGGTCCCAGCTTGTGTTCTCCTCAGATTTGTTTTGTGCTCAGGTTTACCCTCATACTGTATATAATCACTACCAGCAAAGCCCATACCATACACTTGTGTGTATTTACTGGCCCAGCACAGTATTCACTCTAAGTTCTGCTTCTGTGCCTGCATAAAATTAATTACAGAATCACAGAATTAAACACATTGGGAAAGAACTCTGAGAGTCCAACCCATAACCTAACCCTTCTAACTAACTAAACCATGGCACTAAGTGCCTCATTTAGTCTCCTCTTAAACACCTCCAGGGACAGTGACTCCACCACCTCTCTGGACAGCCCATTTCAATGGGCAATCACTCTCTCTGTGTCAAACTTCTTCCTAACATCCAGACTAAACCTGCCCTGGTGCAGTTTGAGACTGTGTCCTCTTGGTCTATCACTGGTTGCCTGGGAGAAGAGACCAACCCCCATCTGGCTGCAAGCTTCTTTCAGGTAGTTGTAGTGAGCAGTAAGGTCTGCCCTAAGCCTCTTCTCCAGGCTAAGCAACCCCAGCTCCCTCAGCTGCTCCTTGTAGGACACGCAATAGAAAAACATCCTAAATGAAAATTCATATTCTTGTTTTTCTTTATCACTACTGAAACACAGCTGAAAAATCAGTGAAATATTTTGACAAATTATAAAGCTACATCTTCATATTTGCTGGACTTCTGCCAAATTTCATGCCAATTCTCAGTGTAGCAGCCTATATAAAAAGACACATATCTGCTTTTTCTGACAAAGAAACTGTGAGATTCACACACTTAATCCCTCATCTGCACTAAAACCTTTTGGACAATAGAGGACAGCTTGCTTTCTGCCAAAACTGCCCCCATTCAGTGTTTGTGGCTCCCTGCTCTTAGGCATCTATGGAAACTCTTCTTATCATCAGTTATTATTTCACCATTCTTACTCATTCTCCTGGATTAGTTAGAAAGATAGTAAGACATATCCTACCCACCACAGCCTAGATCATGCATCTAAAGAGCAACAAGGATGCAGCTCCATGGCTAGAAGATTACAAAAACTCAAACTGGCTCAGTAAACAAAAGGCAGAGATCTGGCTGTCAGCAGTTTGTAAGAGCTCTGTGTTGCAATATGTGGAGCTCTATGCTCTTAGCAGCCCCATGCTTAACCCAAAAGAAGAGTGGGTAAAATCATAAAATTCCTGTATAACCAGAATTGAATTCAAAAGTAAAAGAAACATACCAGTATGAGGCACTGAAGACACTGAAATTCTCTTTTGCATCCTACAAATCCCATTGGCAAGTTGTCTACAGCACCCAGGTAAGGTGGTGGAAACAGACCTTATCAACCCATATATATTTAACAAGATATGGATCTAACTGAGGCTGACATTTGATAGAAAGTACAAATCCTGTAGATGACAGACAACAAGTGAAAGAAAAGATAAACAGTCGTCTCTTCCAGCATCAGTCTTTAGGGAAAATCGAAGAAGGAGGACTGTTAACTGGACTTTCCTGCCTTGGCACTCAGCTCTTTTTGGCCCACGCTGCTGGGAAGTGATTAAATACTGTAGATCACGCCTTTTGTTGGAGTCACTTATCACTGTGTGTGAAGAGATCACAGTTTGTGGGTAGACAGTTTCACTTATAATTAGCTTGAGAATTTTGCTCAGCTCTCAATTTTCTACCTTCTGTCTGTGGCACAGCTGAGTGCCTGACAAAATTTGGGTTCCACCACAGCACTTCCAAGCTTTCCCCCCCACTTCTGCTCACATCCTTTGGATTCTCATCCCTTCACACACTCCCTTTTCTCATTAGAAGCCTCTACTGCCTGAATGCTCAGCTTCATCAGTATTTCTACCTAAACGTGAAGGAAAACATGAAATGTACTTCCTTCCTCCTTGGGGCTCATAAATACATTGTGTCCTGCTAAATCATTCATGTCAGGAGGTATTTGTCTGTGTGCCTGAGAAAAGCACTTCTCAAGATCAAATGCTGTGTCTTTTTGGACTAGTACCCTCCAAACAGACATGAAAGTAGACAGATGTGATCTTCCCAATTTGTTATGTTAACCTGCTCCCTCCCCCATTTCCAACTATGCAAGTAAAAAAAAAAACCCCATCATTCTACTCCATCAATAAATTCAGGATGATACTTTTTGGATTTCTCAGAGATATATTTTCTTTTCTTTTTCCTTTCCTTTCCTTTCCTTTCCTTTCCTTTCCTTCTTTCCTTTCCTTTCCTTTCTCCTTTCCTTTCCTTTT
>VWZI01001755.1:445617-472127 GCA_013396835.1 Psilopogon haemacephalus | reverse complement strand
CCTTTCCTTTCCTTTCCTTTCCTTTCCTTTCCTTTCCTTTCCTTTCCTTTCCTTTCCTTTCCTTTCCTTTCCTTTCCTTTCCTTTCCTTTCCTTCCCTTCCCTTCCCTTCCCTTCCCTTTCCTTCCCTTTCCCTTTCCCCTTCCCCTTCCCTTTTTTTTTTCTTATTTTTATTTTGTCCCCAGATAGCCTTTTCTGTTTTCTCATCTCTTACGGGTAAAAATGAACATACCTGTCACATCTCAGTACTATTCTTAGTCCATCTATACATACACCAAAGACTAGTTTAGGAACAGAACACGTATCATCATTTTCAGTAGAAATGTTAAAATATAAAGAATCCCCAGGCTATTCCAGACTAAATGCAGACTACCAACAGGGTAGACAAAAGAAGAACGAGAAGCTGTCTCAGCAACAACACCCAAAAGAGCACACAGGTCACCCTTTAACTCAGTTAATGCAGCTGATAAAAATAGCATGACGTTTGCATCCTCTCCAAACATCCCATCTGAGATTAAAAATTTGTTCTTTGTCATTGGTCACCACAATCCAAAGATCATTATTGACCCTAATTGGGGTTTTAATTTGGTCTTATCAATAAACCAGAAAGTGTCTTCACCTTTGTACTTGCCTCCTACAGGGCAACCAGCCAACAAGCAAGCTGACACCATCATTGCAATTTGACACACTAATGCTGCCCAGCATTTTGTTTCATGCCTCTGTCACACATGCAGGCACAATAAAGCTATGTGGAGTCTACCCACACAGATCTTTTTCTGCATTAGGTGGAACTTTCCTGAAGCAGTGGTCCAAAAGTTTCTGCTTTGAATGTATTTCTAATATTAATCATAAAATCATAGAATGGTTTGTGTTCAAAGGGACCTTGACAGGTGATCTAGTTCAACCTCCCCCTGCAGTAAGCAGGGACATCCTCCATTAGATCAGGTTGCTTAGAGCCCTGCTGAGCCTCACTTTGAATATCTCCAGGGATGGACCCTCAAATACATCCCTGAGCAACCTATTCCAGCATACCACCATCCTCATGGTAAACAACTTGTTCCCAGCATCCAGTCTAAATGTACTCCTCTCTAATTTAAAACCGTTGTACCTTGTCCTATCACCATAGACCTTTGTAAACAGTGTCTCTCCACCCTTCTTGTAGGCCCCTTTTAGGTACTGTAAGGCTGCTATTAAGGCTGAACATCCCAAGCTCCCTCAGCCTGTCCTTATAGTAAAGTTATTCCAGCCATCTGATCATTTTCATGGACCTCCTCTGGACCCTCTCTATCAGGAACATGTCCTTATTATGTTGAGGACTCAAGAGCTGGACACAGTACTCCAGGTGTAGTATTGCCAAGGCAGAGTAAAGTGTCAGAATCACCTCTCTCCACCTGCTGACCACACTTCTTTTCATGCACCCCAGCATGCAGCTGACCTTAGAATCATAGAATCAGTCAGGGTTGGAAGGGACCACAAGGATCATCCAGTTCCAACCCCCCTGCCATGCCCAGGGACACCCTACCCTACATCAGGATGGACAGAGCCTCATCCAGCCTTGCCTTAAATACCTCCAGGAATGTGGCCCCAACCACCTCCCTGGGCAACCCATTCCAGGCCCTCACCACCCTCATGGTGAAGGACTTACTCCTCACATCCAATCTGAATCTGCACACCTCCAGCTTTGCTCCATTCCCCCTAGTCCTGTCACTACCTGAGAGCCTAAGAAGTCCCTCTCCAGACCTTCTGGGCTGCAAGAGCACACTGTCTCATGTCCAATTTGGCTGAGGGATCTGGGGTTGTCTAGCCTGGAGAACAGAAGGCTCAGGGGTGACCTCATTGCTGTGTACAACTACGTAAAGGAAGGTTGTAGCCAGGTGAGGTTAGTCTCTTCTCCCAGGCAAGCAGCAACAGAACAAGGGGACACAGTCTTAAGTTGTGCCAGGGGAGGTATAGGCTGGATATTAGGAGGAAGCTCTTCACAGAGGGAGTGATTTGCCATTGGAATGGGCTGCCCAGGAAGGTGGTAGATTCGCTGTCCCAGGAGGTGTTCAAGAAAAGACTGGATGGGCCACTTAGTGCCATGGTCTAGTTGACTGGATAGGACTGGGTAGCAGGTTGGACTGGATTATCTTGGAGGTCTCTTCCAACTTGGTTGATTCTATTATTCTATTCTACATTTTGTATCCATCAGCACTCTCAAGTCTTTTCTGCAGGGCTGCTCTCACTTTCATCATCCCCAATCTCTGTTGATATCTAGGATTGCCCCAACCTAGGTCCAGGACCTTACAGTTTGCCTTATTGAACCTCATGAGATTCTCCTCAACCCATCTCTCTAGCCTGCCCAAGTGCCTCTGGATGGCATCTCATACTTCAGTCAGCTGAAAATTTGCTGTGGTGCTCTCAATCTCACTCATGGATGAAGATATTAAATGGCAGTGTCCCCAGCACAGACCCTTGAGGGACACCACTTGTCTCCCCTGGACATTGAGGCATTGCTCACTACCACTTGGATACAATCATCCTAGCAATTCCTTATACACTGGACAGTCCACCCATCAAATCCATATCATCCATCTTAGAAAGAAGAATGTTGTGGGGACTGTGTCAAAGGCTTTACAAATAGACAAATAGATGACATCTGTTGGTCTTCCCTTGTCCACTGATGTAGTAACAGGATTGTAGAAAGAACCTAGGGTTCAGCAGGCAGAGCTTGCCTTTGGCAAAACCATATTGACTGTCTCAAATTGCCTCCCTGTCCTCCAAGTGTTCCAGTATAGCTTCCAGGAGGATCTGTTCCATGCATAGAGGTAAGACTAACAGATAAGTAATTACCAGGGACCTTGTTTTCATCCTTTTTATAGAAGGGTGTAATACTTCTGTTCTTCCCACCTCCAGGGACTTCATCTTACTGCCATGACTTTTCAAATATCAAGGAGAGTGGCCTTGCAAATACATAGCAACCTCGTCACAAACAATCCTGGTGAGAAGCTCCTATTTCTAAAAATGAATGTGAAGATATTTCATTCACATTCTGTTCCCTTCATTTCTTCTGCTGCTTCAGGTGCTGTCTGGTTTGACAATGTTGACAATAAAGAGATTGGTGCTGACAGATGATGGCAATGGACCAAAGCAAGAAGAAATCTCACAGGTAGGAATCTGGCAGCACTACTTGTTTTGGCTCTGTGAACTCAAGGGAGTTAGAACAAGGGAATAAATAAACCCTGGTGTAAACAATTGTTCTCATATCACAGATTCTGCATGAATATATTCCACATGGAGGGGAGAACCAAGCAGCACACACAGGCTTAATACCGAGTCTTTGTATTCCTGCAAGATGTTCGTCATAAAGGCTTTGCCAGATTGACCATAGGTGGGTCAGTTTCTGCTGAGGTACTCACAAAGCCAGAGTTCAGGGAAATAAAACAACTCAGTCTTGCTTTCAGACTGCAAATAGAAATAACTTCCTCTAGGATTTGCTCGTGATGAATGATACCTTAAGGGTAGTTTGCTAATTACTGTAGAAATAAAATCAGACACAGCACATTGCTATTGAAGCTGAGAAACAGGTATAATTTGTTCCTGCATAAATATGGCCTTGGACGTTTTGCCATTGAACTTTTTTTTGCAGAGGTACAGAAACATGAAAAGCTGAACAATCTGCCAGTCTTAAATATATTCACAGTCAGTATAGCTTGCAAGAAACTGAGAGGAAGTGATTTCAATAACATGCTTGATACCTGCAATTTCTACCCAGTAATTATACCGTCGGCTTAGTCCTATTAGAAAGCAGTATTAAAAAAATTAAGAAGAGGAAATGGTAGGACAGAATTGAGCATTTGAATAAAAAAAAAATAATAATAAAAGAGGGAGTAATGATACTGTAGAGCTACTAATTCTCATTCTTTTCACTAAATACCCTTCCCTTTTACAACCCACTTTAAAATGAAGAAGTGGCATCCGCTGTCTTCACGAGTATATGCATAATTATAGATAACTGGCTTACAGGTATTTCACTCTGCATTATTAAACTTATCAGCTGAGAGCTATTTGTAAGGCTCACTCACTCACAAGGAACTGTCCATTTCTAATGACATTAATTAGTAATCTTTGACCATAACAGTCTTGAATACTTGAGCTAGCAGCAGCACACTCGACCCATGCCGTAAGTGACTTAGAGAGCTCAATCTGTGTAGCTTATCAAAAAAATTGAGAAGTGACTTGATTACAGCATGTAAGTACCTTCACAGGGAGAAAATACAAGGGCTCTCTAATCTGACAGAGGTGTAACAAAAACTGGGAGCAGAAAACTGAAGTCAAGCAAATTAAGAAAGAAATAGAACACACTGTTTGTTAATCACGATGAAGCAAATCACTGGAACTCCAAAGGAATCAATAGATTCCTGAGCTCCTGATGTCTCAAGACCAAGGCTAGACACATTTCATGAAGTCATCCCTCAACCAAACACTGTGTTTCAGCTGAAACATAGGTTATTGTTCTCACCTACAGAGTATCTGGAGGAATTTAGCCATCCATGATATGCAATAGATCACGGTTCAGTGTCTATTACTGTGGCAGAAGTACTTGGTTTTTTACTATGCTAGATAATGTTGCTGCAAGATAATCTTTCAAGCACACAAGCCTTCTTTCGGGTCTTACATAAACTAAAGTAGCAATTTCCAAGGCTAAAAACAAATTGCAAATGATTGCTCCAAGTCTGACTGTGGTTACCTGTGTTCTGCATCCAGGGTTAAAGTGGCAGAGGGGCAAAAGTGAAGCCTACTCACATGGGCATGGGTGCTCCATCTCATAGAGAATCATAGAATGGTTTAGGCTGGAAGGGAAATAAAATATCATCCAGTTCCAACCCTCTGTCATAGGCAGGGACACCTCACAATAGAAGAGGTCACTCAAGGACTCATCCTACCTGGCCTGGAACACCTCCAGGGAGGGAGCAGACAAAACCTCCCTGGGCAACCTGTTCCAGTGTCTCACCACACTCACTGTAAAAAACTCACTCCTAACATCCCATTTAAATCTCCCCTCTGCCAGTTTGAACCCATTCCTCCTCGTCCTGTCATTACAAGACCTTGTGAATAGTCCCTCCCCAGCCCTTCTCTAGGCCCTCTTCAGATATTGGAAGGCTACTACAAGGTCTCCTCGAAGCCTTCTCTTCTCCAAGCTGAAAAGCCCCAACTCTCTCAGCCTGTCCTCATAGCAGAGGTGCTCCAGCCCTCTGATCATCTTTATGGCCCTTCTCTGTACTCTCTCCTACATTTCCATGTTCTTCTTGTGTTGGGGGCTCCAGAACTGCACACAGTACTCCAGGTGGGGTCTGATGAGAGCATAGTAAAGGGGGAGAATCACCTCCTTTTTTGATGAGTGCTGGCGATAAAGGAATAGACTAGGACCTGCTTCTTAACAACAGAACATGAAGAAAACTGCTACCTCTTCTTTGTTGTCCTCATGTGATTTGCTAGAACTTGCAATAGGCATGGGGAAGTGGCTAGGCCTATTTGTTCCTTTGTATTTTGAGAGCAAGGACACTGAAAGCTTTCTGGTGAGAACTGCAGCACAACGGATCTTTCCTACTGTTAGATCTTGTTATGGCAGAGTGAGACCATATTTAAATCAGTGTCAAAGGCTCTGATACCCATTATTAGTTTCCTGATCCCTTCGCATAGAGCAGTTCATTGGTTATAAACTAGTGGTCAGACAAATCCTCAACAGGAGGCTCATAAGGATTATTTAATTATGTTACTGAAACTGTGCTGATGTACAATAGCAGTTCAGACATCACGTTACAAATTCTCAAGTCTTATGGTACTTTGGGATGCACTAGGTACAGCTGTGAGAAGCTGTCTCTCACCATACACAAGGCAAAATGGAAACTAGAGCTGTAGAGCACCATTCCCGATGACATCTCTTTATTCCTCCTGGAACAAAAAGGCTCTAGGGTTCTTCACTACAGTGGATTTAGAAAGAAAAATGAGCAGCAGATCTTTCTTTGGGACTGCTGAAAACAGAGTTAAGCATAATTTCCATAGCCTAAATCACATCTTTATTCTCCACTGTTCTCCAGAGAAAACTAGAAACTAGGTTATACAGGAGAAAGTGTTTGCTGTTCTGTCTTATCTTCTCTTAAAATAATAAATTTGTTCACCTTCAACCTTGTGTTACTCCTGCACTTGAAATATATTCCATGCCTCAGCGCTGCATGTGACAGAAAGTAAGAATGTTTTGCCGAAGGCTTGTCAACTTTGTGTTTATTTACAAAGAGAAAATATTGGCATTTTTCCCTCCTAGGGTACCAAAGATCAGATGGAAATAACTCGTCACAAACTTGCCTTGGTGCTGTAAATCATTGCTTCACCTCTTTATACTTTAGTGTTTTTTATAAGAGCTATATAATCACTTGAAAAGAGCACTTGTGGTGACAGGACCACAAGATATAGTCTTCAGGAAGTAATATAGATGTAAAAGTATTTTTAAACCAACTGTGAGTGTAAATACTTCATTCTAAGGAGATGGGGGTTAAGAATGCTCAAATTGATTAGAAATATTTGAGTAAGATCCTCTCAAAAATGACAGTAACAACAAAAAAAAAAAGTAGAAATATACATGTCAATGAAACTTAAGTCAAGGATTAAATTTCTGCTTAAGATGGCAGTGTAGAGTCTCCATCTGTATACGAGAGGCCTTACTTCAAATCTGACTGACCTCATGCACATATGCGTTTCTAGACCTTACATTTCTCAAGTAAGTGTCAGGCTGATAAGATGCAGACCTCATATTTTATAAGCACTACAGCTAAAAATATTACATCTGTATAAAGAAATTATCAGTCTGTGGATGAAAAGAGAAGGATACAGAGGCATTGTTCATGTATGAAAACAGGAGCACAGTTCATTCTGCTTTAAATCAAACATTGAAAAGAGACTGGATTGTCACTTTCCCCCAGTGACTGTAAAGAGAATCTTGGGTCACTAGTTCAAATACTCTATTCACTTCAGGAAAGGAAATGCAGGTGACATCTTCCCACTCTTAACAGTCTGTCACTGTGAATCCAACAAGATTGTTAGAATCTGAAATGAGTCCTGCATGTGGGATTTCAATTTTTAATTTATTTTTATCTTTTGTGGAGAAAGTTTGGGAAAAAAAATACTAGCACCAGATTAACATAAGAACAGAAAGAAATGCAATATTTTGATAATTTGAGGAGGGAAGAACTGATCTATTCTATTTCAGCCAGTATGCACAGAGAGGACTGAAGAAATCTGCAGAATTCAAATTAATATTCATTGCACAACACCAGTAAAAGGAAGTGCCATAGACCTGGCAACTGAGGGGACAAAGCAGTGATGCCTGAAGCATATTGAGGTGGCAGAATCCCTCAAAATCAGGTCTAGCTCCAGGCAGGGAAGATCAGGAACCTGTCCTATTTTTCTCTGTTACTGTAAAGGAAATACAGCTTTTGCAACCTTATATATGTCTGTCTTCCAGGTCCTCAGACCGTCCAGACTACCAGGCTGATAATGAACTCCAAGTGAATCTAAGGAGAATATTGTCAGACAAGACAAAAAATATATTTTAAGTCAGTTACTGCTAACTTTCTTCCAGAAATGCAAAAATAGTTCTTATTCTTATTTGCATTCTGTCTTTGGGAATATGTCACAAAGAAGATTTAATAATTAATTTATTTGCATAAAATTTTCAAAGATGTGCAGTGTCTGAAATGATTTAAAACTTGTGTAAGGACACACTGAACATATAAAGGATTTTAGATTACATAATTTCAGGTATGAACACAAGGACTTGATATTAGGCTGCTGCATTGCCTTCACATCACTGAAATTTAAGAGTGCTATTATTTATTTTGGTAATAATGTAACCAGGAGAAAAAAAAATAGGAATGCATTTTTGGCATCTCACACTCACAGATTTCCTGAAACAAGTGGAAATTATGGAGATGGAAATGCCATGTTTAGCATATTCTAAAAACAATCTGCAGTTGCTTACTATTTTAAGAGATGCATTCCCAAGATATTTCTCTTGTTTTTTGTTGAGCAATAGAAAGTTTCAAGCAATTATTGTGTTCATGACCTTCAACTTTTGGGGCTCATCTACACTAAGAGATTAGGATAGTGGCCCTGATCTAATTGTCTCATTTTATAAAATCTGCCATTCTTTTCCAGCTTAAATATTTTTTCTCAGCTTAAAAAATTCAATAATATACATTTACGTAATTTTGTCTAAAAAATAAAGTTAAGTATTCTGCAGTTTTGACTTTCACTTAACTACAGACTTCTTGCAGAAATATTGAAACAGAAAGAAGCTTAAGTCACACTAGAAATTAAAGAAAAGGTGGGGGTGGGGGGGGGAAGCCAGATGAAAAAATAAAGAAAACCAAGACAAGATCACAAAGTCTGCCAGGAAGTACTGCACAAGTTTTAAGGTGGTACTCAGAGGAGGCAATAACAAAAATTTATTACTCTGACTCAGATTTATGACAGCATACTTGAGCATGAAAACTAGAGAAGATAGGATCATGACTAAAATCCTTCCTAGAAACATTCAGCTTATTCAATAGCATATATGTTTTCTAATATTAAACTTTCTTATTGTTAAAGTTTAATTCCTTGCCTTATATAGGGAAGATATGTCATTTTCTATGACTGGTCTACAGAAGGACTTTCATTTAAAAAAAAAAAAAATTATGGAGGCTGGTGGCCTTTAAACTGTGTAAAGTCAATTTGTAAGTTGGACATTGCTGTAGATCATCAGTGTTAGTAGCAACAATGTCTTATAACTTTGGAAAGTGTCATTTTTTGGACCTATGGGAACCTCAGTCAGTATTTCGTGTCCAAAAATCAGTTGTGCTTGCCCCTCTGGGATGATATTGGATCTGCTTCTTAAGATGTACAAAAGCTGGAAGGTCTGAATGCCATGCCTGCAAATAAGCCACTAGCAGAAAGAATTAAACATATTACTTCTGTGTGGTTTTAAGAGTTTATAATTTAAAAATGAAACATCTGTATTGCCTAGCTACCAATATAAGAGGAAGACATATCACCAGCCTGACTGGAGGAACATCCTACATTTGTAAAACACAAGCTTACACATGGCTTATAGAATTTCCATTAGTTGTTTTCATAGTTCATAGACAAGTCACAGAATCACAGAATTATTCATATTGGAAAAGACCTTCAAGATCATCAAGTCCAACCTATCACCCACCACCATCTAATCAACTTAACCATAGCACCAAGTGCCACATCTAGTCTCTCCTTAAACACCTTCCAGGACAGTGACTCCACCAACTTCCCAGGCAGTCCACTCCAATGGCAAATCACTCTTTCTGTGAAGAACTTCTTCCTAACATCCAGCCTAAACCCTCCCCCCCACCCCCCGGTGCAGCTTGAGATTCCGTCTCCTTGTTCTGTCACTGGTTTCCTGGGAGAAGAGACAAACCCCAATCTGACTGTGACCTCCTCTTCTCCAGGCTGAACACCCCCAACTCCCTCAGCCTCTCCTCAGAGCCCTCTCACAGCCTTGGTGCCCTTCTCTGGACATGTTTGAGCATCTCAACATCTTAAACTGAGGGGCCAGAACTGGACACAGTACTCAAAGTTTGGTCTAACCAGTGATGAGTACAGGGACAGAATGCTTTCCTTAGTCCTGCTGGCCACACTATTGCTGACACAGGCCAGGATGCCGTTGGCCTTCTTGGCCACACTGCTGGCTCATGTTCAGCTGTCAATCAGCATCCCCAGGTGCCTTTCTGCCTGGCCATTCTCCAGCCACTCTGTCTCCAGCCTGTAGCGATGCATGGGGTTGTTTTAGCCAAAGTGTAGAACCAAGCACTATTTAATATATGAAAATTGTGATATATGAAGATTTTTAAATTTAAGGAAAAAGATAAATAGTCACATGCTAGCACTCATGTGTGTTCCAAGATATTTACAAAGAATAGTGCCTATCTTCAGTAAACAGATGATAGCAGTGCTCACTCTGCACTCGACAGTTAAAAATATGTACATTGCAGGCAGTTGCATTTCAGTTATGCTGCATATATGTGAGTAGTGATAGATTTGAAACCTTAGCCCTTAAGTAACTGTGAAACCATTGGTGGTGAATGCATTTAGCATGGAGAAAATACTCATCTGCAAAACTATAGAAATAAGAAAGCAGGCATGTGAAGTATGGGAACATAAAACACACAAAATCTTGGAAGGAAAGAAGGGAGAGGGAAGGAAGGATGGAAGATGACAGAGTGCTTTAAGGATCCCAAAGAAATCTGTCATGAAAGGAACAATGTGATTCTAGAGATAAATGCTATGGAGCTTCACTTTCTAGCCCATGTAGCCTGATGGTTTGCTGAAGAACCATTACTACTGTGTAATTTATGTGTGTCTTTGTATTGGTGCTACATTAGGTGAGATGCTACATACTATGCCATAGCTTAGGCCCATGCTAATTGGAAAAGTCAATAAAATTAAACAAAGAAACAGCACATTTCCAGCTGACCAGACTTAAAATGCTGAGAGATAACTAATGAAGAAGAAGAAATGGAGTTGTGAATTTCACTAGCTCATTTTCTAGAGACAAGGAATCTCCAGAAGACTAATCAGCCCATCCATAGTATAAGCAAACAGCTAATACCAGAAGGGTGGGCACCATACAAATAGACATAACTGTGTGTATCCTTAAACAGTAGAATCATAGAATGGTTTAGGTTGGAAGAGACCTCAAAGATCATCCTGTTCCAACTCCCCACCATAGGCAGGGACACCTCCCACTAGATCAAGATGCTCAAGGCCTCTTCCAGCCCGGCCTTGAACACCTCCAGGGAGGGAGGAGACACAACCTCCCCCAGCAACTTGTTCCAGTGTCTCGTCACCCTTACTGTGAAGAACTTCCTCCTAACATTCCATTTAAATCTCCCCTCTGTCAGTTTGAACCCATAGTCCCTCATTCTGTCATTGCAAGACCTTGTGAATAGTCCCTCCCCAGCCTTCCTGTAGGCCCCCTTCAGATACTGGAAGGTTGCTATCAGGTCTTCTCAAAGCCTTCTCTTCTCCAGGCTGAAAAGTCCCAACTCTCTCAGCCTGTCCTCATAGCAGAGGTGCTCCATCCCTCTGATCATTTTCTTGGGCTTCCTCTGGACTCTCTCCAGCAGTTCCATGTCCTTCTTGTGCTGGGGGCCCCAGAACTGCACACAGTACTGCAGGTGGGGTCTGATAAGAGCAGAGTAAAGGGGGAGAATCACCTCCCTTTATCTGCTGGCCACACTTCTCTTAATGCAGCCCAGCAATTTTGTTCAAACACGGCCTCCTGGAGCCCACTTCCACTAACATGCAGATCTCAGGGAATCCAGAGTAACTCAAGATGAAAATGAATGATCCAGTTTGCCTCTCACTTTTACCACATTAATTTCTCTCAGTCCTTTTATGGCAGATAGTCTGAAGTGGTGGGTTTGCGTTTGGGTTTTGTTTGGTTGATTTTTGTTGTAATTGTTTTGTTTTAAATTTGGAACATATATGAATATTTTTTGCCTGAAATGGATAAGATACAATATTTTCTTGCTTGCTAGTCAGATCAGACCTTTTCTGCCATTCCTTTTTCCTCACTGTATTTATCTACTATCTTATCCCTCTACCTCACGGATGTCACTAATCTGAAATCAAGACAGCTTTTGTGCTTGTTCCCAAAGGATTCAATCTTCTTCATTTTACCCAAGTTCACGTTAGTCCAATCTCTCTTTTTTTTTCCCAGCATCATCTCTGCATTGCACAGTAAGGGGGTTGAACTTAAGAAACAAGAGCTATAACCTGTCCCTCTTCTCCACCACATGATTAGTTACTATCCTAATTTGTCAGAATAACAAGGGAATTTAATGATACAATCCTTGTTAAACCAAATTACAATAAAATAACAGCTCTCCTCTTTGAAATTTATGAATTTAAACTAGACAACATTAAATTCAAATTTCTGACAGAGCTGATTGTTTTGTGGTAGATCATGCTGGCTTAGTCTGTATTTTTTTTTCTGTGCCTTCTAATCAGAGATAGCTATTTCTCTTGTGGAAGAAAATGTGCTTTCATAACAGGTGAATCAAGTAAAAACACAACTCTCTTTAACAAAGCAGTAAATAAAACCTCCATTTTTCACCTCTGAGGTTTTAGAGGTTTCACACATCTTGAGAGCAAGGAATGTAAATATTGTCTGCTGTGTTCTTTCTCCAGATACAGATATGCACAAGTTCAGATACTGGAAGAGTTGTCATGTGGCCATTCCAGCTCATGTCATTATACTATAAATAGTATCCACAGGCATAGGAAGAAACCTTGTTGTGCTGCTGCTCATAATCATGACTGGCTGTACTAATGTTTTCCTTTTTGGTAATATAATCTTAGTTAATGACTGCTTCCCACAGCCTTCTATTTTTAGAAAGGATATTTAATTATATGCCTGCTTTATCATTTCTTACATTAATTACATCTAGAGGTCATGTACTAGCACTTTTAATATTTAATGTTTTGAAAATAAATTACAATACATAAGTACAGGATAACTAATTTCCAAATATTACAGAAGGATTACAGAGACAATTACATTCTATATTGTAAATCTAGATGGCTCAAATGATGGCTAAATGGATGCTTGGTCTTTCCTTGCTAGGATATCTGTTCAGATCCATGTGGCTTGCAACAGACAGAAAGCCAGTATCAAATATGGGTGCTTAGGACATTTACTGGAACAATGCAACTGATTTAGGCTACAATTTTCAAGATATCCCCACAATACTTAATCTCTTCATGTACTCCTGAAAATCTTAGTCTCTGCTCTTTTTCACTTTATAGTGTCATCCACAAAGTATAAAATGATACTTAGATGGCTGCAGCACCTCTGCTATGAGGACAGGTTACGAGAGTTGGGGCTCTTCAGCCTGAAGAAGAGAAGGCTTCGAGGAGACCTTATAGTAGCCTTCCAGTATCTGAAAGGGGCCTGCAGGAAGGATGAGGAGGGAGGGACTATTTACACAGTCTTGTAATGACTGGACAAGGTGTAATGGGTTTAAACTGGCAGAGGGGAGGTTTAAATGTGATGTTAGGAGGAAGTTCTTTACAGTGAGGGTGCTGAGACACTGGAGCAGGTTGCCCAAGGAGGTTGTGACCTCCCTGTAGCTGTTCAAGGCCATGTGGGATGAGGTCTTGAGTGACCTGTTCTAGTGGGAGGTGTCCCTGCCTATGGCAGGGGGCTGGAACTGGATGATCTTTGATGTCTCTTCCAACCTAAACCACTCTATAATTCGATGATTCTAAAATCCTGATTACATTAAAATAATTAGGAAATCCACCCTTGACTTCATCAAATCCAGGATTCAAACTATACAGGCCACCTCTTACTTAATTTCTGTTATACAACCACCAGTCTCCAAGGAAGGAACTGAGTATGTTTGAAATGTTGTTTCCAAACTCTTAAAGAATTCTTTATTGAAACAAAATTTATTTATTATTTGTGAGTAGTGGAATGGTAGGAGGCACTCTTAGCAAGAAAGAGCTGAAAGCAAGAGAACGATCTGAGTATGTATGCTGTTTGGATATATCTATTTGCCAAAAGGCTTTCTCCAAACTATTACTCCTGAGAGGATAATTTCTAGAAATCTCAGCACTGCTCAGGGTCCTAAATTCAGGCAATGTCTGTAATGAAGGATGTAGTCAAGTCAGATTTGTAATGGAGCTGGTCAGAAAAGATAGGTGAAGGCTGAACATCATCACTTCTTTTTATAGACGGAGAGCTAAAGGACAAAGCATCATATAGGAAGAAACAACTAATCTGAGAGCTGCATTAGGTCTTCAAAATCCTCATCAAATGCAGCCATTTAGCCTATCTGTCTATAGTCCCAATTTTATTAAAATACTTGCATGCTAAAATATTGCAATTTTCAAATGGTGCATCTAAGTGTAAGAAGAACATCAACATGGATTTGATGAGTGGACTGTTCAGTGGAAAAGGAATTTGCTGGTCACATCCAGAGGGTAGTGCTCAATGGCTTGAAGTTCAGATGGAGCGCAATTGACAAGCGGTGTCCGTCAGGGGTCCATACTGGGACCTGTGCTGTTTACTATTTTTATCAGTACTATGGAGAGTGGGATCGAGTGCACCATCAGCAAGTTTGCATATGACACCATGCTGAGTGCTGCTGTTGATACACCAGGAGGAAGGGATGCTATCCAGAGGGACCTGGACAAACTGGAGAGATGGGTCCAGGTGAACCTCATGAGGCTTAAGAAGAACAAGTGAAGGGTTCTGCATCTGGGCCAGAACAATCCTCACTGTCAATATGGACTGGTGATGACGTGATGTAAAGCAGCCCTGTGGAAAGGGACTTGGGCATGCTGATGGTCAAGAAGCTGGACATAAGCAGTGTGAGACTGCAGCCCAGAAGGCAAATCACATCCTGGGCTGCATCAAAAGATGCATTGCCAGCAAATCCAGAGACGGAATTCTGTCACTTTGTTCTGCTCTGATGAGATTTCACCTGGAGTACAGTGTCCAGGTCTGGAGCCCTCAATATTGGAAGGATATGGACCTGATGGAGCAAGGCCAGAAGAGGGCCACAGAAATGATCAGGGGGTTGGAGCACCTCTGCTACAAAGACAGGCTGAGGGAGCTGGGGTTGTTCAGCCTGGAAAAGAGGAGACTCCAGGGAGACCTAATTGCAGCCTTCTAGTAACTGAAGGGGGCCTAGAAAAAGGGTGAAGAGAGACTGTTTACACAGGTC
This sequence comes from Psilopogon haemacephalus, assembly GCA_013396835.1. Taxonomy (NCBI): domain Eukaryota; kingdom Metazoa; phylum Chordata; class Aves; order Piciformes; family Megalaimidae; genus Psilopogon; species Psilopogon haemacephalus. The sequence goes on along the minus strand of VWZI01001755.1, from coordinate 457,343 downwards.
TGTGGTCTTTACAAAGGGGCAATGGCTTCAACCTAGACAAGATTTAGATTGGATGTTAGGAACAGGTTCTTCACTATGAAGGTGGTGGAACACTGAACAGGTTGCCTGGGGAGGTGGTTGAGGCCCCATTCCTGGAGATATTCAAAGTGAGGCTTGACAGGGCTCTGGGCAGCCTGAGGATGTTGCTGCTGACTGCAAAAAAGTGGTTGAACTAGGATTCTGTGATTCTTATAGTTTAAATGAATGGGGTTTGCTTCTGCTGTAATTCATCTCTCCTGATCACAGAGCCCATCAGGATCCTGCTTATGACATCGAACTGAGTGATGAATTGAATATGTCAGAAGGCAAATTGGATCCTAGGCTACATTTACAGGCATGTTACAGGAAGACACAGAGCTGTCGTGATCTCCAGCTACACCTAGAACATCATGTCCATTTCTGGTCACCACAATTCAAGAAAGACCGAGACCAACTGGAGAGGGTGTAAAAGATATTCAAAGAGCTGGAAAATCTGCCCTGTGAGAAAAGGCTGAAGGATTTAGTCCTTTTCTCCCTGGAAAGGAGAAGACTAAGGGACATATCATCACAAAATTCTGGTACAGGGCAAATTAGAGAGAGGCTCCACATGGAGGAGACAAAGGAGTGCATTGGAAGTGGTTTCACCTTGACATAATGTGCTGTTTTGAACTAGCTGGAGGATTTGAATGAGAAATTAAACTATAGGTTAAGAAAGGAAAACAAAATTTGATTCTACTTCACTCATTTGTTTACTGAAGTGGTATAAAGTTAGAATCAAAACAAAGATAAGACAGGCCACTTTGTGCAGTGCTGGCTGCTGCATCTCTCTTCCTGCCTTCTTAGCTGAATCTGAATAACTTCTAACTTCTTCCCTGCTGCTAATCCCCTGGCCAATCTACTTTGACGTATCTTGCATGTCAGGTAGATAGCAAGTGGGGGAAGGTGGTAGGGTGGTTGAAAACTCTTCTTAGGGACTCTGATCTGTGGGAGGAGTGTGGTGTTCCTGTATTACCTCTTTACAGTATATACCTGTAAATATCTGTTATATATTGTAAATATCTGTTTGTATATTGTGCAAAGCTGTAAATATAAAGCTTCATTTCCTTAACTTCCTGATGACTGAGTTCCAGCCTGGGTTATTTCAAAGTGTGTGGAGGGTGGGGAACTGCCAAACCACCACACATAAGTTTTTTTACAGTGATGAAGTTTTCTACAGTGATTTCCCATTAACTGGAACAAACTCCTTAGGAATGTGGTAGAATCTCCATTTATGAAGGTTTTCAAGACAGGATTGGACAGATTGCTAATTAATATCAACTAGGCTGCCTTTCCCATTGAAATCTTAGACCAGCCAATATTTTGAGGTCTTTCCCAACCTTGCCTATTCTGTGATGGTTCAATAAGCTAGTAAATCATAATTATCAGGAACTGGTAGTGCTGAGACAACTGTCAAGGATTCTAATAGTTATATTTTAGTATAGTCCAATATTTAGAGATCATAAGACTAAAAGCAATTTCTTCACTATGGACCAGCTCTTCTGATTTGGACTGATATTTGAAAGTGTTTCTTGTCATCTCAGCCTCTTTGCCCTTACTCATTTGTAATGTTTTTAGGAGATGCCTTGGAAAGCTGCTACTCTTTTGGTCTTGCAGGGAAACATATCCCCAGATTTTCCCATTTTGTTCTGTTCTTGGCAATGGCAAGTGATATCACTCTACGCACTTTCAACACACTCCTCCACAGGGCACAATTTAAATTTCTCCTCATCCCTGCTGGGACACAGAAATGAGGAAACAGCTGTAAAAGAAAATAAACTTTTTTAAAGGGTGCTTATGTTCAGGCAGAAGGAAACTTCCCAAAAGCCTTTAACTAGCTCCATGCTCCATCCTGATGTATCTCTATCCGAGGCCCTTATAGAATCACTGGCTTTCGGTCATTGAACTCCTGGGTTGAGGATGAGATTGGACTGCTTATTTTCTGAATGCAGGCAGTAAACAACCAAGTGCTGAAGCAACAAGCTAGGCAATTGCTTTGAGGTATAAAAAGTTGGGGTGTGAAAGAATAAGAAAATATTGAGTAAGGTACAGATAAGAAAATAATCAAAGTTCCCATTTAGATCCTCTAAGGGAAAGATAGAGATTTTTTGCAAAGACAAACCCTGTTTTGAGGGAATTCCCAGAGACCGTTTTGCTTTCTAGGACAGACAGTGAATTAGTTACCAGATTTCAGACACTGGAAACTATTTTGCTGGAACAATTTTCAAGCCAGGAAGGCTACCAGAATCAGACTTTCTACTTCCATCTCTCACACCAAAGCACTGCTGCTAACACTGTTGCGAGGGAAAACATTTACTGATACAAGCAAATGAGGATGGCATTATGACAGGAAAACTGGTCATGTAATTTCTTCTGCTAGCCTGACAATTTCACACGCTTTCTCAGATTGAAATGCTGTTTGAAAACAACTGTCTACAAAGAGCTTACCAAAGAAGCGATTTGTCAGAGGTAGTCAATATAGGATAAGGGAAAATCCAGACTGACTTCTTGTGTTGCAGCAATAAGATTGTAGTATTTCCAGTGAGTAGTGAGTCATCCCGTTTCTGGTTGAAATCAAATCTAGTGAATTTTGTCTTGTTCTCAGCAGACTGTGAGGTCTTTGACCTGCTTGCAGTGGATGATTTTTATTTCACAGTTAAAATGGTTAAGAGCTAGTTCTTTGGAAGCACTGGGTTTGTTCTGCAGCTCTACAATGAAAACTATTTCTTGGAATAGATTTTCTGCCTTTAGGAGTACCTTATATAATGATCCGTGCATGGAAAGAGGCTCTGAACTCTGTCTCCAAATGGTTCATCAGGCAGGAGTGAGCAACTGCTCCCTTTATCATGGTGTCCAAGCCCCTAAAATAATAACCTCTTGACTGTGCTGATCTTTGAGGTAGTGAGCATCAGATATTTTTTTGTGGCTCGTGAACTAATTACTCAGAACATATTGTAGAAATACAAAGGGGAAAATTGATCCAACAATGTGCTACCTGGGAGCAGTAGGTAAAATCTGTACTGAAATCTTTAAGATAATACAGAAATCTGTTTTAATTCTGCATGCAGGGTCAGAGGGAAATACTGCTGACACCATCTGGCCTTCAGCACTCAAATTCTATGAATAAAGTGTTGTGTTAAATTCCTATCTCATTAAATCAGCTGTTTAGTTCTGCTGTGTTCTGCTACTGCAGCTCTGATTTGCATTTACAATGTTGTCTGTAGTACCTTGTAAGGCAAACAAAATGCCTAAACTATGAAGTATAATATAATGCAAAAGTTGGGTGAGCTACATTCTTGTCTAGTTAAGTACATTTTTTACATTCTTTACATTCAATACTTGTTGAGTAGTATATTTTTTTTTTTAACATAATGCTGGGGTTACAAGGAGCAATCAACATCCAAAAAATTCAGAACAGTCAAAATACCTCTGGAGTTTCACAAGAAAAATTTCCCTGCCAGCACCATTCAGGAACCATTAACCACAAGAGCGTGGAAAAATGTCTAAGAATAGGCCTATATCTTTGAAATGGAAAGTTGCTGTTGAAAGTCCTTAGATTGGCATCACTGGAGATTCTGACGGATGATTAAGACAAATACCATCTGGACAAGCAACAGTGAAGTGCCCCCAATATGCTATTGCCTATCAGTCCTGGCCTTTAAACATCAGCTGTAAGTGACTGTCAAGACAGGATGGGTTCTGTCACAGGCCCATTTATTCCTCTTTAAAAGGACAGGATGCTTGGCAGTTACTAGGTTCTCCAGGAAAAAAAAAAAATGTCAAAAGAACTGTTCTCTTCCCAAACTTCTTTAAATGTGTCTCACAGTTCCTGTGATGAACTTAGTTAAGTAAGCATCTGGGATATTGTGTGCACTGCTTATTATACTGATCGTTAACATTTCAGCCCTCATTGTGGAGATCTAAGTTTAGTATCTCATCTTACACTTTGAATTTAAATATAGCAGGGTATTTGTTTTGTTCTTGCATGGACAGCAAAATATCAGGGTGTCAGTGTGCAAAAAGAAATGTATAAGAGAACACGAAGAACATTATTTTATACAAACCAGCAAGTCTGTGGCACTGTTCATAAAAATACTCCAAAAACTAATAAGACAAAATCAGTTCTGTTCTCTCCTAAATATTAATATTTCAGTGTTTGCAGAATTTTGCCTGAAAGCTCTGGTTTCCAATAGCGTCATGACATGAAGGACAGTTTAAACAGTGCATAACAAAGGAGAAAGAGGATAAACTTCCTGGTAGTTCCCTCTGAAATATTCATTATGTGTCCTTCCATCACTGCAGAAAGGAAATTGGATTCAATGACTCAGCTGATCCTGACAGTACTTTGTCATACTTCCAAAATGTAGAGTCAGTACATAGATATGAAGGTCTCTGTGAACTCAGGAATGCTCTTTGAACACCAATGTCAAAGCTAAAAGGAGGACAGTGGTTAATTTTTCCACCTTTTGTGTATTTCACTGCTCTTCTGGTTACTGCTAAATTAGAACTGTCAGGCTGATTTTTATTCATGTAGCTCATACAGATCATCTTCTTGCCTCTGAAATACAACAGATTTTATCATTAGTTATTCCCTAAGATATCTTCAACCTCTTCCTCCATCAAGTGATACAAATAGAACACAATGTAAAATAGAAATGCTTACTAGAAGTTTTCCAAGAGGTACTGCCTCTTTGCTTATTAAAGAGCATTTTTGCTTGCTTGCAAAAACAAATGGATACATTTCCTAGTCCCTTGACACTCCTCTGCAAGTGTACGCGCCTGATACGAATTCTGTCACAAGCCAGTGGGAAACAATCTTTGTTGGTACTCATTGTGAAAAGATTGGCAGCGAATCAGTGTTTATATCCCATTACAGTTCTCTTGAGCTGCTTATCTTTCTGAAGTGCTAGCATTCATTTTAGGCAAATCCTGCATCCTGCCACAAACCCACTTCCTAACTTGGGTCAAGCCACTTGGGGTCAGATCTAGGCAGAGTGTGACTACGCTGAGCACAATGGTCATGATGCATGATTATGTTTAATCTGGTGTCCTCTCCCTGACCACTGCTACTAGGAGAACAAAGTGCTAAATCCTGAGGTGTAAGGGGAATTTGCCTTTCTCTGCCCCCCTCCCCCTGGTAATAGGAATGGTGTCAGAAGCCAAGAAAAAAAGATAAAGAAAAGCAACAATAGGAAAATAAATAAATAAATTTATTCTTGAGACAGAAATTAACCTAAGAAATTTCAGTAGAAGGGTAAAGAAAGAATACGCAAAAGAAGGGGAATCTTACAGAAGCAAGTAGCAGGGAGAAAGCATTAAAGAATGATAATACTTATAACATTCTTTGTTGTGGATATGTATTTAAAAAATGAAGCTGTTTGAATGAAGGTTTATCAAAACTAAGTAGTCAGATACAGTTGAGGCATCTATTTAGTCAGCATCTGTCATCTCATAGACAAGGCTTTGGCCCAACCATGTTATGAACAGCTGTTTTATGCAATTTAAGACACAGAATATGTTTGTAGGCTACATAAGTATGAACAGTCTTTATATTTTCCACCTGTAGGCAAAAAAAAAAAAAAATTAGTTCTATAGGCTCTAGAATCCTTTGTTTGAACTGAAACAGAGTCACAGAATTGCTCACGTGTTTGGTGATCAGTTTTATAGCTAGGCTAACAACTAACTCTGAAAATTCATTTCATAGAGTGGATTGAGTTGAAAGTGACCTTAAAGATCATCTAGTTCCAGCCTCCCTGCCTTGGTGTCTCCCTGCCAGGGATAATTCCTACCAGACCAGATTACTCAAAGCTTCATACAGCCTGGTCTTAAATACTTCCAAGGATGAAATGTCCACAACTTCTCTGGGCAAACCACTCCAGTGTCTCACTACCCTCATAGTAAAGAATTTCTTCCTAATGTCTAATTGAAGTCTACCCTGCCTTGGGTTAAAATCATTGCCCTTTGTCCTATCACCAGAGGCACTTACAAATATTCCCTTTCTAGCTTTCATTTATGTCCCCTTCAAGTACTGGAAGGCTTCTATAAGGTCTCCCTAGAACCTTCCCTTTTCCAGGCTGAACAGACCCAACACACTCATCCCTTTCTGGTAGGAGACCCGCTTCAGCCTTCTGATCATGTTGTGACCCTACTCTGGATCTTCTCCATCATGTCCATGTCCTTTTTTATGTTGGGGGATCCAGAGCTAGACAGTACTCCAGGTGAGGTCTCACCAGAGCAGAGAATAATCTCTCTGGACCTTCTGACAACACATTTTTTAATGCAGCCCAGGATATGGTTTTCTTTTTGGACTGCCAGCACACATTGATGGTTCATATTAAAAGCTTCATCGACCAGCACACCAAAGTCCTCCTCTGCAGGGCTGCTTCCAGTTCAGTCATCATCCAGCTTGTACTTTTCTTTTGGATTGTCCTGACCCAGGTGCAGGACTCTTAGTCTTGTTGAACTTCATGAAACAGTCATGGGTCCACCTCTCCAATGTTTCCAGGTCCCTCTGGATGGCATCCTTTCCCTCCAGCATGCTGACCACAGCTTGATGTCAGTGTCAAACTTGCTGAGGCTGCGCTCAATCTCGATGTCCATGTCACTGACAAAGATGATAAAACAGCACCAGTCCCAGTACCAATCCCCAAGGGACTCCAGTCACCACAGGTCTTTGAGGTATTGACAGGTTATTGAGACAGGATATTTAACAGAATATTGACAGGATATTTGATAGGATATTGAGACATTGTTTGCAACTCTTTGAGAGTGCCCATTTAGTCAATTCCTTATCTAGCAAGTGGTCCATCCATCAAATCGGTGTCCTTTTAATTTAGAGACCAGGGTGTCAAGTGGGACAGTGTCAAACCCTTTGCAGAAGTCCAGGAAGATTATGTAATTTGCTCTTTGCTTATCCACGGATGCTGTGACCCCCATCATAAAAAAAAGACTCCAAGATTGTCTGACAGAATTTGCCTTTGGTGAAGCTGTGTTGGTTGTCAGCAACCACCTCTTTGTTTTCCATGTGCCCTAAGAGAGTCTTCAGGAGAATCTGCTCCATTGTCTTGCTGGGTAGTGAGATGAGAGTGGCTGGCCTGTAGTTGACCAGGTCTCCCTTATTTTTTTTTCAGAAGTAGAAGTTATGTTTTCCCTTTTCCAGTCAATGGGAGCTTCACCAAAGCACCATGACTTCTCAAATATGATGGAAAGTGGCTTTGCAACTTCATCAGCTAATTCCCTCAGGACCTGTGAATGTATGTCATCAGGTTCCATGGATTTGTGCACCTTAATGTCCATTAGATGGTCTTGAACCTGGTCATCACTTATAGTGGGCACATCTTCATTGTCCCAGTCCTTGTCCTTGCCTCCTGCAGTTTGGATGGTATGGTTAGAGTCCTTACCACTGAAAACAGAGGAAAAAGGTACCTCAGCCTTCTTCACATTCTCTGTGACCAGGTTTCCCATTTCCTTTTGAAAAGGGGCCACGTTTTCCCTGTTCTTCCATTTGTTTCCTAGCCAGGTTCAACACATTATATCCTTGATACAAGTTCCCAGTAAGCAGCAGACCTCTAGAGATTGGATCAGGACAGCAGATGGGTGTCTATGTACTTCTAAGAGTTGTCCAGTACTACAGTCTTTCACTTTTTCTTGGTTGTGCTTGTCATTATATGGGAAACTGATGTAGTTTCCTTATTTCTCTCTACCTGATAAAGCATGTTTTCCCTCTTCAACCTGCAGTGCTGGGTATCTGTTGTGCATGGACTCCTTGGGTTTTGAGGGAGACTTCTTTCTCTTGGTGATTCTTGCTTTTGCCAACTTCCACTCTGCATTAACATCCTCTCTCTTTGCTGTATGAAAAGTCATTCTGTTCACACAGCATGAGGACCTGTGCTGCCTCAGAACTTGTCCATTAAAGAAGGTGACTGAGGACAGAATAATGAGAATGATTCATAAATATTAGCAAGTTTTTTAGTTTAAAGTCAGTGAACAGAGAGCTCAATGACAGTTACCAGACTTTGCTTCATACTCAGGATAAATAGTAAAGATAAAATCATCGACACCAAGGATCATGTCTTGTGAATATTCAACAGCAGTTTACAGATCCTCAGGATAAAAAAAAAGAAAAAAAACCCACAAAGATTTAAAGTGGTAATTTAGCATGGATTTCCTCATTGTTAAAATGTCCTTGCTGTGACAGAACTGTAACAAACCTTGAGCATTCCTTCCATTTAGTTCGTTTTTATTGTATTAATAAAATTATGAGTTTCTAAAGTAAATCAGATTTTATAACTCCCACACAGAGAGGAAGAAACCAAAAGCCAGCATGCTAAAAATGTCATAATTTGCATTCTTATAGTGCCTTTTATCAAAGAATCTCAAAATATTTTTTAAATGGCTATTATTAAGGTTTTCAGAGAAGAAAGCAAAAAGAGACACAATCGCAAAGATTAACACTTTTCAACTTGGATATAAATATTAGACACAAAAAAACCATGGCACAGCATTCAGAATATTTGAATACATACAGCTGGTAGTACTTCTGAAAATCAGGCCATAACTGACTTTCAAGTCAACAAAAGATATTGACTAAAATTAACTACTTTCTATTTAAACTAGTTGTTGCTAAAAAATGTAATTGCTTAAGATTACATCTGGTTGAAAAATGAAATTTTTCACTCCCTATTTTGAAATCTCAAGTCTGAGTTCCTTCCTAAAAATCAATTTGTTTCAAATCTTTATTTCACTTCTCTATTTACTAAGAGAGTACATATTCACTAATCACATATCAGTGATTAATATTACTTCTCATCTGGTTTTCAGATAAAACAACACAATTAAGATTATTAAAAGGGTTATTATTAATTTAAAAATATAAATAATTTGGAGCCTTCCTCCTCCCTCATTATCTACAGTTACATGCTGACCAGAGATGAATCTACTTTACCCTCAGTGACTGTTTAGGCAAGACAAAGCACGGCTCACTGATGGCCTCCAGACACTTCTACAAACAGTCTTTGACATCTAAAATGGCATACATATCTGTGCTCAGAAATTCTGAAGCAGTTCTTGAGGGTTAGGTTCAAGTAACAAATATTGCCCATTCTGCTCAGGTCCTCCAAGAAAGGCTAAAAGGTCTGCAAGGCATGCAAGCGCCTCGGAAAGCGAATGGTTGGACATGATGGGAAAGGATAGAGAAGGAAGTCCACCCTCCAAGAGCAGGCATTGGAGCAAGAGGCCTACTCTAATCCAAGAGAATTTGGGATAACATTTTATCAGGCTGATACAGCTCTCTGGCTTTCCTTTATGGTAAAGTTCAAGGGGAAAGAGAGGAAGATGACTTTAAACTTCCAGTCTTATAGTCTGTGAGGTTTTGAATGATCTAGAGATAAGGATTCAAATTAACTTAAGCCTTGGTCTTATTTCCTGGACAAAGTGTTTGAAGAAGGTTAATACTGAGCAAAAGGACACAAAACACTACTGTTGGCATGTATTTTTCATAGAAGGCCACCCATCTCTCTTCAGTGTTTTCCTGCACAAAAAAACCCAACCCATGCAGATGTGGGCAACTCCAACTTCCATTCATTCTTCCTGTGGTTTAACCCCAATAGGGAGTTCAGTATCACACATTCACTGGCTTTTCTTATCCCACTGAGATAAAGAGTTGGAAGGGCAAAACTGAGAAAACTAGTGGATAAAAATCTTATATTTTAATAGGTAAAGCAAAAAAACTGTGCATGCAAGCAAAGTAAAATAAGGGCCATTTGTTATTTTCCATTGGCAAGCAAGCATTCAGTCATCTCCAGGAAAATAATGCTCCAATATGTGGAACAGTTACTTGGGAAGATCATAGAATCAGTCAGGGTTGGAAGGGACCACAAGGATCATCTAGTTCCAACCCCCCTGCCATGCCCAGGGACACCCTACCGTAGATCAGCCTGCCCACAGCCTCATCCAGCCTGGCCTTAAACACCTCCAGGGATGTGGCCCCAATGACCCCTCTGGACAACCTATTCCAGGGTCTCGCCACTCTCATGGTGAAGAACTTCCTCCTCACATCCAGTCTGAATCTCCTCACCTCCAGCTTTGCTCCATTTCCCCTAGTCCTGTCACTACCTGATAGCCTAAAAAGTCCCTCCCCAGCTTTTTTGTAGACCCCCTTCAGATACTGAAAGGCCATAATAAGGTCACCTGGGAGCCTCCTCTTCTCCAGCCTGAACAGCCCCAACTCTTTCAGTCTCTCCTCCTAGGAGAGGTGCTCCAGACCTCTGGTCATCCTCGTGGCCCTTCTCTGGACACACTGCAGCTTGTCCACATCTCTCTTGTAATAGAGGCTCCAAAACTGAAAGCAGTACTCCAGGTGAGGTCTCACCAGAGCAGAACAGAGGGGGAGAATCATCTCCTTCAATCTGCTGGCACTTCTCCTGATGCAGCCCAGGATCTGGTTGGCTTTCTGGGCTGCAAGTGCACACTGCTGGCTCATGTTGAGCTTCTTGTCCATCAGCACCTCCAAGTCCCTCTCCGCAGGGCTGTTCTCCAGCCAGTCACTGCCCAGACTGTATTTCTGCTTGGCATTGCCTCATAACTCTGAACATGCCCTCTTCCTCTTTTTTTTTTTTTTCCTAGCCTTTATTGTCAAACATGGTGTTATATGGCCTGGGATATCCCTTTGATCAGCTGTGTTCAGCTGTCCCAGCTGTGTCCTCACCCAGGATCTTGTCCACCCTGGTTCACTCACTAAGACAGCATCATGAGAAACAAAGAAGGCCTTGAGGCTATGGAAGCACTGCTCAGCAATAGCTAAAAAATGTCATTGTTATCACTACCCTTTTTGTCAGAAATCCAAAAGACAGCACCACACAAGTTTCTGTGAAGAGCTCTGTCCCAGACAAAGCCAGTACAATTCCCCACACAAAGATGTGGCTATGCTTTCAGGTCACCCATGTCTGTATTTGCCTTCATAAACCTCTTTGTTCCACCCCTCAGGAAGCATCATGGTACTCTTTCTCAAGGTGCACAAAAAAAGCAATCAAACAATCAAAACCAAACCAATGAAACAAAAGAACTCACAAAACTAAAACCACCCACCTAAACCTTTATATTTCAAGTACATTTTCACCCAGGTTAGTGTGATTATTTTTTACTCCAAAATTCCAGATGAACCTTCCAGATCTTTTAGCATGTTTACTCACCATCGATTTCTACTGCCATAATTCTTTATCAGAATCCGCTTGGCAAACTACGTCTATTAAACTGTCAGTTTGGGGTGATTCAGTTCAAGGAGGAAGGAAATAGTCCTCACACTGAGAGTGCAGCCTGGAGTAGAGATGTTAAAAAGTAGCCCTGTCATTAGAAGTGGCAGCAAGATACCAAAAAGAAATCTATTCAGACTACACGATGGTAAAACTCATGCTGATGGAAAAAATGGAAACATATAGCAGCTGTCATACACCTTGTTTCAAGAGACCCTTGCTGTTTGCAGTATTCTGAGAAACTATCAATTTCTAAGAATGCTGCCTTGATTCATTCCAAATTGCACTGCCCTAGCCATGAATATTTGTATTTTTCCCATATACAAAGCCCAGAAAACAAACAAACAAAAATAACTAATGAAACAAAACCTTCCTTGGATTTTTGGTTGGTTGGTTGGTTTAGGGTTGTTGGCTTTTTTTTTT
>VWZI01001755.1:354269-445606 GCA_013396835.1 Psilopogon haemacephalus | reverse complement strand
TTTTGGGGTTTTTTGTTTTTTTTTTTTTTTTTTTTTTTTTTTTTGCTTTAACACTTCATTAACTTATCAGCTTGGAAACAGAGTTTACCCCCAGCCAATTCCCATCTGCTTCTTCAACAGGTTTTTTTCAAGCAGTAAGTCCATTATTACTGCTAGAGTACTGCCTTTTTTCCTATTGTCAATCATTTCTACTCTTCTTAAGTGAAATGTTCCAGCTCAGAAACAACTCCCAGTAGGTGCCTGCTGCCCAGGCATGACCTTAAAACTGAGTGCTGTCATCATTGAAGAGATGCAAACACTGAGGCTCTCTGCACCAGTATTTCAGAAGGAAACATGCTTTGTGTATAGGACTGTGGCAAAGATCACATAAGTCAATGCGACAACAACTACTTAAAAAGCTAATAACAGTTTGATTTCTGCCTGAAGACTCCCAGCCGTTCTCAGATGCCAGAAGCTTCATCTTCTGCTGCAGTTACAATTCTTGTGGAATGCAAATGATTCAGCTACGGTCAGAGCAAATTCAGTAGCAATATCAAGTTATCTCAGTAAAAAAATCTAGTACCTTTTTAAAGCAAGGGATGCCTCCTGTTTCTGTTTGATCCTGGCAGAAAAATAAGCAGGGGAACATGATTTTACAGTCAGCTTTCCCCTTGCTGAGCCAAGGCTGATGAAGACACTAAGGTGCCGCTAGTGCTATCTCTCTGAAAAAATATTCAAAAGCAAAGCTGACAGACGAATTTGCAAGTCTGGTACCCAGACATTAAATAGTCTGTATAGCACAGGAAAATCTTGTTACAAAGATCTTTTACTTGCAGCTGAGTTAGTTCAGCTTCTTCCTCCAGGTGTTCGTCAAAAATTGAAACTGGCTATCAAAACCAGAAAGATGTCTCAAGGCAAACAAGACAGGTTTAGGATCAAAGGCTGATGAGAAGGTTAGTAATCTATGTTGAGGACAGCTGAAAAGTTCACCCTGGAGACAAAGCTTGAACATACAAGCAATTTTTTTTTCTTTTTCTTTTTTTTTTTTTTTTTTTTTTTTAATATTTAGAATATTAAAAGGTTAAAATGAAGAAATTTGCAAAGGTGGAAAGAAACATTTGTGTTCAGATTTCACTGCATTGTCTTCTTCTCATACATACTACCGAATCACGCAATAGCATGAGTGTTTCTTATTAGCTGAAATGAAGCTTAAGGTCATATGGAATAAAGCCTAGCTTACCACTGGAGAAGAATGGAAGCTGATTTAATGTGCTTAGGACCAATTTCATTTGCAACCGAGATGTGTTGTTACAATTTTAATGACTAGTGTCTTAATTCTAAATTGTAAATCGAATTTTGGAGAAGATCTGAAGGTCAGTTCCAAAAGAAGGCTGAACAGAACATAAGAGATGAATTTATCTCGTTTCATTGACTTGTTATTTTTCTATGTATTCTGAGGTTCAGAGTGTTCTGGCTCTTTCTGGCTTGCTCTCCCTTGCTTGCTTGTTTCTCCCCTCTATCTGTCCCTCTGGCCTTAACTGCTTCTCTGTATTGAGAACCATTTGGGCTGGTAGGGATGCTGACTGGGAGTGGGGAGGAGATAATATTCTGTTAGCTGGGTTTTGTACAGCTGGACTTCTATTCCAGGGGGATTAGCTGGGCTCTTGTCTACTTGTAAATGTCTATATATATTTGTACATGTTTATTACCTTTTATATTTAGTGTATTTTGTAAATAATAATTTAATTTGACTTTCAAAATTCTGACTAGTGTGATAGTTTACCTCTGCAGGGCAAATCCCAAAACTCTAAGTGGTGTAAATCCACCACACGTGTTTATTTGAAAGGAAGATCCATGAAGTTGGCTTGCCAAATGATTAAAGAAGGGAGTTCTGTGAAGAAAGGCATCAATGCTTTGGTTAAACTGATGAAGCAAGGCTAAAATAACACAAATGCCCAACCTCAAAATAGAATTTGAATCCTTGAGTGCCCAAGCAAAGGCCTTTGACTAATTAACTGAAGATAAACTGACACCCCTTGAGCTGATCACAAGACAAATGGAGTACATGCAAAACATACAACTATGCTCCTCAACTCTCTACCTAAACCATGCTAAATGTCAACCAGAATGCATAGACAGCCAAGGCTGAGCTATAAAACCCATGAGATGAACACCTCTTAAATAGGAAGGCAGATAGCAGAAGGTGGTTCAGGAACACTTCCACCAGCTGCAGTTGGTAGGAAAGCCTGAAATGAGGACAGTCAATAGACTGTGCTCCTTCTCCTCCACTGAGGGACACTTTAAGGTAAGAGATGCACCTTCAATATACAGCTTAACTTTTGCTAATGATTCTATTATATATTAGAACTATTGCAAAAGTTTGTATATCTGACTTTGTCAGATATTGCCCAGGATTTATTCATCTGAGATCATCTTGCATTTAGTCAGTGCATTTATCACAAGCAATCCCAAATCTGTTGCTCTAATAAAGCATTTGATTGTTTTAGCATTCTGAACCTCTGTCAGTGTAAATCACATTGGGGCACAAGAGAAGAGGAGCAAACCTTACTTCTGTCAAATAGATCCAGTAAAAGTCTTGGACTCTGAAACAGACAAATCTTACTTAAAAGGCAGCAGGACAGAATAAGGAGTCTCTTAGAAGCAGAAAACCATTTGCTGAGACACTATGACACAAAGTTATTTTAACTCATTTAAGTCACACTTCAACATTGTACTAAAACCAGAATGTTGCTGTGACCTGTTTAATATCTGTATGCTATAAAAACACTGGATAATGGATGGAAAACCTACTCCCTGTAGTTACAAGGTTATTTTTTTCTGATTTTATTCTTTAGCATTATTTTGGCCCAGGTCAATTCTCATCATTTTCTCACAAACACTGCCTTTCTTTGCTGAGCTACTCCTCATCTGCAGAGGAGTAGCATTCCTCCTTCCTGAAAGCAGTGATGAGGAAACTACACTGGGTGCTGTCTTGGTAGACTGAATTTCTTTCACTGCTTTTTTCTTCCAATTTCTCTGTGTATTAGTGGCAACGACACAATGCCAGAGCTGTAGGTGAACACCATCTCATATTCAACTTTCAGATTCTCATAGCAGTCAACAGCTTGCTAGAAATCTTATACTGATTAATATTTGTCGGTAACTGATACTAAATCCCTCTAAAGCAGGATGCTTGCTCTTAATACTAGTGCTAAAAGCTGAGTTAGAGTAGAAAACCAAAAATTGTTACCATGCTCAGCTTCATTTTATTCAATACAGGGACTAAATATGAGCTAACAATCTGAGTTACTGTAGTTAAATTGCCATGATTCTTTTTCATGGAGGGGAAAAAAAAAAAAAAGGCTCTCTGGTAGAACCAGACTAATTAAAATATGCATAAAATAGGTTTAAAAAGACAACTGAAAAATATGAAATTATTACTATGGAACAGGTTCAAAGAATGCTAACAGAAACGTGAACTTAAAATGAGGCACTTGAGGGAGCAGAGAAAAAGGCTAAACTAAATAGAAAAAAGGGAATACAGAAAAAAAAAAAACATTTACAAAACCTTCCTATCACTTAGTATACTAGAAAGGCAACAAGAAACGTTAGAAAAGGCCTTATTTACATCACAAAGCAAAGGTAGTGGTTCTTTTGGTTTCAGGGAAGTGACATGACTAAGTACTTGTCCCTTTATATATGCTTTGCCTTTCAGAATTTTTCACCTGATAGTTGTTGACTGTTGTAATGGGTGAAGAAAGATCAATGATGCGATGTTTATGGTGTTTTGAATAACAATGAAACAGGCAAATTCCTAATCTACTCTGTGTCTACATTTAGCCCCTACCTGGGGCTAAACTAAAGCATTGAAGTTACTCTATCACTTGATAAGCCCTCCCCAGTAGAGGAGATTCAGGAATAGCAAACACCTACAGGCTGAAATGGAAATTATTTTATTGAAGTAGTCGAACTAAAACCAGTGCAAGATAGTGCACCTTCCCAGTGGAGGTGCAGAGATTCAGATTGGATATGAGGAGGAAGTTCTTCACCATGAGAGTGGTGAGGCCCTGGAATGGGTTGCCCGGTGGGGTGGTTGGAGCCACTTCCCTGGAGGTCTTTAAGGCCAGGCTGGCTGAGGCTCTGTCCAGCCTAATCTAGGGCAAGATGTCTCTGCCCATGGCAGGGGGGTTGGAACTACATGATCCTTGTGGTCCCATCCAACCCTTACTGATTCTATGATTCTATGAAAGTTATACTCAGCCCCATAAAAATGAATCAGTCACAATATCCAGGAAGATAGTCTTCAGGGCAGGTTGGGGGGTGGGGGGGAAGTACAAGGTAAAGAAGAGCTTTAGAAGGAGGTACACCTCTCCTCAGCAAACTTCCTCCTTTATACCAAGTGTGATGTTCATGTTATGGGATACACCTGTGAGCCAACTCTCAGAATCACAGAATTAATCAGGTTGGAATAGACCTTTGAGATCATCAAGTCCAACCTATCACCCAACACCATCTAATCAACTAAACTGGGGCACCAAGTACAACATCCAGTGTCTTTGTAGACACTCCCAGGGGTGGTGACCCCACCATCTCCCTGGGCAGCCCATTCCAATGGCCAATCACTCTTCCTGTGAAGAACTTTCTCCTAACATCCAACCTAAACCTCCCCTGGCACAGTGTGAGGCTGTGTCCTCACATTCTGTCACTGTTTGCCCTACCTGGCTACAATCTCCTTCTAGGTAGTCATAAAAAATAATAATGTCCACTCTGAGCCTCCTCTTTTCCAGGCTAAAGAGCTCCATCTCCCTCAGTGCCTCCTCATAGGGCTTGTTCTCCAGACCCCTCACCAGCCTTGTTGCCCTTCTGTGGATATGTTTGAGGAACTTAAATCAGCCGTCCCAGCTGACTCAGAACTCCTAATAGCCTGCAGCCCATGGTTGGATTGTGATTCTGTCCCAACAAATCTATAACATTCTAGTAAACTTTCTTTCCTGTTAAGATATATCTAACAGGAAAAAAAGAAAAAAAAAAAAAAGAAAAAAAAAAGCTACATAAATTAATTTGGCTGATACTTCTTTAGTGTATGAATACATTACTTGCTTTAATATTTCTCATGCTACTTCTGAAAACAAATTTTCAGTGTGAATTTCATGCTTGTCCTTCTGGGACACTGTGATTTTACTTTAATACTCTGTATATTTCATTTGTACTTTTCATCCTCATCACATAGGTCTCAGCTGTAGACAGAAAACCTAGCCAGGCAGCCTCCCTGTTAGAAAAAAGGCAGACAGATAAGAGATAAGATGAATCAAGAGATAGAAAGCCCTTCAGCAAGCAAATCAGAAGACACCTTTTCTGTCTATTGACTGTGTCCCATGTCCTGAAAGATCACCCAGCAGCACTTTTCACTCTGAAATAGAAATGAGAACACGATCGCATTTCTATCATGTTAATCAGAAAGACTATAGCATAGTGGCAGTTTTATACCAGATTTGGGAGGGTCCATGATACATAGATCCCATATCCTTACATGGAGTTAAACTGTTTTATGTTTTAACTAAAGCTGGACCAACAGTACACACTTTATCAGATAAATGCCTGTTTGATATGGTAGTGGTGTACCTTGTTCACTACTGTAACATTCAAAGCCAGATCTGTAACCACAAATTCAGAATAACACATTTTTACATTTACAATTTTTGTGTTCTGACACTCTTTCTGGATTCTCTATTGCTTTTCCATTGTGACCTGGTAGGGCATAAATCCTGCCAAATTAATTCAAACCCCTGCTCTCCCCTCCTCCTGTAGCAAGGTCGGGGGGTTGAGGATGTGAGCAGAACTTGAGGGTTTGGGCCAGGAAAGCCCCGAGGGCTGAGTGTACGGCACATGATCAAGTCAGGTGTCTTGTGCTGTCCCTCAAGTGTTAGGGTGGACACCTAAGCGCAGAACTTTGAATTCATTGGCCAAAACAATGGACGCTAATGCCTATTGTCCAGTTTCACCTTTCAAAATAGTGTATTTAAGGGGGTGATTTAGAGCCGTTGCTCTCCTTTTTCCTGCTGCTTCCACCGGGACTGGATGTCTATTTGTGCCTCTTTCACAGCGGCCATGTGTTTGCAGCTTGCATTGCAGATTTGCACCAGCAGCAGCAAGGCAAACCTCTCCTCCTCCTCCCCAGGACACTTTGTACTTATCACATCTGTGAGTATAGGTGGGGTCAGAATTCTCCCTGTTACCAGGTCCCTGTTCACCAAGTTGTGATTGTTTAAACTGTTTAAGCTCTTCAATTCTGAGTTTATTAATAACCTTTGTGCAATAGTCTCTTGTCAGCCAAACATCCAAAGAAACTCAGTGAATTTTCCTGAATTTCAAAATATTAATAATAATAAAAAATAATATTTATTTTAAAATTAATAAATCATAACATACTATTAATAATCATAACACATCGCAAAATATTATTATACTTTGCATGTCCCAACAAAGTTAAGTAGCAAATTACACATTAAACAGTTAAAGATTGTTTTTAGATTAGGTTACAAGCGGCTAAGGGGTGAGTAGTCAGATAATGGATCTGCCATTACACTTTAGAAACCCTCCAGCTTAATGTACTTGTGTAGATTCTGAGGTGGAAAGAAACTTGCATAAACATTTTAACCAGCTTCTAAAAGCTGGCTTCCTTCCTCAGCTGGTGTCTTGCACAGCTACATGTGTTATACACTTGTCTGATGAGCAAGCTTCGTTAAGTTCTACATCCCATATTTCATCTACTGTATTACATGCATTAACAGTTTCATAACACTCTGCATATTTTATCTGGCAATGCTTTAAGTTTAGGTTGTGTGTTACACATGAAAAATTCTGCAAGTCGGAATGAGGCTTTATAGAACTCACTCCAGATTTCACAGTGCCCAAATGTCTCCCACATACTGCACACAAACTGTTCAAATTATATGGACACCTTTGAAAGTTACCCTTTTCTTATATACTTACTTGCTGCTCAGAAGAACATTTATCCTTACTTGTGTTTTCAGTACTGTCTGGAATATGATGCTGCATTTATCTAGGGGTGAAACCTAAGCATTTGCCACTTCCTACAGATTCATGAAATCCAAAGGCACAAACAAGAGAGATGTTCATTTTATTACGTAGAAGGAAATAGAAAGGGAGCATAAAGTAACACTTTCTTGAAATGCCACTGAATGTCATATGGTCTTTGCTGAGTTGTTGAAGGAGGTCCTCTACATTAAAAAAAAAAAAACAACATTGGTGGCTCACCAGGAGAAGTTACCTGGTCCCTTCCTTATCACCATTCTTCCAAGGAAATGACTGAGAAACAAGAAGATCTGATGAGTTGCTCTGAATTGCTCTCTTTCTTTGACATACTCCCACAGCCACTCCATAGTAGAAGAGATACATGATTTTACCTGACAAAAGACAGTCAGTGTCAATTCAGCATTTGTAAATTTGCTCTTACCTTTAGCCATGTTGCACAAATCATCTCCTGAAACACGGTCGGCCATTCTATGTGATCAGATATATGCTTGGTCAAAGTATGAATATTAGCATCCTTGTCTCCCTTAATGTATCGCTGCTGTGTAGAACCAGTTTAGGTCAGATAGCAGCTATGGCAATATCACAGAATGATAGAAGGTTAGAGGTTGGAATGGACCTCCAAAGATCATTGAGTCCAAAACCTCTGCCAAAGCAGGATCGCCTAGAGTAGTCCACACAGGAAGGCATTCAGGTGGGGTTTGAGTCTCCAGAGAAGGAGACTAAACAGCCCCAGGTATCTCAGTCTCTCTTTGTAGGGAGATGCTCCACTGCCCCAGTCATCCTCATGTCTCTCTCCAGCAGGTCCCTGTCTCTCTTGAACAGAGGAGTCCAAAACTGGACACAGGCATGGACTCTAGTTCCAAATTTTCCATTAGTTTTTCAAGATAACAAAACATTTATAAGTGATTCAGGGGGGTGCTTGGTTTGCTTGGAGTTCATGAGTGACTCAACACATGCAGCTCAGCTTTTGGATCTGCACGCACACAGACTATTTTAATCTATATATAAATCAAATGCACAGCTATGGTTTTCTACAAATTAAAATGCTGGCTCCTTGAAATCAGAGGGAGTTTTATGTTTGTCTTTAATGAATATTTGGAATGAAATCTTGGCCCAATGTGCTTTGTTACAGGCTTAGACACATGCTTAAGTATTTTAATTTTTGAGTCAAAGACACACATTGGGAATACAAAGAATCTTTTAAACCACAGTTAATATGGTTTTACTGATCAGCTTATATACAAATAAATTAAAATTCAGTACTATTCATTTTAATCCTTTAATGGCAAAATTTTTATGAAAGGTATAAACAAATGAACAGGAGAATTCCATAGCAACATAAGATTTACATTTTTAAAAGTCAGACTTAAACAACAACTGACTTGTGCATGTATATAATTATCCTGATTCTGTTTTTAAGAACATTCATGTGTTAAGTTTTAGATATTAAATATCTTGAGTTATTAAACATTATGAAAATGAAACATATGTAAGTGAAACCTCAAGGGACAGACCTACACAGCTTAATTGTAGGAGGTAATATTGCAGCATTACTACTAAAAACAAAACAGAACATCTTTAAAATTACCTGTTTGTATATTAAGTCCCTTCATAGCCAAAATATATGTAAGAGAAAATAACATAGCTCAACATTTAAATGAATGTTAGGGGGACACAGAGAGATGATGCCAGGGGAAGAAGCAGCACTTTAATGCAGGTATTTGGTTTACAATTAAACTTCAGCTCACTTAAATAGTTTTTCACCATGGTATTTATAAAAAGCTATTAATCAGAATACCAATTCCTAAGCCTAGAAATTTTGGCTTGCCTTACAACTTTTAAAATAGTGTAAATCTTCTGGCAAACACATTTTGCATCTAGTCATTAACCTACCAAGATATGAAATACCTGACCTCCCAGTTTGTTAACCAGTTAGCAGGTCAAATCAACCACCAGAATTAACAATATTTAATACCCAAGAGTGCATATCAACATTGTCTATGCTGGTGATAATAATCTCCTCATGTAAAATCTACCTCAATATTTCACCAGTAATGCTTGAACAGCCTCATTTATGTATCAACTGTTTTAGAAAATGTGCCCTAATATCTCCCAAGACACATATACAAAATGCAATAACTTGCACAGAAATAATGCCCTACAGTATAATAATATACTTGCATAGGAAAAAAAAAATTACGCTATGTAAAACCTATTCAAACAGTAAAATGGATACTGATGCAGAAATATGTTCAGATACACAGAGATCTGGTCATCTCACGTTACTAAGAATTCTGAACACACCCTTCAGGGAACGTCTAAAGACAGCAGATTCTAAATCAGATATACTAATGGAGGAGGAGAGGAGAGGTTCGGTTCAGAGAGGAAAGGGAAGAGAAGAGAAGAGAAGAGAAGAGAAGAGAAGAGAAGAGAAGAGAAGAGAAGAGAAGAGAAGAGAAGAGAAGAGAAGAGAAGAGAAGAAAAAGAAAAGAAAAGAAAAGAAAAGAAAAGAAAAGAAAAGAAAAGAAAAGAAAAGAAAAGAAAAGAAAAGAAAAGAGAAAAGAAAAGAAAAGAGAAAAGTTCTCTTCCACTTGTATTTTCCATGCATGCTTGCTAGGATGTTATGCAGTGCACTATCTGGGAATACTCCGTAGGGCCTAATGTTTTTTTCTGATGCAGATATCTGAGATACACTGAATGATCAGTGGAATAATTTTTCTACATGAAAATGTCTTGCTGGTTGCAAATTTTTATTTCTCATACCGTTCCCTTTCTTCACATTTTTCTTCGATTAATGGCTTAGAAACTGTGTGGTGTTCACTTCAGTGATATGCATCTTACTACAATGAGATCCAAAAGAATTATTTTGTTCTCATAACAAAACAGTTCTAGATACTCCAATGTGACTCACCGCCCATACTGCTACAGTTTTACATCTATTTTTCCTTAACACTTATACAGTAGATAATGTTTTCCATTTATTTCCTAGTAATGCAAAAGATTTTTGTTTTTTTTAAATGCTGAATGCCATAACTATTGGGGGGGCAATGGAAATATTTGTATTTCTGGGAAAAAAAAAAAAAAAAAAAAGATCACTACGAGGGGAAAATTGTAATTGCAGCACTTCATTTTCAATCTGTTACAGCCTTGGGGGTCAGGCATCCTAGCAATGCTGACCCAGCAGTTAAAATTAAAAACATCACTTCCAGCTACATGGGTCTCTCTGCCACTTTTACAGTAGGAGCATAAGGCACTAAGAGCTGTTGCCATAAAAGAGTACAAATTTTCATTTCAGACGTATATCAGTCACACAATAAGATATATGAAATCAAAATCACACTCACTTCCAACTAGAAGCATTTCTAGACTTTTTAACTGTCATATGATTATCTTTCTATTTTTTGGATCAGTAGTGAAGGATGACCTGTGCCTTCTCTTTTCAACCCTATTGACATCATCTCAGTCCTGTTTTTTCATCTCAATTTTTTTTTTTTAATTCTCACTGAATTCTGTATACTTTGGAATGGCATCTCAAACTCCTATCTGGATGGATAAATGAGAATATCAGATAAAGTTCCATGTCACAGAAGACACTTCAATTCTATTTCGGTTACAAAAGGCATTTTCACAGAAGCCCTCCAATTTTAGAAAAAAAAACTGCATTATTTTTCCCTTTGTGCTTTTCTTTATTAATTTTAATTGTAGAGTTTGAAAATAAAGAAAGTGTAAGTTAAAAAAGATTACATTTTAAAAATATATAGAAAAGTAACTGTGCTGGTTTGAACTAATTGGAGGATTTGAGTGAGAAAATTAGACTATAGGCTGAGAGAGGAAAACAGATGATGCTACTTCCCTCAGAGCTCTACTGAGAAAGAAAAAAAAATGTATTAAGGGTTGTAACCCAAATATAGATAAGCCAGAATGTTCCAGGCCTCTCTAACTATGGCTGCTCTCCTTGCGTGGTTTCTTTGTCTCTGCCTTTGTAGCTAATTCTCAATAATTCCACTAACCTCTTTTCTACTGCTAACCCTCCTGGCTGATCTGCCTCCGCCTATCTGCTGCATCAACAGATGGTGAGATAAGATTGGGGAAGGGGGGAAAGGTAGTAGGGGTGGTTGGTTACCCCTCTTGGGGATTTTGAAATCTGGGAGGGGTGTGGTGTTTCTGTATTACCTTTTCACTGTATATATCTGTAAACATCTGTTAGTGGCGGTGGTTTTGTTGATTTTTTTTTTTTTTTAGACAAATACAAAATGTTAATTCTGAGCAGTACCAACAGAGAATCCTTTATTGATTTTGTAGGACACTTGGTGAATAAGGAATCTAGTACAAGATTTTCAAATTCTTCATAGTTCATCTGCTAATCTTCCACCAAAGGTAGAGTAATTAGATTCTGCCTATACATCTCTAGATTAATTCTTCTGTTTTGATACTACAAGTAGCATGGCATTAGATTATTCTAACATTACAGTCATAAACTTCAAGTGACCTACTTTTAAAGTGGTACTCCATTTCACTCCTTGATAGCATCAGGATCATAGGTCCTTCAAATTTTCTGAAGGTATGGAATCCACCAGGGCCAGCTGCAAGACTAGAGGGATGAAGAGTGGTCAGAGCTTTTAGTGCAAGTGATGACCCAATCGAAGCAACAATCTACTGATTTCCAGATATGTAGTTCCTAGTGGTAGTACAGAATTTGTACACAAAGAATTCCAAACGTTCTCCACATTGTGAGTGAAAAGTGTCAACTTGTCTAAAAATTTAAAGGAGTTTTATTGAATGAAGTTCCCTTATTTCAGCAATGAGCATAAAACCTTGAGTTTATGGAGTCTCCAGTTACTTAAACACAGGAGAGGATTTTATTTGGGTTCAAAATAATCTACCCCTTCATTGGTGTTGTTTTTGGAGAGTGCACATATCAGATGTTGGGAGGCGCTCTCACTGAAGTGAACAGGAGTCCTATGAACTCCATTCAAAGAGGATGACTTACTCAGGGTTCAAAAACTGTGAAAGGCAAAAGCTCCTTAGTTTTGGGTTTTCCCATTTATTTATTTAATTAAGTAAATCACTTCAGATCTATTTGAAAACAATAATAAAAATCACATCAGGGGAAAAAAAGTAAAGAGAGAAAGTCTTGCTTTCAAAAGCACTGGTTTTCTGCCAGTCCCATATTTTAAGTATTAAGTGAAAACAAATTAACTCAAAGGCCGAACAATTCCTCACCAGAAATCCATTTTCATCTTGGTTATTCAGTTCTTGACATACTTTTCTTTCTTTAGCTCTCACAATTTTTTTTCTCATGGCAGAGAAATTCTTACTTCTCAATGTACAACTAGATATTCACACAGGAAAATTGCACCCTTATAATCAAAATAATAATAATTACTCAACAACTTTTTCAGATATACTTTCAGATGTATATAATGAAAAAGAAACCTGAAAACAGGCAAGAACAAGCTTAGTTCCTCCCATTTTTTTTGGTCACCTTTGAAAGGCAGCTTTGTCTGTACAGGTGGCTAGATGCCCTTAACATATTGCATCTGTTATCTTTTGTATGCTCAGCACAGACTCCTGTGGAGATGTTTTCTTAATTGTGAGTCAGAAAAGCTCTTGGAATCCTGACTGTTTCTTTAACTTTATCTAATGTGACAGGCTCATTTGTCCTAAACGCTTCACTTTGCAACTCTCGGAGTCATCCTCTAGCAGTATCCTATAACATGTGTCACTCTTTTCCTACTAATATCCAATTAGGCAGTCATTCATCCTTTGCTGTTCCCTTCTTTAATCAGACAGTCATATGCAGAGATGGAAAATATCTATTTTACTCATCTCCTTTTCAATGCAGATTTATTCCCTAGAGTATATTTTCTAGCATTATGTTTATTTAACTTAGATTACTACAGATTTTCAAAACAAAGTTTCAGCCAAATAATATGAACAGCTTGGATTACACCATTTGGGAGTTATATGATCAGTAACCAATGCCAAGAGAATCAATAGACAGGAAATGATATTTAAAATGTGAGCAGGGAAATAAATGTAGAGCTTGTTGCTCTACAATTAAATACAATTCACGGTACTAAAATATTAGTAAAATAGATTCTAGTGGAAGTCTAATATTTCTTTAGGAAAATTGGATCTATCTACTTTTGGCAACCAAGTGGGAGGCAAAACAGAGATGGTCATCAAAGGCCGAGTCATCTGTTTTACATTATCTATAAATTTGCACCATTAAATAGTTAGTTGAAGAGCACAGCCTTGTTCATGGAAAGTACATAGGCCCAACCTTGACCTGCTCACAGTGGGTGTGATCAAATCCAGAAGTCTGTTCAGTGCCTGAGCAGCCCGTGGAGACTCGCAGTATTGCCAGTTAGTGACAGCTATAGTTGTAGCTATGAAGATGTAGCTGCTTGTCCACAGCAATTCAGGCTGAGATAATAAACTTCATGCAAGTCACTGAACGTATTAGGATATCACTGGCTCATAGCAACAAGCCTTCATGTTCTCCTGCTTTCACTGAGTTGTCTTCCTGTGCTTTTCCTGCTCTATCTTCTCACTCTGTGTG
The DNA here is from genome assembly GCA_013396835.1 of Psilopogon haemacephalus. NCBI lineage: Eukaryota > Metazoa > Chordata > Aves > Piciformes > Megalaimidae > Psilopogon > Psilopogon haemacephalus. The sequence goes on along the minus strand of VWZI01001755.1, from coordinate 432,006 downwards.
CACGTGACATGTATTACTACACACATACAAACACAAGAGGGAGGAGAAACAGCAGGAATCCAGGTCAAACCATCTCATATTGGGAAACACCAGCCCTGTCAGTACCATCTCTCTTGATGCTAAGGAGGAGAAACAGCAGGAATCCAGGTCAAACCATCTCATATTGGGAAACACCAGCCCTGTCAGTACCATCTCTCTTGATGCTAAGGAGGTGTCAGATCATTAGAATGGGAAGAATTTCTGTTCAGAAAAATAAAAAAGAGCAATGGGAGAGAAAAAAAAAAAAAAGGCAAATAGAGAGTGATGAGTGATGACACAGATTGATCTTCAGCTTTCTAAGCACAGTAACAGAAAATGTGGCTAAAGTAAAACATAGACACTTGCTGGACAAACTCTAGACATGACATAGCTGGATTTAGTATTAATTTGGCCTGTAAATTAACATGCAAGTTGATGACATTTCCACTTAGCCTTGCCTATAGAAATAAAAGCCCTAATTAAATAATAAAAATTGATATACTAGAAGTTTAGAAAATCACAGTCACTCCAACACTTTCTACTTAGCTATTTTATAGAGGCAATAATATATATATGACATAAACTCCTTAAAGAGAAACCTAATTTTCTGCTTTTGAATATCAGCAGCTTCACACACTGTCTTCATTTATAATAACATCAGGTTGCCATAAACTGACAAAAAACAATTCTTACAAAAGGTAATAGGCAAAACAACCACTCACATGTAAAGATTAGTCACTCTCATAACCCTCAGTCCCAGGAACCACATCTACATTGGTAAGTTAAATAACTTCATAGAATCAGCCAGGTTGGAAGAGAACTCCAAGATCATCCAGTCCAACCTAACACCCAGCCCTATCCAGTCAACTAGACAATGGCGCTAAGTGCCTCCTCCAGTCTTTTCTTGAACACCTCCAGGGATGGCGACTCCACCACCTCCCCGGGCAGTCAATTCCTATGGCAAATCACTCTGTGAAGAACTTCCTCCTAATATCCAGCCTATACTTCCCCTGGCACAGCTTGAAACTGTGTCCCCTTGTTCTGTCACTGGTTGCCTGGGAGAAGAGACTGACCCCCTCCCTGGTTATGGTCTCCTTTCAGGTAGTTGTAGAGAGCAATAAGGTCTCCCCTGAGCCTCCTCTTCTCCAGGGTAATCAACCCCAGCTCATTCAGTCTCTCCTCATAGAGCTGTGCTCCAGACCCCTCATCAGCTTTGTCAGCCCTCCTCTGGACAATTTTAAGGGAATATTGCAAAGCTCTGAGATGCTGTTGGCTAAATTATTAGCAACGATACTGCATTGGTTATGTTGCAGAACAATGATCAGTTTTCTGGCACATCTCAGGTATTATTAGGAACTCAGAACAGATAGACATCCTCTTTGGGAGACTTGGAGGGCAAATTAGTGTGGATATAGTTTGCTTCTTTCAAGTTGGCTTCAGATTTAATTTACAGTCACAGATCTGTCATCTGAAAGCATAATTCACCCCAGAAAATGAGAAAGGAAGCAAGAGTCCTTACTTGGGTTTTTTGTGCCTGCATTAAAATGTGGTATGATTAGTAGGCATACTAACATAACAGGTGTTAGTATTACAATCTTCCCATTCATACAGACCTCATAGTAAGTCACTGTGTGAAGATGCACTCTGTGGAGGACAGACATCACTGTTCCTACCACATTGTTTTGTTTACTGCCACTGATGACCATTTTTGCAGTGATCTGTGAGATGCCGTTGTGACTTCTGTAGTGGAAGATACATGTCCTGGCTTTCCCAGGCATAATCCCATGTTCCCTTCTCTCTGCTTTGGTGGAGGAAGCAGAGCACAGGGAGAAGACAAAAGGATTTGAGACATCCACTTTGAGGGTCCGAGACTTGCCCAGCCTTGTTCCTCCCAAATAAGGGAAAGAAAACTCCTGACTTCACCTAATATGGTCAGGTTTGGCAAAGTGCCATTCTGATTGGTGAATTTGTGTTGCCATTTACATTCAGTCAACAATAAACAGGCTTCTGCCACATGCTTTTCTGCTTTCGCTTTTACTTTTGATTTGCCTGGTCTGCCCTGACACATGCTCTGCCTGCAACAACATTCGAGACACTTACAGACTTCTCTCCAATTTTGGGTACTGTCTGATAATATATTGTGGGTAAATATTTCAACACCTCTCTCTAAGAAATTCTGTACCTAGATTCTGTTGTGCCTTTTCTGCCTTAGCAGCAGAAAGGAGCCTCTCAAGTCCCCTGGTGGGTAAGAGTTATATTTGAAACTAAGAACCTCTTTCCAGTTTTAATATTTGCATTTGCTACTTATTTCTTAAAGTGTTCTAGTTTTGCCTGTTCTCTGTGTGTATTCAAACTCTACGTTTCAAACATTGTAAATAAGTTTTCTGGTGAGATTTAATAAACAGTTTTCATAGTTATTAACAATCTTCACCTGGATATCAAAATTAATATAAATTAGTAATTTTGCATAATTCATAACAACTTCCAAGAGGTTATGAGACTTCAAGAGTCAGTTGTTCTTCTTTAAGTCAATAATTCAGTCTTTCTTCACCCTGTCCTCATGGCTAGCTTCTCTCTCCCTATCAGATTTGAGCTTGCCAGCATGGTTTGTAACTAGTGAAGAGACGGAACATACAGTTGTCAGGAACTTGAATATCATGGTAGCAAAAAAAAAAAAAATTGAGAAAGCTAGGATGACAGACAGTAAATAGAAACTGATGGGTGCTGAGGGCATTTAGTGACCATCTGTATATGGCAGAATGGTCATTCTGGGCTGAGGAAATAATAATAAAATATGAATTATGATTGAAAAGCTGGGATGACTTACTAACTTCATGCAGGGAAGGCCACATATTTGGTATTGCATGATAAGCTTGCCACATCCCTACAGCAGTGCCACATTAAAAGCAGGACTACTTTGAAGCAGAAGAACTCAGAGAGTATTATCAGTGGGGTTCATAAAAGTTAGATTGATTCTGGTTCATTTTTAAACTGCACATCCTATTTGCTCTCTTATGTAAAGCCAATAACTGTGTCCTGCAAAACAGAAACTTCTTAATCCTCTTCTGAATAGAACTATTTAACAGACTGCCCATATTCTAATATTGATATTTAGTTCTCAGATTTGCCTTTGCTTCTTAGTACCTTTATCATCAAGGAAATCTCACAGAAATCAATGTGCATGGTCAAAAGGTACCAATGGTGTCTGAAGTGGAAAGATTTCAGAGTGGAAGTAGCGTTACAGTGCTACTAGTGAATATCAGCATCCCTTGAGCATGAAAAGCTGTAGAAGAGGCACTATAACCACAATATGCAGAAGGCCTACAGTTTTGGAGCAGACCCATCCTGTTTTCAGAAACTTAATTCGGTAAATTGAAGGCATTCTCTTCTCTGGAGATATTCAAAACCCACTCATACTGTGCAACTCACTCTTGGTGAGCCTGCTTTAGCACAGGGTTTGGACTAGCTTATTTCCAGAGGTCTCTTCCAACCCCTGCCATTCCATGGTTCAGGATATTACTGCAAACAAGCTCAATTTCAGCATTTCAAGTCTTTCTGTTACTATTGAATTTTGTGATCATTTTTGTGGAAAAAAAGAGAAAAATATTAGAAGCGAATGAAACAAAACTTCTAGAGGAGCTGGAGAGGATCCACACAGGCCAGGACCTTCAGTTTCTGTGCTCTTTTTCTGAGCTATAAATGCTCTCAGTCCCTTCACTTTACACCTCCAGAAGCAGCTGTGGGCAAACCTGGAGAAAGTCGTTATGGTGAATGCCAGGGGTGTGTAGGGCGCGGCTTTGCTCTCGCTGCTCCTAGGGCTCACAGCTTTCTCCCCTTTTCTTTAATACAGCCAGAAATCAGAAGGCTATCAAAGCAACTCCTTGTGGATGTTGCCAAAGTGAGTTTTATCCAACTTACAGGAAACTACCACATGATCTTCAGCTTTCGGGCTCCCAGTTTAAAAGGGACAGGGATCTGCTGGAGAATGTCCAGTGGAGGGCTACAAGGATGATGAGGAGACTAGAGCACTGCCTAATGAGGAGAGGCTGAAGAACCTGGGGCTTTTTAGTCTGGAGGAGACTGATAGGGGATTTAATCAATGTTTACAAATCTCTGAGTACAGGCGGGGACAGGCTCTGCTCACTTGCTTCCTGGTATAGGACAAGGAGCAATGGATGGAAGCTGCAGCACAGGAGGTTCCAGCTTAACACAAGGGGCAACTTCTTGATGGTAAGGGTCCCAGAGCCACTGGCACAGGCTTCCCAGAGGGGTTGTGAAATCTCCTTCTCTGAAGCCTTCCCAGGACTGTTTGGATGTGTTCCTCTGTGACCTAAGATATGGTCCTGCCCTGGCACGGGTGTTGGACTGGATTATCTCTTTGGGTCCCTTCCAACCTCTGACACCGTGTGAGCCTTTGAGACACAAAAGTTATGCCTGTTAATTTTGAGCAGTTAGCTACAAAGGCAGTTAGAAAATCACATCATGATGTAGCTTCATCGAGGACAACCTTGAGAGTGTATTGACCATTCTGTTTTGTGGCATTTTGGCAATGATTTTAAGTGATTGATAAGGTCTTATATGACTCCATGAATGAAATGTCCTTCTGGGTAGAATGAATATTCTGTGAAGCAATGAAAAATATTAACTTTTGAAAAGTTAATATATGCAACACTGAGAAACAAGCAACAAAAATGCCTCCAAAGAAAACCATTTCAATTCCTATGTTCCAATAGCTCCTCATGACTGACATATCTGCAATAACTATTTAACCTGTGGCTTTTGGTTTTTTTTTTTCCTCTGACACTGAATGGAAGAGCTTTCTTGTCATGTTACAACTGAAACTAACTTGGGGATAGCAAAGGAGCTGCACACTGTTATTCATAGTGTGTATTGGTTTATGGAATAGAAATCTTTGCATCTTTTTTTCTACATGATCCTTTTTGCCATCTGCTTTTTCTGGCACAGAAGTTACATGCTGTCTTGAAGCAATTTCTTACATTTCATTTTGTTCTTTCATTCCTTCCTGTGTATCAAGGGTCACAGACTCATAACACTTCTGGGCATTTGATAGACACCTCCCTCCTTCTTCTTCTTCTTCTTCTGACATAAAATTTGTCTTTCATTCATTGTGGAGAGAGTGCCTTTTACAGATACCCTAAATGAGGCCAATGGTGAAAATGGGTTAAGAAAGATATTTTTAGAGATATAACAAATACAAGAAGATTCATGAAGAAAAAAGAAGAAGAAAAAAAAAAGTATGATTTTCCTTTAAAATCTTCCCAGAAATAATGAACTGAAACAAGTACCATGGGGGCTTTTCTAACAATTTAGACTCATAAGAGTGACCGCAGAGGTGATTTTCTCAGCTTCAGAATATGATGGGAGTTTGTGGGATAGCCCATGCAGTAAGGGCAGAGCAAAAGCAGAATGTAAATGAGAGTGTTACCAAGTATTACCAGCTCTATTCTGCTAAAGACTGATCGTAGCTGATGTATCTTTCATGAAGATGTTTAATGCTCAAAGATACCTGCTGAATGACGTTGCTAAAGATGTGAAAATGCTACTCTCAGGGGCATTCCTGTGACTGGAGAGGGTCACAGGAAGCTCAGAAAAAGGACAGCCTACAAGAAGAGCATCCTCACTGGTGCAGACAGCCAGGCATACTCCACTTTTCTTTGAGAAACTGTGTTACTACAATCAAGGGGTTCTTTGCTTAACACAGAACTCTTTTTGACATTCATGCAGGTTTTTATCCTTGCCTGTCAGAATAGAGGTTTGCCTGTGTACACCCCGAGTAGAAGTGTTTCTAGGAATATACAAGCACTGTTTAAACCGCCTGAAAATATTTTCAAGGTTATGCTGAGAAACAAAAGGACTCCTGTGCCAAGACAAATCCAGGGCTCTGCAAATAAAGATGGGCAGGCTGATCTCAATTCTTTGAGCCAATTCAAAGCTTCAACCTCTGTCCCAGGAGCAAACTAACTCTCTGTCCACCTCAGAATTCAGACACAGCATGTTAATGATTTGTTTCAGACTCTATGGCAGGAAAGCAAAGGCATTTTGAAATGGGTATTTACATTGTAGGTTTGCTTTACAGTTGCATTCATGAAAAATCCTGCAGTTACTGAATAGCTTGCAAGAATAATTTAAAATTGTCCAAGTACTTTATTTAAATGCTTAGGCATGATTTTCAGTAATGTATTGGTTTATGTTGCTAGAACTTCCAACTGCTTGCACTGCCAAAAGCATGCATTTGGGAATAATTGGGGATTGCTAATGGCATTATCTTCATTTTGTCCCCCCCTTCTTCTTTGTTTTTGCTTTTGATTGCCCGTGCAAGTTGTACTTGTAAATTGGCAAGATCCAAAGGAGCTTTTATTTGCTCTGTGCTGTCAAGCATGGGAAGGAGGAGAAGGGAGAATACAGCCACACAGATAATCACTTTCTTTCAACACCCACCATGTTTTAATCTGATACCTTAAGTGACACACTTTTTCCAGACTCACTTTTCTGAATCTTGAAGGGCACCTGGAATGTGCAGCATCTTTGATCCTGTTCTGTAGTCTAGGTACATTTTAAACCCTCTTTGCCGCAGGCCACGCAAGATGGCAATTGTCACAAGGTTCTCATGCACATCCTAGCACAGATGGCACACAATCCTCCACAACACCAACAAACATGAGGCAATCTCAGATATTTCACTGGCTTTCTTTACAGTCTGCTGGCACTGTGCCTCTCTGACCCTATTCCACATTCTGTCATTTTCCAAGTCCTGCACTTCTTTTTGGTACCTCACACTGCGTATACACCCAATAGTTAACATGTACTTGCCTTGTCCCTCTTCCCTGACTGAAGTGCATTGTTCTTCTCTCAGCCTCAATGGCAATAAAATCAGAGCCACAATCACACATCCAAAACTAAATTAACAAGGTGTCTTCTAACCATGACAAAGGATGAGAGCAAGAGAGGAGCTGTTTTGTTATGCCATTTCCCTTTTTAAAAAACTTCAAAATTTTGTCTAAAACAATTGCTTTTACTGGTCATGATACAGGCTATGTAACTCTACATAAATTCAGTATCTAAAACTACTGAGGTGGGTTAGAAAGCACACATGAAATATTACCCTGTGCCCAGGAAAATCTGGACCGTTGAAGGAATCCACCTTCCATTCAAGCAGCATTTTCTCATTACAGATCTCACCATACTCCTCTGCTTTAGTCTGGAGTTGTACAGTCTGCTCCAGTTCTTTGAGATACTGCTGCTCCCACATGCTTATGGTTTTCATGCTGAGGTCTCAGTCAGCAAGTGTAAGGGCAGCCTGCAGCTAATGATTAATTGCTGGAATAGGAAGGATGCTTTGTTCAACCACAGGTCCATGATGGCTTTTAGCTACTAGCAGTACTATGGGGACTGGAGAGCTGGTTCTATCTGTCAATGGTTTTCATGAAGTACGAAAATAAACGAGATGGCAAAATTTAGTAGCAGATTAGGTTGTAACCAGTCAGCCAGTAAAGTTTGGGCAGGAGTTGAATGCTAGGCTTCTTCTGCAAGAGAACAAACTTGTTTAGCAGACAATTGCCCCAAAGTCAGAAACTTTAAACCATGAGTAAGTAACCTGATGAAGTAACTTCCACTTTTTCAGTGGGTGGTACAGAACTCAGCCCTATTCTATTTAAATAAGCCACTGTCAGAATGATGTCTGTGGTGACAGGGCAAAGATTTAGCCAAGGTTGAACTATGTTTTAAAAGTGAAACTGAAAATTAGACTAAAGGTAGGAATTAAGTTGTTTTAAAACATACAGGTTGTGGTTTGGGGAAAGAGGAAAGGTTTATATCCTACAGGGTTCTCTCCATAATATCTTAATAAAAGAAACCTTATAGATTTTATGATAATGATGTAACTCAAATAGTAGATGGTTTAGTAAAAAAGTTCTAAAAGAAATAAATTGATCAACAAATCTATCTACACAGTAGAACCGTTATCTCTGGACTCACAGTGGTATTTTTTAAACCTTATGAGGGAATTCATCTCACAGACTACTAGCAGTGTTTGCCCTATAGCACATGCAGCTACCTCTCTGTGGGTTGTGTGGTTGTCTAGTCATTCCCCCCCAGAGAGTCACAAAACTGTAGTAAACATTTTACAGACATAGAAACTTACAGATCTCTGTTCTGCTGGATTTATCAGATGCTGTTTCATGCACATCCAGCATCTCTCTGAACTTCATGAGCTTTCTCAGATGTGTAAAAAGAAGCACAGATGCCTTCAAGGCTGTGTGACTTGCCACAAATCGACTAGCCTGCAATTCCATCTAGTCCAGCTCATACCGCATACCACAGGGAATGCTGCATTGCTCAGGACTAAATTCTTAATAGGTTTAAAACATGTGTTTTAATACATTTCAGTATCCCTAAGTCAGTCAGGACATTCTGATAAACAAACTGCAAAACTGCTTAACAGAAAATACATAAAGGATAGTCACAGTAGGAAGGGAAATATAGATATATGGATTTTTCAGCACATTTTCCAATTACTTCCATGGAAGTTATAAACCCCTTTACTTTCTGCTCTTGGTGTGGGTTGATTTATTTAGAATTAAATCAGATTTCTCTTTTTCATCTTTCGGCCTGGCACACTTCCCTTCCTTGATTCAAATCTATGGTTATTCACTGTTTACAAACACAAACCATACCTAAGATAAGACTATGCCTGTTTGAGGAGACTGGTGATTGAAAATAAACCTTCAAAAATCTCATGAAGTCTGAAATAAAGGGGAATTAAATCCTGGGACAGGTGGCAGCAGCTGAAGGGGAAAGTCTATGTAAGGAAAGGAAACAAGTTCTGAGGAGGCAGAAAGATGCAAAACAATAAGATTTTCCAGGACAAATCCAATCATATATAGCCCTCACCCACCTACAAACAACATAACTAGGAAGATTCTTTTAGTAGATGACCTGTAGATTGTTTGCCCCGCAAAAATGTGAGCTTTATTTCTGGTTAGTACACTGAAAGTTAAATCTCTTATTTCTATATTTTTCTCATGCTGTTCTTTGAATTAATAATTAAGGTCTCCACCATTGTGGTAGACCTGAAGGATCAAAATAGGCCTATAGATGTGCTGACTTGTCCAGACACATTTTTCTGCTCTCCTTCCTTCTGTTTGGGAAGAAGCACCCATGGGAAAAAGGATTAAAGACCTGGAGCCATAGACTCTGAGCACTCTGGCTTACCCAACTTTTTTTTCTCCTGTTTGCGTCCCATGGTAAACAAGATGCATGAGCTTGCCTTGTGCTAAGCCTGTGTTAGGTCTATGCTCTCTCTCTAAATGGTCATAGCAAACCTGTGGTTTCATCCAAATATTGTAGAGCTTGGCTTACTGCCATGCCAATTGGAAAAGCTATTATGTCCAAAGGCCCAACCAATCTCAGACATTGATATAAAAACAGATAAGCAGGTAACACAACATGCTTTGCTGTTCAATGCTTTACTAATATTCAATGTTCTGCTGTATCCATGCCTGTATTGCATACCGGCAATGCTAATGCCTTGTTATATATAGAAATATAAGCTATAATCCAGCCTGGAAACTGCTTTGAGTTTACCAGGAGCAACTCTAACTGTTTTCATGTGATAGCTGCATACCACAGCCAGCATGACACACACCTGCTGAGACACATCGCAAGACATCTGCCTGCACCTGCTGAAGCAGCCCTGCATCTCCTAAGACAAGCAAACTTTGAAGGCACACAGATCATTGAAAGCCAGGACCAGGTCAGAAACCATCAGCAGTATGTGGGGCCTGGGGTGAATCAGAAGTCTCAGCAGTGGCCAGTCTGGGCCAGCCAGAAAGCCAACAGACAGAACTCACTACAAGCATTTTGAGTACTGTCTCAATTTATCGATAGCCTCACAAGTCGAGAAAGAATATTTGTGAGTAAATACCTTAAGCTTTGCATTTACCTAGCTTCTGCCCTATGTAGAGGGGCCTGAGTCCAAGTGGCAATTAACCACAAAAACCTTCTTTTCTAGTATAATTAATTTCAATTGGATTCAATCATTTATATCTATTGACAGTTAATACTAGATTTAGATATAATTTATGTAATGCGTTCCATGACTGTTACAATTGAACGACTTTATTATTAACATTAGTGGTCAGGGGTGGAAAAGTTTGAATATCAACATTAATAAACAATAATAATTTTGAAAAAATAATCTCACATTAATTAATCAAACCCCTTCCATCGCAGGATCCACTTCTCTTGCCCCCTTCCCATCTTTGTAAGTAGACATTGCTCTGCAGCAGTTGTGGCTCCACTGAAATGGATTCAGCTCTGTTTGGTAAGTGGGAAGATCTATATAGACCTTACTGCAGGTCTGAGACCTTCATGCTTTGTCTGCTGTAGCAGAATAAACAGAAGAGGATATAGCTGTGCAAGAGAGACACTGCTATGGGACCATGAACACAGAGATTGAGCCCACATCTTTTGGTTGGAACATAAAAAAATGTTTTTTCAGTCCTTTTGCAAAGTAGCAGCAAGCTCATTCTCCCAATTCTCAGCATGAAAATGGAATCATCAGCTCAAATTTTATCCTTCTTATTCTGGAGTTAGGAATATATCTGGGTCAGCAAGGATGGGATTGTACTTTTGAGCTAGTTATCGTAGGTCTTTTTAGTCAGGAGGAAAGAAAAGGACCTTCTAGCCAGCAATTCATCTTATCTTAAATGAGATATCTAAACTAGGTTATACCATTAGTATCCAAAAGCACCCATTTATCTGTGTTACTATTAAGGTAATCTAAGATGACTAGTAGGACAGCAGACAACTGTACAGCACATATCTGTGATTGATCACATTAATCTCAGTCACTCTGTATTTTTCTGTGACTATGGCGAACACACTAGGAAATAGATGTAAAACTTGATAGCAGTTTGTTCCCAAATGCAAACATAAATTTACAAAGCAGGAGTAAACGCTCTCTCTTTATTTAAAATGTCTGGCTACACCTTCTAGACTTGATAACAAAGTTGTGTGGAGTCTTCAGCTTTTATTCAGTCAATATTATCTCTCAAGAGATCACACTGTTCTGCTCCTACAGAAATGCAGACTCAGAAGATCACAGCATAACTCAGGGCGCTGGACAAACCTCCTCCCCAAAGCAAGGTTACCTACAAGGTCAGACCATGTTGCTGAATCATAAATCACAGAGACCAAGAATCTGTAATTGAATTCCTGCATGCTTCCCACTTCATAGAAAATAGTCTCTTACCTTAAAAAATGATTGTTACATGTCTGGAATTCACTATCTCCCAGGCACCCAGTGACAGAACAAGAGGACAGAGTCTCAAGCTGTGCCAGGGCAGGTTTAGGCTTGATATTAGGAAGAAAGAGTGATTGCTCATTGGAACAGGCTGCCAGAGGAGGTGGTGGAGTCACCATCCCTGGAGGTGGTTAAGAGGAGGTTGGATGAGGCACTTAGTGCCATGGTTTAGTTAATTAGAAGGCTTCGGTGATAGGTTGGACTTGATGAGCTCAGAGGTCTTTTCCAACCTGCTTAATTTTGTGATTCAGTGTTTCTGTGATCTTCAGTTTATGAATCTTGAAAAATGTGAAATCAAGTTTTTCTTTTACAGTCTTGAACTTTTAAATTTTTTTTAAAATTGGGTTAGATTTTATTGGAGTCAAAGAATTACAATTCCTGAAATTTTCAGAGAATCCCCTTATGGTGTTATACTAAGGTAAGTGCGCTGGAAATGCTACTTCACTAAGTATGCCAACACTGCCAATTTTGTTTCTCACTGACTAGGTAAAGAAAATGGTTTTTTAATTGGTCAAGTTTTTTCTCTGACATTTTTATATATCTTCTATGTGCTTCATCCTCAGTTGTATTTACGTCCTCACAGAATCTCTATTGACACAGTCAGCACTATTAACTACACACATAAAACTATAATGGAAAAATACTGAGTAATCTACAGACATGCATAAGAAAAATACTCTGAGCAAATCCTCGATGTGTTCTCATTAACAGCCTCAAATGAGACTTCAGTCCATCCTCTATGCCCACAGTTTGGACATCTTTGCAAGGCATAAAAGAAGCCAGCACGAACATGTACACATAGCTGTGGGAGGACCCCATATAATCTCTTTAGGGCCTGATTGTTCCCAGGTAAACGGACATTGACCATTAAAGGTTATAGAGAAGAAAGTCACCTTACCTGACTCCCAAGTTCCTGATTCACAAACCATGGTATGGCACAGGTAATCAGGAGGTAGATATCACAGTGTGTTTCTCCTTGTTGAAGTATTTCCCTCTTAGCTGCTAAGAGATGGAAGTCTGGCAGCAGTTCACCTTGGTCTGCATTGATACTACTCTTGTGATTCTACTTCCCTGCACACCCTTCTTTTTTGGAAGCATGACTTCATCACACACAGAGAAAGAGATCTACTAAATTCTCCTCCCACTATTGCATGGCTGCTCCTTGTCCAGTTCCTGATTACCCCAAATGGGAGGCAATGTGTGGGGGGAAAAAAAAAAAAAATCTTTCTCTGAACTGAGGTGGAGTTTAACATCAGTCTAACATTTTGTCTTAAAACAAGATTCCTTAACCTGAGTGTTACAGATCAGCCTCTCCACAGCTCTCCTTAAGAGAGGATTACAGTTTAATGGCTATGAGATCATTATATATAGTGGCACTGTTTTTAAGAAGAGCCTGTCATCTGCTGCTCCATCTAATAAAGACAAGAGATTCTGCAACTCTTCACATCAAAAGACACAGCCTGATGTTTCTTATGAGTCATGACTCAATGAATTATGTAGCTTGCTTTCTCTTAAGAATGTAATTTGATCTCCAAGCATGAGCAACAGTTTTTGTATTTCAATCAGTAAACAATTGCTCTTTAAAAACATTCCAACTAATGTTTATTTGTACAATCTGTCCTTCAGCAGAGCCTTAGTTTGATGAAGGAAAAGATGTAACTCTAATAGCAGAGTGTCTGAAAACTGACAAAACATTACATTTGATCATGTGTGATTAGTACACTAAGGATGTATGTGGTTTGGAAAGCTGATACAGCATCTCCTTGAAATGATTGTGTCTTAAATATTTCTTGTTTCTGAACTGCTATCACTGCAGTGAGTTTTTTCTTTTTTTTTTTTTTTTTTTAATTACAGGGATCGAATTGCCTACCAAAGAAAAAAAAAAAAGAAAGAAAAAAAGAAAGAAAAATGGCATGAGTAATGCATAGTCTGAATGAAAGAAAAATGAAACATTTTTTTTTTCTTCAGTCTTAAGTTAAAAGTGGTTACTGTGGATACCTCTTTCCCTTGGGAAAACTGAAATGAGGTCCCTGATTCCATTAGAGATGTCAAACATGGAATCAGTATCAGTGCTGAGACCTTGGCTGGTGAGCAGGTTGGGTGGGCACTTCCAGAATAAGCAAACAAGATGTTCTTTCTTGATTAGAACAATTTTGTTGCAATTAAGCAGGCTACAAAACAAAACAACAACAAAAAGAAATAACCTGGAAGATCAAACTGTAACTGAAAACTTGAATGCATTTATATAACCCTGAAGGTAACAACTCTAGTGCAAGACAGCTTTAGATAGCCATTTTTCAAACAGGAAAAAGCAAGACATTCCTAATCACCCCTCCAGGGGAGAAATGTTGTCCATTATACAGCACTTGAGAAAGTCATTAGAACACAGGCATTTAAATACACGATAGAAATTTCTTGTAATTTCTGTGGTAAGTAATTTTTAGAGCTCTCCTCAAAGAGCTGCATATCACTTTGCAAGATTCATGCAAACCAAAGTAAGGCACTATTGCAGTGCAGCCTTTCAGAGACTCCTGCAGCACCGAAGGATAACACTGGTCAGCAAAGTACCTCAAAGCAAACTATTTCAAAGCACCACATCCAGATTTAGTTCTTTAAGTGTAAATCATTGTAAATTCCTGGCTTTTGATAAATGTTAAAAAAAAAAAAGAAAAAAAGAGAGAGAGGGAAATGTCATCATCTCCATCTTCCATACTGAGAAAATACATCTTTACCAGCACTACTTTTTCTTCCAGTTCATGTTAATTTCTTTTTTGCTGACTAAAGCTGGAAGGAGTGTGCTTTTTGTGTGTGTGTAAATACAGCAGGAAAGCTTATTTTGTTGGTTTTTTTTTCTTTAATTTAATCTCCTTGCTCATGGCTTTCAAAATTATTATATTAGCTATTCTCAGTGACAGAACAGTAGTAGATTTAGTACATCTATATCTTGTTCTGGGTGTTCACAGTACAGTACATTACCAACGCCCTTATATATCATAGCTCTTTTAGTGCCACGGTCTTACAGACAAATCGCTGCTATGACCATAGACCTCATGGATACAGCTGTGCTATTTTGACAAGTCCTTAAATCACCAAGTAGATTCCGATACACAGTGACAAATATTTTATTTTCTACAAAGTTCCTTTATAGTCAATTGAACAACTCATGATTTTAAAAAATTAAAAAAAAAAAAAAGATACTCAGACTCCATATTTATTGATCAACTCCCTATGCATTTTGTTTCCATGTTCTGGCCCATTTTTATCGTTGTCCTTATCCCTAATACTGATCTCTTTTGCTTTTCATGTCTTCTTTCACTCACAACAATGATACTGTGATAAAATAATAATGCTTTCTCACTGATGGCTGTGGGTGGGTTTTCAGGGCTCTTGAGCTCTTTGGGTCAGGCTGTGCTTTGAGACCTCTACAGTGCAAAAGACCCTTAAGCCAGCCACAGGACTCAGAGGCTGTCAACTGAAGAGTTCAAACAAAAGTTTGTACAGCCTGTAGCTAAAAGAGTTCTAATCTTCTTCAGACCAATGTTTCTGTAAAAAAAAAAAAATTAAATTTACAATAGACAGAATAATCAAGTGGATGCAGTTCAAGTACACAGCAATGCCATAAATACGTGAGAAAGAGATACATTACCTTTCACCTCTAAATTTGTGTTTCAAATCCAGACTCAGTACCTAAAATGTTAATTTGAGCCTATGGCATCTATTCTGTGGCCAAGATGAAGTGAATTCCTGGTCTCTGGCCAGTTTCTAATGGACAGGTGGCAACTACCCAAGGAAACATAACTACAATTGCCACTCCAGTGGGGAGTCATAGCAGTGGGACAAAGACTGAATGGTCAAAAGAAAAAGTGATCTCCTCACACCCTCCAAAGAGTTCAGCTAAAGCAAGCCTGAAACAAATGGGCAAAGCACTGTGGGAGAAGATTGTATTATGATTGTCCTGCTATCCTTTTTCTTTCTGAATAAAACGGGAGAATTGTTTTTCCAAGGCTGTCAATCTCACACCTTTCACAATTTGAGAAATAAAGAGAGAAATGTTGCTCTGTCCCCCCCTTATGAGATCTCCCTACTGTGACAGTGAGTGTTGCCAGTCACACACTTGAGCTCTAGATCAAAACCAGGTGGCACAGCAAACTGTATTTAAACTTTGACCCTCAGTTCCACTCTGTTGCACCACTTTTGCTTGGAAAAAAAGAAAAAAGAGGTTAAAAAAAAAAAAAAAGTTGTGCTAGCAACAAATGCTCTTCACTTGCCAAAGAACTCATTAAATTGATATTCTACCTCAACCTCAAATATTTCTCTAGTGTGACCCCTTCCCAGAGCACCAATTTTGAAAGGAATTTGATAATGAATTTGTCTTCCAGATTCTGATATTGTGTTTTCTTTTCTCTTTTTCTTTTAGAACAACAGAAGAAAAAAAAAAAAAAAGAAGAAAAAAAAAGAACAAGGAAAAAGAAATTGATAAATCTGTCTAGCTAGTATGAGGAAACAAAATGACTGCTGTGCAATGTCACAGGCAGTAATGCCTCAGATTCAACTGAAACAGCACTGAAAAATAGTTGAACAGAAATCTTTCATGTCTGACTTCATAGGTCACCCACCCCATGCTATGCCTTCTTTCTGTGAATCTCTCAGCTAAGTACTTCCAGCTAAAGTAGTTCAAATACATAGAATGAGAAAAATCAACAAAGAACAAGACACAATGAGCAGTTTAGAAATACCACTTAGCTAGTGCATTGTAACAGGCAGCACTGGATTAGTAGCAGCAAGGCAAACATCTTGCTCCACTTGAGAGTTTGTCTTACAACTTTAGTGACATGGTCTACTCAATGTGGTGGTGTTGGGTCATAGGCTAGACTTGATGATCTCAGAGGTCTGTTCCAGTCTCAGTAACTCTGTGATTCTGTGGTTCTGAGTACATTTCACATTTATCCTTCTAGTTTCAAATATGCTATCAGGTACATACATGGTCAGAGCCCAGTTGATGTTCATCTGAGTTAAGAAAATCCACAGGCCCTGTGATGTCAGAAAAAAAGTTACATTGAATTAGCTTAACAGAAGCTAGAGATCATGAAAAAGTGTATTAAGTTTAAGCCCCTCCTGAGCTCAAAATCTCAATAAATACTTAATTTGATTTGGAAGTAAAAAATAAACTTCAACAATAAAGAGAAGGTATTTTAGGTAAGGGGAATTACAGAGGATAGAGGGAGATGGAACAAAATGCAAGATACAGATATAATGTAAAGGGAATTACAGAGGATATGGGGAAGGAAAAAACCCCAAAAAATAAAGTAAAAAACAAAAAAAAAATAAAAGCCATAGATGGGAGTGGATGGAAGTTGAATCCAAGCAGTGAAGATGGAAATTAGTGGTAGATGCAGATGGATGCTGGTGGGATGCAGCAAGTTAGAGTTCCAAAGATGGCTGATCTCTCCACGTGTTTGGTGAAATAGCAGCAGGGAAGCTGAGCTGGTGAGGAAAGCAGAGACCAAGAGAAAGAAACAGGAAGTTCATCCTCCCTTTATAGGGGGTCTAAGCAGGAATTGGGAAGGGGCTAAATACAACAGCTGAGGGCGGGTCAGACCATTCCCAGGGAGGAGTCAGGCTCCAGTTCCAGGTAAGCCTCCCTGGGAGGGCTTAACCCTTTACAAAAATATATTCCATGAAAGAAGCTATCTCAAGATAGATATCTCTAATACATAGAAAACAAAGACATGGAAATTAGGAAGGTTGTCTGTGGAGGACTTTTTGAGTAGCAAAGGAGGGCATGATTTAGTTGAGCTGAGCAATCCTCTTTTTGAAGATTGTCCTTGAATCGTCCTTGAACAAGCAGAAATGAGGAACGTAGAAGTAGGATGCAGAAAACCACAACGAGGAGGAGCTGAGCTTGTTTATAAGAGAATGGAGACCTATTAGAATATGCCAAATATTATATATTAGCCAATCATATTGCTTGTTTTGTAACTACCCCACCTTGGGGACCGTAACTGGCTTGTATTGATTAAACAGAGAATGCTGATTAACCATATTGGTGTCTTATCGTTACTCTGGGATGTTTTCACTGTCAGTTGTCTTTTACTAGAACAACAGAAAAACTCTCAGATGGACAATATCTTGGATATCATATTTCAATTTAAATAAAAATAAAATAAATATGGACTATGAGTAACTACCACACCTAGTATTAACACCAGTACAATGGAGTGATGAAAATATTTCTCTACATTTTGCCTGTATGTTTGTGTGTTTATATATGGTTACACCTCCAAAACTGCAAAAGCTACACAATAGGAACAATTAACTCTGCAAAATCTCTGGAATAGTTGGGACTTTAAAGATTTTCTGCATTACTTGAGGATTACTTCTCTTTAAAACATATGACAATAGCAAACTACTTGTAATTGGCCAAGAAAATCAGAAAAAAAAGAAAAAGATAAAAAGGCTACAGGAGTTGGGGCTTTTCAGACTGGAGGAGAGAAGCCTTCAAGGAGACCTTATAGTAGCCTTCTAGTATCTGAGGGGCCCTAGAGGAAGACTGGGGGGGACTATTTACAAGGTCTTGTTATGACAGGACGAGGGGTAGTGGGTTTAAACTGGAAGAAGGGAAATTTAAACTGGATGTTAGGAGGAAATTCTTTCTAGTGAGAGTGGTAAGACACTGGAACAGGTTACCCAGGAATGTTGTGGCTGCTCCCTCCCTGGAGGTGTTGAAGGCCAGGTTGGATGAGGCCTTGAGTGACCTGTTCTAGTGTGAGGTGTCCCTGCCTATGGCAGGGGGTTGGAAGTGAATGATTTTTGAGGTCACTTCCAACCTAAACCATTCTATGATTCTATGATTTCATCTTATTTTTGCACCATTTCATTAGTTATGTTGTTAATAAACATCTAATGTTTTGCCTTTACCTTCTTTCTGTCATCTTTCTGGTTGGGAAAAACAAACAAAACAAACAAACAAACAAACCAAAAAACCCCCCACGCCACAGTAAAAAGCCAGTCTGTAACTTTACAACAAGGATCAAGCAGAAATACTGGTGTAAGAGGTCCCCAGAGTGATTCTTGTTTACACTGCAAATCCAGATAACACCATGACTTAAGGAACTTAGTTATCCGTGACAATAGTATAAAAGCTGTCAGAGTCTGGGCCACCAATTCTATTTATTGCAGTCGAGAGGCTGATCCAAGCATATGGGATTTTTAAAATGGTATCACTTCAGCAATGCAGTGAAGAGCTCCAAACAATTCCTACAGATCAGTGGCTTTATTGGTGGAGTTTTTTTAAATATATATTTAGTTGTATTGCAGCTGGTCATGTCTTTGCTCACTGATGTGGGTTAGAAACTTGCCCCCCACAAGCTATTGAAATTTACCAGACTAGCTCAGAGGGCTTGGAAGTAAGATGAAGCTCTATTTATAGCATGGCAAAATGTACAAGCACACAAGTACACAATGTATTTACAAGTATTTACAATTATATGTAAATTAGAAATAATACAGAAATAATACAGAAATTCTTTGTCTCTCTGACAAAGAAACTGCCCAGAAGGGTTCAAAGCTACCTTCGTTTTCTCCCTTTCTATCTCAGACAGGCAAACAAAACCAAAAGCCAGGAAAGCTTACATGTTAGTTGTTAGCCAAGATTATATGAGAGATTTTTAGAGCAAATCAAAGGAGAAATGAATAGGGCAATTTTCCAGGACAGAGTGAGGGAAGATTATTTATATATTAGCTTTTTATCCTGCTCAGCAAACCAATGAATGATATAGACATCAGCATTATTTTCTTTTCACAACCAATGAACTAATTTCTCTCACTAAAATATTCCAATTAGCCTCAAACCAGTACACTCACAAAGGTTAGCTGATGCAGGCTTACCTTCACATGGTTTACCTTTGTCAAGTTTGGGATGCCAGAGATTAACATTATGTCTGTCCAGAGGAGCAAGACCTGTTCTTATAGATTTCTATGTTGCGAAATTAAGGTATAAGAGAGACCAGATATCTCCACAAAACTCTTTATTAAGGGATACAGAGCCTCACCAAAGATGCTGTCTCTCTGGTAATGTGCATCTCTTAAGCATTCAACCAAGAACATTGTCTGAGTTTGGAGGAAGGAAGGAAACAAGACAATCCTTATCTTCATTGATTTAAGCAAGGGAGAGACTTTCAGACTCTCACAACCCTACTTGTTTTTCCATATTCAATTATATGCCGTTCAGTCTCTGGCTTATTTGTACATGACTACTACTGCAATCCTAGGCAACAATATGTCTTAATAATTTTTTGTTCAATAGCATATATAGAAATCAATCATTCCCTACTTTGCTTCTTACTAGTTACGTTTTCATTTTTTAGCCTGGTTTTCTAAGGAAATAAGGCTTGCTTGTTCATGCCTGTCAGTCTGTCTACCGCTTTCTAATAACTTTGCAATCTATCAGACCCAGGAGAGAAGTTATCATGAAGACTGCAAAGAAAAGTCAGAAATCAGGCAGAGTAAATTCCAGAATTATTGCCCCTTCCACCAAAGGCTAGGCAGGCAGGGAGCAAACTGTCCTGGGAGCACCATATTACTGTAAAAGGTTAACCCCTCTTGGGGGGTGGATGGAACTGGATCCCAGGTGTGCTGGTTTGAACTAATTGGAGAGTTTGAGTGAAAAATTAGACTATAGGCTGAGGAATTAAAATACATGATGTCACTTCACTCATGGCTTTACTGAGAAAGAAAAGAAATCTGTTTTAAGAGTTGTAACCCAAATATAGATAAATCAGAGTGCTTCAGGCATTTCTGAGCTGTAGCTGCTCTCCTTGCATGGCTCCATTTCCCTGCCTTTAGTACCTGATTTTCAATAATTCCACTAACTTCTTTCCTACTGCTAACCCCCCTGGCCGATCTACCTTCGCCTATCTGCTGCATCAACAGATGGTGAGATAAGATTGGGGAAGGAGGGAAAGGTGGTAGGGATGGTTAAAAACCCCTCTTAGGGATTTTGGTCTCTGGGAGGGCTGTGGTGTTTCTGTATTACCTTTTCACTGTGTATATCTGTAAATATCTGTTATATCCTCTTCCCTTCCTCTCTGCCTGCCTCACCAGCCAGTAGCATCCTGGTTTGCTGCTTCTTCTGCTTCACCACACGATGGGACCATCCAGCATCCACCATCACTCACCTCTATCCACTTGCATCCGCTTCCATCCCCTGGTTCTATACGCATATTTTGTATTTTGTTTTCCCTTCCCCATATTTTTGTAACTCCTCTTACCTAAAATACCTTTTATTTATTGTTAAAATTTTCTTTTAACTTCCAAATCAAATCAAAGCTACTCTTTGGGCTCCGGAAAGCTAACTAGAAACAATACAGTTACCATGAGGGAAAAGGAGAATAACTGTGAAGTCAGCTGTGCATATTCAAAAGACTTAGGGCATAAATCCATAGGAATCAAGTTTCATTAGTTACTATCTTCAGCAACTATGGGCTCAATTCTTTAGAAGGGTTTGTTGCCCAGAACCATACCATTCTGTCCCACTTGAGAAATCAAACCCCTGTTCTCTCTGCTTTTACAGTGCAAGCACTCCAGGTCCACTCCTGTACAATTTCTGTAAATAACCTAATCATAAAAGAACTTTATTAAAAATTGAGTATTTCAGGGTTGGGTTTTTTAATTCATGCCACTGGACTATTTTACAAACATGGCACAAGTAATTCTATTTTATATCATCACTGATTTGCAACTGAGAACATTATTTTTCAAAGGAGAAGATCAGATATTATCAAACATTCCAGGCTGTATTTGCGAGTTCCTATCTCAAATGATCTGAGTGAAGCTGAGCTACATTGCAGAGTATTTGTATTACAAAGAGAAAGATATCAGGCCTTCCTTTCACTGAGACATTTCAAGAGTCCATTGTTTTTTCCCTCTTCTAACTACCTGGTGATACACAGGAAGACACAGCACAGGTTATATGCCACAGCTCCAGGTATGTCTCCTTTCTTCCTCTCATAGCAGTTGCTTGCTTTTAATTATTTTTTTCCCAGTCTTTCTCACTCCTGAGCCTTGGATAGCCAAATAATCCCCAGATATCAGTTAATTACTTTGAGTGAGACTGCTGATTTTTGGTTAAACAGTCTAAAAACTTTTACTCTTCTTGCTAACTTTATTCCTGTTGATCACAGAATCACAGAATTTTAGCAGTTGGAAAGGACCTCGAAAGATCCAATATCAAAGAAAGTCCAAGGCTCCTGCCAGAGCAGGGTCACTTATCTTGTGTCAGTATTTGACCTACATAATATTCAGATATTAAGATTCACATATCTAAGCCAATTTAATGTAAATATAAGTTATAAAACTGTCAAGCAGTCATCAGAAATTGTTACCAAATATTTTGATTTTTATCAACCAAATCAGAAGTTACATGATGTGCCATTTGGCAATGTTTAAAATCCCTTATGTAATTCAAGTCTGACTGTCAGCTATGCAATTCCTGATACATTAAGTGGCCTCACATTATCAGAACAAATCCATTTTACTCACCCTTCCCTCTGAAATGGCTCACACAAACAAAATAAGTTTCATAGCTCCATTTAGTTATTAGTTCCACCAGTCTATATTAATAAAAAAAACAGACATGAAGTTAGAAGGGGCAACATCAGTTTTCTTGTGCAGAAACATGAGAATTTTGCCATTTATTTGGGGATGTAACTTTGCATTTTAGAATATAGATGATGTGGGAATTAGTATTGTCGTTATGGGCAATCATATGTGAGTTTTCTCTCATACTTATCTACATCTACATCTACATCTTTATCTATCTTATCAGCAATATATTTTGTTTTGAATCACAACTACACAGAAGAACAACTGTAGTATTGACAAGGCTCTTACAAAGTCCTTAAAGACTGAGAATCCAAATTCAAACAGAATTATTTTAAGGATAGATAAAGAGAGAGGATGTGGAAAAAAACTTGGCATTAATTGTAAATACTAGTATGCTCCATGTTTTCCTGTTTCCTTTTGGGAAAAGGGTCAGGAAGCTGGATTAGTATTCCTGATAGCAGAGCATAACTGTGGCAAGCATTCAATACCATTTTGGAGACTCTTTGAACTTTTAAATAAAATGCTATTGGATGACCTTGAGTACTGTGTCCAGTTCTGGGGCCCTCAATTCAAGAGAGATGTTGAAATACTGGAACATGACCAGAGAAGGGCATTGAAGCCGGATGACAGGCCTGGAGCACAGCCCTGTGAGAAGAGGCTGATGGAGCTGAAGTGTTTTAGCCTGGAGAAGAGGAGGCTCAGGGGTGACCTCATTGCTGTCTACAACTACCTAAAGAGAGATTGTATCCAGATGGGGGTTGGTCTCCTCTCCCAGGCAACCAGCAACAGAACGAGGGGACACAGTCTCGAGTTGTGCCGGGGGAGGTATAGACTGGATATTAGGAGGAAGTTCTTTGCAGAGAGTGATTGGCATTGGAATGGGCTGCCCAGGGAGGTTGTGGAGTCATCATCCCTGGAGGTGTTCAAGAAAAGACTGGATGAAGCACTTAGTACCATGCTCTAGTTGATTGGATAGGGCTGGGTGATAAGATGGACTGGATGATCTTGGAGGCCTCTTCCAACCTTTTTGATTCTATAATTTTATGATTCTATGACCTATCCATTCACTAGAGAAAAGCTAGCAACTCAGTACTTTTTATAAATGAAAATTGAACTATTCTGCTCTCTATGTCCACAAGAACTTCTACATCACCTACTTCATGATTATTCTGACCAACAAATGGACCTCATTAAGAAGATTCCTAATAAGCTCCCTTTGAAAGAACACACACGATCTAGTAACCCCCAAACTGTGAATCTTCACTTTAGATTTCAATCTGTGGGATTAAATTTGTGTTAGTCCCTAAATGATTCACCAGCCTGGAGGAAAGTAGTCTTGCACAAACACATTAAAGTAGCATTTGGAACACTGTTTAGCACCATACGCATTTATCTGTTTTATTATTTATGTAAACCAGCACTTTTGACAAACGAGTAAATTTGACACATGCCTGCAGGAAAAAGATACCAAATCAACCTTTAAATTATCTCATTTAGGAAAATATTTATATTCTGGGAAACGCTTGTTATTTTTTCCTTAGCAGAGACTTTCCATCAAATCTTTTAGCAATTTTGTCATTAGTATGCTCACTAATACATTAATGGAAGTCTATTGTTCACTGTGTTTCATCTTTCCGTATTCATTTCATATGGTATCATTTGTATTCACTTTGGTGAGCACTCCTTTTGATCCACATCTTATCACATTAATGATTTTGTTACAAACAACGCTGTATTATGAGACTTCTACATTCTGCTAGCATATTTAAATGCTAATAATTCAAAGTTGATCAAACCACTTGGCAAAAAGAAGGTCAGTAAATGAGCAGCCATAACACAGGGTGGCAAAGCTATTAGGAAAGTACGGCACTCATTAATGACCATCACATCAGATACTTTTAAAGATGAATAATGACATGAGAATCTAGAAGCAGATAGTTTATTAACTATTACTGCAAAATTTGTGGCTAAACATACTTCCAACAAAAGTTACTACATAAACAGGGAAACTGACACCGGGTTTGCCCTCATATTATTTATTTTCATCTTTGTCTCTTTCACCATCTCTGATCTTTTTATTCACAGTGTGTCTACATTAGTTTTGCTCTCCGAGGATCTTGTCCATATTTGCAGACTGCTCCTCACATTCAAATATTTCCTCTGTTGCACATCTTTTCATTGCAAACATAGACTCAGTTCTGTGGGGCTCCATGGTAAATGTGCAAAATTCAGAAATCTGAGGTTAACTTAAAGCTAACAAAAAATGCTATTTCCTTCATCCATACTGCATGCATTACCTTGATAGGTGTTTTTAGAAATGAGGTTATAATGTTCAGTTTATAAGATCTCTAGTATCAGATAAATTATCTATATCACATAAATGCAAGCCAAGGAGGTCATGCTTCAGATGGGTCTATTTAAATGTGGCCAGTTAAGGATTCCAAAAACCTCCTTCATACTAATGCTAATAACATCATTTCTTAAGAGAATTAAAAGAGAGCTACAACCCTTCCAGGGTTCAAGCACCAATAGATGTTCCACTTGGGAAAACAAAGTGAATTTTCTGGTTGTTAGATTCACACCTGCTCAGTTCTGAATTGTCTTCTCAAATAGATGGGGCAATGTTTAGTGATAATGCAAACATAAAGTGGTCCTCTCATTCTTAAAGCTGTGCTTGCTAATAATATCATAGGCCAGAATTTTAAGAATTTAGAACCACTCTATTGGCTGTCCAAGCCTCAAGGCAGCTGATGTTAGAGTGCCCTGTACAAAACCTTTATCAGTTTTGCTAGGTCTAATTTTAAATGCCTTTTGCACTCACAAGGCAATTTGAATTTGTTCTAAGGTAAATATGTTTGCAGCCAGGCCTCTGAACCTGTGAGCTATTTCATGCAGCTTGACCTTTCCATCTGCACACAGCCCTTCTGCCTCCAGCAGCAACCCTCTCTGGCGTCAGTCTGCCTACACACAGCAGATTGTGAGATCAGCACCATTGTCATGTAACAGATCCAAAAGTACATAGAAAGTACAAAAAATCCACAGATATGAAATGAGAACTGTTCAGACAGATCCTCGGAAACAAAGGCACTCTGCTCTGGCGTGTACTTTCCTATATCTTCAACTAATGTTTCAGTCTTGGAACTTGGTGTTGTACAAGTATGCCTTTTGTAAGGAAAGAAACTACCTTTGCTCAAAAATATTAAATCCTTTCTGAAAGCATTTCTGAACTTGTTCAAGATGTTGCAGAATTTTCCATACTTTGTTTCACATATTCCATGATAGAAATGAGAACTTAACTGCTCTTTTGGACTCTCTTCCCAAAAGCTTGCACAATATTATGGACAGCTAATTCACAAGCAGAAATTAATCTTCCACTTTGCAGACACTATCTTTAATCAAGTCCAATAGACTTGAAATACAAGTGTACTGGAAGACAGTGTTTTGAAGTTGCATAATTTCACCCTTATAAGTCTTATATCTACATCCATCCAATATAAAGGTTCCTGACTTCACTGTCAAGAGCATTCATCATAGCTTCCATCTGTCTTTCATTTCTAAATTGATCTCAGAATGTCAATTTAACATCTGTCCATCCTATGATATTATGCAATAATTTTATATTTCCTGAAGTTTATATTGTATTTTGTTTGGTGCTGGCCACCTGTTTTGCAAAGAAATTCATCATCATCAACATCATGATCACCCCTGAACTGTTTCATCAGTCTTTAAATAGTCACTTAACATCCTTCTGCTTCAATGGCTTTGAAACAAACAAGTACCCTTTGGTAGCAGGTACATAGGGGCTGTATTTAAACTTCTCACTGCTAAAGTGACCAATTTTGTCTCACCAGGTGGGTCCAGAAGGGTGTTTGAGTTTGTGGAGCATATTTAAGGTTGTTTTATAGTGCCTTTAGACAGAGCGTTGGCTCCTTAGATATCCATTGCCATTGCATCCCAGTTTTATCCTTTCTCATCCTTATTAGAACTGCTTGAGAAATATGAAGTATGTTTTGGGCTTTGCAGTTACATAGCAGATCCTACACACTGGGGACAGTATGGAATTGTTTCTAGGTAGTGTTGTCATTTAAATTACAGTGGGAGTAAAAAAAACAACAACAAAAAAACCCCAGAAAACAAACAAACAACCCCCCCCCTCCCACACACCACACAAACA
The DNA here is from genome assembly GCA_013396835.1 of Psilopogon haemacephalus. Classification (NCBI taxonomy): domain Eukaryota; kingdom Metazoa; phylum Chordata; class Aves; order Piciformes; family Megalaimidae; genus Psilopogon; species Psilopogon haemacephalus. The sequence continues at coordinate 405,889 of VWZI01001755.1, read as the reverse complement.
AACAAACAAGCAAAACACCAAGAAAAAAAAACCAAAACTCAATAAGCTAATTCTAAAATCTTCCCTGAGGTGTCAGGAAACTAAATCAGTCCAGCCCATTGAGACTGATGAGTTGTTGCCTACAAGCAGGACCTTCTAGGCTAGTTTGCTTCTCTCACCCCAGCAAAAAGTCCTGCAGATGTAATGGCCTTCTGGTAAAATGAATACACAATCTAACCTCGGTGCAATGTTATAACTCACTACTGCAAGGCACAGCTTGTTTTCGGTTTGGTTTTTTTCTTTCCTCAGAATAATGATGCCCAAAACTCTTCTAATAACTTTCCTGAGTTGTCCCAGTTCTTTCTCAGCAGTAGTGGGAAATAAATTACTTCTAATAACATGATAGACCACAGTAGGACATGCAAACACAGCTTTGCATCCTGATTTCCAGTAAATTTTATGGAGAGCCTGGAGGCTGAACCATCAGCACTTTTTCTTTTCTTTTCTTTCTTTGCCTTACCTTTTTGCCATAAAGCTTTTACTGCTAGAAACAAAATCACAAAAACATGCAAGAAAATGAATCAAGGACTAAAATTTCACTCAGATCATTCTCAAATACATTTTCTTCTGACAACTCAGTTCCTTTATTCCTACTGCTTATTCAGTCACCTCGGTTCTCATTTGACTTTGTGTGCATTTTCATCTTAGCAGGATACTAAATGTTTCTGCTTGCATGCTTTTGTGCCTTTCCAAAGATTTAATTGAACTCCTATTTTCAGTACCACACAGTTGCCAGGTTTCTTGCAACGTGCAAACATTTCAAAACTGCCCAATCAGGCTTACTTTTGACTTGAATCTAATTACTACTGTTGGACCTGTCCTTGCTTTGGTCCTTATTCACTCTTTGAAGTTACCCATTTCAGAGCATTTAAAATTCATACAATTAATTTGTTCAAGGAACTTAGCTGCTTGGTTATTATTAGGCTTTTCTAATTTTTTTTTTTTTTTCTCTTCAGTAAACCCATGTAAGTAGTCCAGCCCCATCTGTTTGTATAATCTATTGAGCTGGGTGATCTATTTATGACATAATGGAAAAGCAGGCGAGAGTGATGGGAGCTGTGTGCTTGGCAGTAGCTGTTGCAATCAATATTCCAATCACGAACAAACTGTCAAAAATTAAGGATGCACAGAACTGTATTATTTTATCATAGGATGGGTTATTTTCAAAGGAATCTGGGAGACTTACAGGCCCAGCTCTCATTAAATTCTAATGGGAACTGGGAGTCAAACTCTATTGAGCTGCCTTCAAAAAATCACAGCAGTGGTGAATAATTTTATGAGGTCACCCAATCAAAATAAATTCCATCATGATCTCTACAAACAGTTAAACAACGATCTCTACACACAGTTAAACAACTTCTTGGGCTTAAGTCTTCTATTTTAAAAGGATTAAGAAAACTAAAATAAAGTGCATTAACATTTTTCTAGGATTTCAACTTATGTTTTCTTTGCAATAGTCTGCCTTCTTTTTTCCTTCTAGAGACAAATTATTTTTCATGTCACAATTTGTGCCATAATCTCATGAGAAAGTGATGAAAAAGGCAATTGTGGATACAGGCACCAGCACTTACAGAGGGGAGAAGATGTGCAGCACATATTCTGAGACTTTAAGATTCTACAGGTAACTCTGGTAAAATGAAGAAGTGTAATGAAATTCAGTGTTAGATTAAACTGCAGATATTAATTGTTCTCTAGCATTAATAAATTTTCATTTCCTCACATGACCCACCAAGGCTTTTCTACAGTAATATATTCATATTTTTTGTTTTGTTCAAATTTTTACTATAGCCCTGTTTGCATACTGGGCTTTTATGTAATTTAAATGGTGAAGAAACCAGAAGCAGCAAATTGTCATGAAATGGAGTATTTTTCCTGCCCTTGCAGCTGTCTTCTGAGTGGCTGTCATCAAGGTGGTCTGCCATCCTCCCTCTGGATCAGTGTGTATGTATTTCCTCACACAGGCAGGAGCACTTCTTCCCAGCTTCTTCCTCTTATCTCATGACTGCATAGGAAAATATTACACTAATTTAAATTGTCACTCTTGCTAAAGGTCACTTTCACAGTGACTGTGGGTAGATTTATCAATTACATGTATGGTGAGGGGAATTCTGTCTTTCTGGTTTAGATTATTTCTTTTATAGGGTAGGCAAGCCACTTGTTCACCTTAACCTGAAGGACCCTAGGGTTTTTTTCATCCTTGCATATATACGGTTCAACAAATCCACATGAGAGGACTGCAAATCCAGGTTCATTGATGAGTTCAGTGACAATATTCATTTAAGTTGATCCACTTTGTACTACCATATAACCCTTTTGGGAAAAACTCAGTGTATTTGCAGGTCCACAGTCCTGCAATCTCCTTCATGCACTGTCAAAAAATGTTCAGGTTTGCAGAATAAATGACTTACCTGTGGACCAGACTAGGCAGCTAAAATTTTCCTCCTGTCATTTACTTTCTGTGGCATCAAGGTATGTAACACTAATAAAAAAAAAGAAACCAATGAGAAGCTGAGGAACTTAATTACCACTAAGGATTGATTAATAACAGCCTCTATTTCCTCTCTCTCTTTTCACTTCTCCAACCATTCAGTGGTGGTACCAGTTACAGTAATTAGGAAACTTGGTGCAAGTGAGGCAATTTTCTTTTACAATGAAACTGCATTTACTGTTCCGTGACAGCGAGACAAGATCTATTAAAATGACATTAAAAGATGAGCTGCCAGAGTGAATCAGAATATAGGTTTTAGACAATTCAAAAGAGAAAGTAGAGAATGAGATAGGATTAAAATATTGATAGGATGAATAAGAAGACAGAAAAATTGAAGGAGCAGCTTTTTAGCAAAGCTAATATTTCCTTCCACTCTTTTCAGTTTATGACCAGTTCAACATTTTTCAGTATATATATTTATACACATGTAGCTATGTGTATAAATAAACATGCATACCTATACATACATGCACAAGCATATATATGTCCTCAGCTGAAGTGAAGTAACCTTTTTTCTAGCATCATTTTCCTGTCATAACATAGCAGCTTCTGTTTAGCTAAAAACTTCAATCCTTCACTCAGGACCCAGGATTCTCAGGACATAGTTTAATATGATGCTGATACAGCCAGCAGTTACAACAAAAAAATATCTGGCATTCCCTGTGTGACTACCCTATTATCTTGCTAGATTTCACTTTTGTTATCAATAATCATAGAATCATAGAATGGTTTAGGCTGGAAGAGACCTTAAAGTTCATCCAGTTCCAACCCCCCGCCACAGGCAGGGACACCTCCCACTAGATCAGCCTGGCCTTAAACACATCCAGGGAGGGAGTAGCCACAACCTCACTGGGCAACCTGTTCCAGTGCCTCGCCACTCACACTGTGAAGAACTTCCTCCTAACATCCCGTTCAAATCTCCCCTCTGCCAGTTTGAACCCATTCCCCCTCATGCTGTCATTACGAGACCTTGTGAATTGTCCCTCCTCAGCTTTCCTGTAGGCCCCCTTCAGATACTGGAATCATTCCACAGTTTTCTGAATTTTAGCACAGGGTATTTATTTCCTTAGGAGGGAATGTTTATGAAGCTTGTGATCTCATTACAATAAATATCAATAACTTGCAGCAATAAAGACAACTGAGTTCCATTTAAAAAAAAAATCCACAGTAAAATATATGTATTTTTAATTTTTTTTCTTTTACATTTCTCTTCTTTCCCCTCCACTTAGAACACTTTGAAAGGTTACTGAACCTACTGTTTTTCACATAGCCTTTGAAACTCCAGAGTACTTTCCATCAGCACCTATGAGGACAGCTATACATTTTCAATCTATAGAAAATAATTGTGTGGAAAAACCCATTCTGTTGCTTCCAGACACAATCCAATCAGTATAATGGTTTTCAAGAAAGAAGGAAAAATATTCACATTTCGTTCATGTAAAGAATGAGATAATAGAAGACTTTCATGGTAGATGAGCACCCTACAGGTACTGCAGTTTGCTGCAGCACAAGTTAAGGCCTAGCTGGGTTCATTGCATAAGGAAAAAAAAAAACAAAAAAACCTCTCTTAAATTGTACTCTTTCCCCAGGGATTTTTTTAAATGGACTGAAGGGATTTTGCACCCCGGTACGACTTTTGCTTTTGAATAGCAGCTATGATGTTCTGGGAGAACATGTCCTAAGTCTTGTCTTTCTTTAATGAGGTAAATTTGACCCAAACAGCACACACCAGGGCCTTCACCATCAAACCTAGATCATTATTTCCCAATCAGATGAAGAAAAGCCTAAAACAAAAACAACCGAGGAAATTAAAACCTTGTTTCTTTTTGGTATTCTCTTTGCCTGCTGCCTTTGAGTGGTTTTCAGCTTTAATTGAAATTCAGTAACAGCAGAGTTCAAACACAGAGTGGATGTCAGCCAGTGTACTGCAGCAGCAGCAGCAGCAGCACTGCCAGAGACGTGGGATTGTTTGACAATGAAGAATGTTCCTTTGCTTTTTATAGCACACCATTGTTATCGGCTTCCTTTTTTATTGTAGTAGGAAAGATAGCCTCCAATTTCGTGTTCAAATGCTGTGCCCAGGACAATCCCCACTCAGCTGCTCATACCTCTCCAAATCACCTTCCTCCTGAGCTGAGCCTGCTTGCCGTCACTCCCTCGCACAGAGGCAGCTGATTTAAGAAGGCACACGTTAACAAAGACCCATCATTAAATTAAAAAACGAGGATAAAATGCAGAGCTGGAGGCATTCAAATATGTCAGAGAAGTGAGTTTCGAACAGTGGTGACTAGAATTTGCTGTAGCTCAACTTGCTTGACCTTACATATGTTAATCAATCCAATTCAAGAGATGCTAATGCTTAACTGATGTATAATCTATATATATATATATATATAAATGAGCAAAGAGAAAATGTATGCAGGAGGAAACAGGTTCTTGTGGAAGAGCCTTGCATAGTTCAGCACTACCAAGAAGAATGAAAAACCTCTTTCTAGCAAGATTTATTAGCTTTTACATGCAATTCTTCTAATTAATTTCAAAGTGTCTAGTCTCATATTTTGGATCGGTTCTAAACAGCACTCAAGAGAGATATGCTTTATTTGCAAAGCATCACTTTTATTGCAGAAATAAAGATCTGTACGATTTATTTGCTATATTCATGTAAAATTGTCGCTGGCAGAGTTTATATTGGTCTTCAGGAAATCTTTCAACAAAAATAAGACTGTGTCCTGGGCTGCATCAAGAGCAGCGTGGCCAACAGGGCAAGGGAGGGGATTCTGCCCCTTTACTCTGCTCTCATCAAACCCCACCTGGAGTACTGTGTGCAATTCTGGAGCTCTCAACTCAAGAAGGACCTGGAACTGTTGGAGAGAATCCAGAGGAGGGCCACGAAGATGACCAGAAGGCTGGAGCACCTCTGCTATTAGGACAGGCTGAGAGAGTTGGGGCTCTTCAGCCTGGAGGAGAGAAGGCTACGAGGAGACCTTATAGTAGCCTTCTAGTATCTGAAAGGGGCCTTCAGGAGGTCTGGGGAGGGACTATTCACAAGGTCTTGTAATGACAGCATGAGGGGTAATGGGTTTAAACTGGAAGAGGGGAGATTTAAACTGGATGTTAGAAGGAAGTTCTTTACAGTGTGGGTGGTGAGACACTGGAACAGGTTGCCCAGGGAGGTTGTGTCTGCTCCCTCCCTGGAGGTGTTGAAGGCCAGGTTGGATGAGGCCTTGAGTGACCTGTTCTAGTGTGAGGTGTCCCTGCCTATGGCAGGGGGTTGGAAGTGAATGATCTTCCAACCTAAACCATTCTATGATTCTATGGAAACCTGTGGTACCACTGCATCTGTATTATGGGATTTGTAGGTCTAGAATTGGCAGCCAGCAATCATGCCTGTTCACATGCTTGTGCAATGTGACCCAGGTTAACACCTATTTGCAGTTTCAAATGGCTCAAGTGAGTTCACTTAGAGATTTCTCATTGTTGCGATTATTAATTTTAATTAGTATTAATAATCGCAGGGGTTCTGGGAATAGTTCCCCGGGGTTCTTTGGATGTTCGGTTGGCAAGAATAAATACACGAAGTCGCTTAAAACACAGAATTAAAGAGTTTAAACAGTCAGAACTTGGGAAACAGAGGGCCTAATACAAAAGCAATCCTAACCGCGCCTGGAAATACCCACAAAACGCACACTAGATACAGTGCTTCTCCCGAGATAGAGGAAGAGAAGGATTTGTCCCGAGTGAAAGAGGAAAAGAGAGAGGTTTGCCTTTGCCACTTTCCAAAACGCTGCTGCTGCTGCTCGCTGCAAAGCACGTGGCTGCTGCTGCATGGGGTGCTGAGGCATGTGTTCCTCACAGTGGTGGTGGAGAGAGAGGACTGCCTAATGGCTGTTGCACCCCCCCCTTAAATACCTCATTAGGAGAGCGTGGAACTGACCAATAGGCACTTAGCATCCATTTTCTGGCAAATTGGTTCAGAAGTCCCGCGCCCAGGGGTGGGTTCTAACACCCTAAGAGACAGCACAGATCACCTGACTCGTGCGCATGACCTGTGCATGTGGCCTGAGACTTCCTGGTTCCAGAACCACGTGGTGTGTCCCTGCGACCCTGCTCTGGACCTTATCACAGAGCGGGAAGGGAGCCCCAGGAAGTGAACCAACTCTAGGCAGAAATTATGCCCATACCAGGACACTCATGAAGAGGGAAATTCCTGCATGACTTAGCAGAGCTTGTGAGTTCACCCACCCCACCTCAAACCTAAAAGATACTAGAAGAAACCACAGAAATACTTCTGTTGTATATAACGCTCATAGGTTTATGTGAGTTGTAACTAGTTCATGAAAGCTCTTTAATTTATAGAATGCTTATAATTTTTTCAGTCTTAATCTTTGACGTGGGTAAGGAACTTTCTCCTCCCCACTATTGAAATTTTATGAGACCAGTTCAAAGAGCTTGGAAGTAAAATGAAGCTGTATTTACAGCACCACAAAATCTACAGGCATATATGCACAATATTTTACAAGTATTTACAATTATATACAAATTAGAAATAATACAGAAATCCAAATTCCCTCCTTGACAAAGAAATTACCCAGAAGGGCTCAAAGCCACCCCCTCTTTCTCCTTCTGTGTTTCCCATCCCAAACAGGCAAACAAAAATAAAAGCGACAAACCTACATTGGTATTTGTTTGTGGAGAGATTAGAGCAGACAATTAGCCTCAAACCAGCACAATCTTATAGAGGTAATTTGTACTGTTTGTTTTATTACATTTGGTGGATTTTTGTGGAACCTAGGTGCTAACTGTGCAGTTGAATTTAGAATGGAAAATACAAAATTTAGCAGTGAAGGCGAATAATTCAGGTTTAGCAAGATAAGGATAAGTGGATTGCTGTCAAATGATCTTTATCTTATTTGTCGAGATAAAGCACAGTCCCCCCCCTCCCAAAAAAAAAAGCCATAAACAGATTGTACAGGAGACATTTGCTTCTTAATCTTTCTTTCACACTTTCAAGTATCTTTACAAATCTGTCCAACTAAATTAGAGCACTTGTATGGTGATACTTTTTAAACAAGAAAACTCTTAGTTTATTCAGCTGGAAAGGTTTACGTGCCCTTCCTTTTAAAATTGTGCTCATATTTAATTAGTACCTGCATATATTTGCATTCTCCAACATCAATTTGACAACTTACTTTTATTTTAAATTTACAAAACAAAAACAGCTGCAGATTTTTTACATTTCTCATGTACAAATCTCCAAGGATATATTCCACCCATGAGAATAAGTAGCTTTATCTCTGACCATGTGTACTACAGTATTATTCTCAATAATGACAAAAAGAAAAATTATTTCTTCAGCCTTTTCAGTCTCTCTTTACTTCTTAAAAGTCTCACTTCCAGAAACTACGACCTGCTGAGACCCATCAGCCTCTTTTTCCTCTATGCATATCTTTTCAACCAGTAGCCAAGGTACCATCTAAATAGGGAACATATTTAATAGCTAAAATGTAGATCCCACCAGCAACAACTTTGGACTCAGACCAGGACCTCAACTCACATGACAGCATAAAAAGTCTTTGAAACTTCAGTAGTGTTCACGTGCAAAAGATTTGGCCCTCAGATCAGAAGCACAGCAAGAAAGAATGTGTATCTCCATATTTATTTAAGCCAGAGCATGGTGTGTGGATTTATTAAACAGAGAAAGGCATTTTCCAGAAATTACCTATATTTAGTGAGATTAAGATCTGCATGTATACTGCCGTTATCATATGATATTTTATTTTTTAGTTATTTGCTCTTAATCATGTATTTAAATCTAACTGTAAAAGTATCTATCTGTTTTCTGCTACTGGGCCAACAGGATTCTTCCACTGAATTCAAGCTAAAGCAACCTAGACAGTATTTAGACTGAAGATCCTTTACTCTTTTCTTTGACTTTTGCCTTAGATCCATTCTTTTAATCATTCACTAATATAATTTGTATTATAAGGAATACTTTTCAAGTTCCCTTTTTCAGTTTTCTCTAAAGAAGTGGAATTGAGATCTTGCCCAATTGCAAAATTCCTCTTCGAAAGTCTCATACCGATATAGGCAAAATATATTAGAATGAGCAATTTTATGAATTCATAAATTACTTCAGATTCTAATAGTAAATATACGTAGAGACTTTATCAGCTATCTACGGTTTTAGGCAATACTGTCCAACCTTGATCTGTCCAACACAAAGATGTAATATTGTGAACAGTAGTGCAGTGCTCTAACACCTCAGGATCTTCCTATTATGTTGTGTGTACATCTCATTTTTCACTGATGTTCTTCTGGGCTCTTATCATACTCCCAGGTGTTTCTTGATATACCTTCAGCAGGTAGGGGTCCAGGGCAGTCTGGTATTCACAAAGCACACCTGCCTGGGCAGGACATCCCAAAGCAAGACCCATGGATGTCGCTGCCATGTGGTTGGATTAAGAAAAAGCAAGGCAGGACTTGAGCCATAATCCCCACAGGGAGAGTCAGAGGCTGAGGACTTCTGGAAGTGTGATAGCATTTACCCACTGCCCATGCCAGGGATAGTGGCTTCTGATTTTTTATCTGAAGGCCTGAACTCATGTACAGCACTATGTGGCCTCTTTACTCCCTTCTTAGGAATTTCTTACCCTCTGAGGTAGCTGCTAGCCAAAGTCATTGGCTTCTGTGAAAGCTACCTTTAGGAATCAGATGTTTGCTTTTTACAGGGAACTTGAATTTTATTAAACTTTGTATTCAAGAGGCCCTAGCATGACTCAGGATCAGCCAGGAGAGACCTGTTTCACTAAAGTACCTTGAGATAACCCTTTAGGTATATTTCCTCTAAGTGGCTGCTGAAGCCCTCTCTGAACCTTCAAATGATGAGTCATGAGACAAAGAACATAACTAAAAAATCCCATTCCTTACTTAGCCCCCAGAATCTAGCTCTGGGGACTTTGCTAGAATAAAAAAAAAAAAAATCATGCAGAATTATCCAAATACAAGGCTGCACATATATATTTCCCAGGGAAATACATCCCATTCTCACAGTCCTGTTCATCTAATGGAAGTAATACCTGTAACAAACATCACAGGAGCAAAAACCAAAATGTTTCATTGTTTTTTAATGTTTTGCCTAATTCTATTTAAATAATAAATGGGTGAATAAAGACAACTTCTACTGAATTTTAAAAATTATCATATGATTTGAAGAGTGGCACATATCTCTTAGCAGTCTCTGAAAGAGAATCACTCATCATTGGTTTACAAGTTTCTTTGGGATTTGCGAGGAGGAAGGAAGTACATTTTCTTGGTATTCAGCAAATTCAACCTCAATATCTTGAGTCACCCATCTGACAGACCCTAAATGCACTGAATTTCCAAGTATTGTTTGCTTATACATTGTGAAATATGTCCATGTCCCAGCAGGGTGTTTAATGTAAGCACCACAAAGTGGTTGTGGACAGAAACAAGGGTCTGTAAAGATATCTATGTGAGCCCCAACAAGCCTGCTCTACAGACAACACTGTCCCGGCATAGAATGATGGAGCACCCCAGAAATTAATCCAATTCCTGGGCTCTCTCCTCCCTCTACTGTTAAAAGGTTTGGTAGGGGGTGAAGGGTGGGGCATCCCAGGTGGCCTTGGGACTCAGGGTGGGAACCTCGAGATGCCCATATACGTCAAACCTCAAATCAATTGGCCGGCCGGGAAATGTTGGACGCCTGATGGACAGCTTCGTTCGCCCTGCATGATACTTAAACGGGTCAACAGCCATTTTTCTTCTCTCTCTTCTTCCCGCTCTCCTCGTTCACCGCCACCCACGCAGCAACTGGGAGAAGCCCCAGCCACGTGCACGGCAGCAGGCAGCAGGCAGCACGCAGCTCTCCTAAGCGGCAAGGCTGACCCTTCTCTCCCCTTTCTAATCCCTCTCCTATCTTCCTTAAATCTATCTCCCTCCTTCCGCGGTTTTCCCCTCGGTTCGAATAGGAGCGTTTTCCCCCCTTTGCCTCGCGCTCCCGCGGACGTTCATAGGCGCGATCGGGATTTGTCTTGCGTATAAGCTCTCTGTTTTCCCCTGTCCTGGTTGTTAAACGTTTATACCTGACGTTTAAGCCGTATTCGTGTTTTTTCTGCCGACCGAAACCCAAAGAACCGGCGAGGAGGGCATCGTTCCCCCTCTCGTCCCACGGGATATTGCGTTTGATTAGCTCATCCCGTGACAAACACATAAGCAAGGAAAAGGACCACAACCCCCTAACTTTCACACCTCCTCTTAGAATATAAAAATACACTTGATCACAGAAACACTCAGGTTGGAAAAGACCCTCAAGATCACCAAGTCCAACCAATATCCCTACTCTACAAGGTTCACCTTAAACCACATGCCCAAGCACCACATCCAAATGGCTTTTAAAAATATTTAGGGTTAATGATTCAACCCCCTCCCTGGGCAGCCCATTCCAATGCCTGACCACTCTTGCTGTGGAAAAAAAAAAAAATTGTAATATCCAATCTAAACCTACCCAGTCACAGCTTGAAGTCATTCACTCTTGTTCTATCACTAATTACCTCTGAAAAGAGACCAGCACCAAACTCTCCACAACATCCTTTCAGGTAGTTGTAGACAGTGATGAGGTCTTCCCTCAGCCTCTTTTTTTTCAAACTAAACAGCTCCAGATCCTTCAGTCACTTCTCATAAGATTTATTCTCTAGGCCCTTCATCAGCTTTGTTGCCTTCCTCTGTACTTGCTCCAGCATCTCAACATCGCACTGATTCGTATTTCTACAAGGGTGAAATTTAAATTATGGTTTGTCTGCAAGAGTTCTGAACTTTGTGTCAGTTAATGCATAGGAGAGTTTACTTTGCCTAATTAATGTGTTAATTAATATTTTGCCTGTGCTTAGAAATGTGTACCTTGAGTGGAAACCAGGGAAAATTCATAAAGAGGTATTCTGCTGGAAGATGTGAGGCTCTGAATTATCTGGGTTTCAAAGAGCTATCATTGCCTAAAAGGAAACAGTGAAAAACATTGCATTTGGATGTGTTCCTCTAATTCATTTCTTCCCCTTACTTTACATGAAAACATCATTTCTGTTTCTGAAGAGTTCATCTGCTTCATGCTCCCTGACTGAAGTCAAAATAATGCTATGTTTGTGAGATTTTAATCACCTCTACTGCAAACAATTATGAAATTATAAACAGAAGATTATTACTTCAAGTGGGAACTAAATGGCAGTAGCTGATGAACTCTTAAAAGAAAAGATCCTGTTATCATGCAAATGCTTCCACTAATGAAGAAAATTAAGCAAAAAATCACATTAAAAAATCTAAATATGAGCATCTGAATCATAGACAGCAGTGGGTCTTTCAGTCAAGATAATGGTAGTTGAGATGATTTCATGACGAACTTACAAAGCCATGCTTGCAATTATTTCATTATACCCATTTTTGCATCTGTAATATTTCTTTTTCATTAGTAGTCTACCAGAACTCTTTTTTTTTTTAAGAGAATCTAATAATTTTCTTTAGATAGTACATGCTTTTCACACTTCTTATTTGTTTTTGGCAGTTACATCCAAGAAAAGCAAGACGTATGTTTTGTACTACAATGTGCCTACCTTTCCAGTTCAACAGTGCTGTGTAAGCCAAGAGTAAGCCTGAAATGTTCAGTTTCAAGGATCACAGAAACACGAAATATTAGGGGCTGGAAGGGACCTCAAAGTTTATCCTGTCCAAACCCCCTGCCAGAGCAGGATCACCTAGGTCAGATTACACTGGAACACATCCAGGTGGGTCTTAAATATCTCCAGAGAGGGAGACTCCAGAACCCCCATGGGCAGCCTATTCCAGTGTTCTATCACCCTCACAGGGTAAAAATACCTCCTCATGTTTACATGAAGCTTCCTATGGTTCAATTTCCACCCATTGCCCCTTGTCCTGTCATTGGGCCTGACTGAGCAGAGCCTGGCTCCATCATCTTGGCATTCACCCTGCACATATTTATAAACATTGCTGAGGTCACCCCTCAGTCTCCTCCACTCCAAGCTAAAGAGCCCCAGCTCTCTCAGTCTCTCCTCATAAGGAAGTTGCATTTCCTTAATAATTTTTGTGTCTCTGTACTGGACTTTTTCAAGTAGTTCCCTGAGGTCCTTCTTGGACTGAGGGACCCAGAACTGGACATAATACTCGAGATGAAGCCTCAACGGTGCAGAGTAGAGAGGGAGGAGAACCTCTCTCGGCCTACTAACTACAGCCCTTGTAATACACCCCAGAATGGCTTTGGCTTTCCTAGCTTCAAAACCACACTGCAGGCTTCTGGTCAACCTTCTATCAACTACGACCCCCAGATACCAATAGAAGAAGCCAGCAACACTTACATGTGTGTAGCATCTGCACAGCAGCAGCACAGGTGTACCCCAAACAACCTCATTGCTGCTGATACGTGTTAGATGACAGAGTTTCAGTATATTTGTTTTGCTAACTGAAGCTTTGGTTACTCTAAACACATAATTGTATGTCGTGTGATGAGAGCAACAGAGACTACAAGAACAGCTTCCGAATGATAAAAAACAAACAGTGAATGAAATTTTTCACCTCAAAAGACTAGCATGAGACTTGCTTTGGTAATGTTTTCTACCTTGCCTGAACTTTCAAAAAATCAGGTATTATTTCTTACATAAATTTTTAGCTTTGTGTGACAGAGAAAATCACAGGATCACAGAATGATAGGGGTTGGAAGAGACTCTTGGAAATCATCTAGTCCAAACTTCTCAACTCCACAAGAGCAGGTTCACATACAGCAGGTTGCAATGTTCAATATTACTCAGGTTTGCTTTCAGTGTCTAAATTAAAAATGAATATCAGAAAACTACTTCTCAAAATCTCATGGAAAGGAAGGAAGACATTTATCTCCAAAGTTTATTTCACTGCTAGGTTTCTAGGACTGAAGAATTTCTACAGGTATACTAATGATAAAAAGAAGACTAGGGAAGGTGTGGGCACCCTCAGAAAGGAAACAGGTGAAATGGTCACAAGTGACATAGAAAAGGCTGAGGTTCTTGACAACTTTACCTCAGACTACACTGCAAAGGCCTCCAGCAACACTCCTGGAGTCATGGAAGATAATGGCAGAGACTGTAAGGAAGAGCTGCCCATCATAAGAGAAAATCAGGTTTGTGACCACCTGAAGAACCTGAAAGTGTTCAAGTCCATGTGACCTGATGGGATACACCCACGGGTACTGAGAGAACTGGCAGATGAAGTTGCTAAACCCCTCTCTATTATATTCCAAAAGTCCTGGCAGTCTGGTGAAGTCTCCACTGGCTGGAAAAGGGGAAACAACTTCCATTTTCAAAAAGGGTAGGAAAGAAGAGCTGGGGAACTACAGGCCAGTCAGTCCCACATCTGTGCCTGGTAAGATCATGGAGCAGATCCTCCTGAAGGCATAACTGAAACAAGAGGATGGTGAAGAGGTGATTGGGTGCATTCAGCATGGCTTCGCCAAGGTCAAACCTGGTGGCCTTCTATGAACAGGTCACAACATTAATAGATGAGGGGCGAGCAACTGATGTCATTTACCTGGACCTGAGCAAAGCCTTTGACACTGTCCCACACCACATCCTGGTCTCCAAGCTGGTGAAACATGGGTTTGATGGGTGGACCACCAGATGGATAAAGAACTGGCTTGATGGCTGTACCCAAAGAGTGGCTGTCAATGGGTCCATGTCCAAGTGGAGACCAGTGACAAGCAGAGTCCCTCATGGATCAGTCCTGAGACCAGTCTTATTCAACATCTTTGTGGGCAACATGGACAGAGGCATTGAGTGCACCCTCAGCAAGTTTGCTGATGACATCAACCTGTGTGGTGCAGCAGACATGCTAGAGGGCAGGGATGGCATCCAGAGGGGCCTGGACAGGCTGGAGAGGTGGGCACAAGCCAACCTCATGAGGTTCAACAAGGCCAAGTGCAAGGTTCTGGATCTGGGTTGAGGCAATGCCAAGCACAAATCCAGGCTGGGCAGTGACTGGCTGGAGAGCAGCCCTGCGGAGAGGGACTTGGGGGTGCTGGTGGATGAGAAGCTCAACATGAGCTAGGAGTGTGCACTTGCAGCCCAGAAAGCAAACCAGATCCTGGGCTGCATCACGAGAAGTGTGGCCAGCAGATCGAGGGAGGTGATTCTCCCCCTCTACTCTGCCCTGCTGAGACCCCACCTGGAGTATTGCATCCAGTTCTGGAGCCACTATTACAAAAGGGATGTGCATATGCTGGAGTGTGTCCAGAGAAGGGCCACAAGGATGATCAGAGGGCTGCAGCACCTCTGCTATGGGGACAGACTGAAAGAATTGGAGCTGTTCAGTTTGGAGAAGAGAAGGCTCCTAGGTAACCTTATTGTGGCCTTCCAGTATCTGAAGGGAACCTACAGAAAAGGTGGGGAGGGACTTTTTAGGCTCTCAGGTTGTGACAGGACTAGGGGGAATGGAGCAAAGCTGGAGGTGGGGAGATTCAGATTGGATGTGAGGAGAAAGTTCTTCACCATGAGAGTGGTTTGAGCCTGGAACGGGTTGCCCAGGGAGGTGGTTGAGGCCCTGTCCCTAGAGGAGTTTAAGGCCAGGCTGGCAGAGGCTGTGGGCAGCCTGATCTAGGGTAGGGTGTCCCTGGGCATGGCAGGGGGGCTGGAACTAGATGATCCTTGTGGTCCCATCCAACCCTGACTGATTCTATGATTCTAAGGCTTGTTTACAAAACAAGAAGAAGATTTTTGTGGAATTTCATCATAGTCTTTCTTGCATAAATTTTACCTTCAATTTGATGTATTTAATAGACATTAACAGATCCAAACCAAGATCCTCAAAGGTCATGTATTTGAAAGCATATGCAGTTACGTCATGTGAAGCCTTAGTTCAGCTTTAGAAGCTTTGAGATGCCTGTATCTTATTGTGTTTTCTATGAAGACCGTATGCCAATAAGAAATTTCACATCATCATCTACATCTTACTCTTTCTTGCAGTAAAGCTTTTTTGAAAACCTCACAGAGCTGAATGAAGAAATTGTCCAATCATTTGGTCACGGTCAGGACAATGCTTTTTTGTTCTTGTTCCTCAACTCTGTAATTTAATGGTAATTATCATGGGTTTGTTTTAGTAAATAGATCATATTAGAGAAAAAATCATTTAAAAAAAAATCCTGATTAATGTTGCTTGATGCAAAAAAAAAAAAAAAACAAAAAGTACTCTGTGGATACAGAAATCAGAAAATTGAATAAAAGATATTAATCTTTTATGTCCTAACCATTTCTAAGTTGGTACCATGAGTTAGGGACCTAATTCAATGTGGTGTTTTAATTTCACACTCTGTGATATTTCTTAGATACATGCTTTCTTCTGTTTATATATAATGCTAGGGGCTTTGGGTTGTTTTTTTTAAGATCAGCAAAATTTCTCTTATTCTTCCTGAAATACATAAGTGTAAAATACACATGCATGTATTTTTAAATCCTGGCAAAGTTTATTCTGCTAATGCTTTCTGTAGGGAAACTTAGAGGTATAATGTATATACATGTTCATATAGGAACGGATTGCCCAGGGAGGTTGTGGCTGCTCCCTCCCTGGAGGTGTTGAAGGCCAGGCTGGATGAGGCCTTGACCAACCTGTTCTAGTGGGAGGTGTCCCTGCCTATGGCAGGGAGTTGGAACTAGATCTTCTTTGTGGTCTCTTCCAACCTAAACCATTCTATGATTCTATGATTAATGAGCTCAATCAATTTCTTATTTAAGAGCTAACCAGTAGACAACTACTAAATGCAGTGATTGTGGCATCTTTGGGATGTTAGCATTTCCTGACCATTCTCAGGCTTTTTTGTCCCATCACTGCTTCATTTTCTTTTCCTAAGGTCATAGAGTGTACAAGCTGTGTTTTTGATAATTTTCCTGGATTTGTAATATTGCTGTGGTGCTTTAATGAAAACTCAAGGAGTGAGGAGGCAGCATGCTGGCCAGCTATTTTCATGCTTAGCAAAGTGAGATATACAGCAATGGATTTTTTTATTTATTTTTTTTAACTTCTTGGCCTTTGGTGGATGCTATTGCAATCTGCAAATGCTAAACTGTAATTGAACAGCTATAGACTTCTATCACTCTCTGCTGCAGGAAACAAGCAGTGTGCTCTAACAGACATACTTCTCTATTATCCCTGTTTAGTGTCTCCAGCCATAAAGCAACAACAGCAGTTCATCCTTGGTCAGGTCCCAGTTGGGACTATGTAATTACCATTGCTGTGGATCAGAGGCAATTAATTTCACTCCCTTTGCTTTAAAAAGTAGCAATCAAAGGCGGGGGATGGTGAAGCTTTTAATGCCAGAATACAGTCCAGTACAGAGGTTACACAATTAAAATAAGGAAATGTCAAGCTACAGAAAAGTTAAAATAGCAATACCTCATCTGGCTTACAGTGGCAGTGTGCTATAGAAAAAAAAAGAGCCAGTTTATATTTTCTAAAGATCTATTGCAGGTTTCCAGCAGTTCAGACATTGCTATTACTAAACCATATTTTTTATTAAAGTCATCACAAGTACAGTCTTTTATACTGCAGCAAGCTTTGCTGCTTCATTGTTGTTATTCAAATCTCTTCTTGAATAAGTATGAGGCACCATGGTTATCATTCCTCAAAGTGCTTATGCAGGTCTCAAATAAAAATATTTTCATTCTAAGCAAAAAGACTTCTGGATAGAAAGATCAACCTGCAAGAGGTTTCCCCAACTTATTTTCAGGTTCATGCTGCATTTCATCTTCAAAATGAGAAATCAACCACAGTAGTAACTTCTGTCAGTCCCACTCCTTATATGTTTTAGCTGTAAAATAATTTGGACAACATGTAAGTTACATCCTTTCAAAGGTCCACTAAACTTCATGCAACAAAAACAAGCTGCTCATGAAGAGGAGGTAATACAGATTGGGGTATCAGTTTCTTGTAATGCACATTTAAGTGGTTAAGTAAGCTGTCAGAGATAACCATTAAACTTTTGTCTGTCCCCAATGAATTTTCAGTGCAGAAATAAAGCTTGCTTGAAAAACAGACTACAGATTGTCACATTCTCTTTCAAAAACAATGTCCAGAAAATAATATTCTGTATGGGTAAGAGAACAGTAAGTTTGTTAGACATTTTTCAAAGGAAGAGACATTCTAAAATACTTAACAGAAACTGCCTTATATCTAGTAAAACATCTTCTAATATCCTTCAGAATAATCAATTCCTTAATCTGACAGCAAAACTGTATGCTAGTTGTGACCCACTGTGGTGCTCTTGAAAAAGAGGCTGCAATAAAAATGATGTACTTGCTTTGCTAAATGATCCATTTCTATTCAGATAACAAACCTCTCTTAACACCTAAAAATTTTATCTCATCTCTTTTGAAACTGAATGGGCTTGTCAATAGACTTGTGCATGGGTGAATTGGTTCAGGCTATTTTGAAGAAGGTTTATGGGGGAACTCCAGAAAAATATATGGAAAATATGACAGAGGATTCGATTACATTCTGTCTGATATATCACACAGCTAATCCATTTATTTGTGTTTTTTCCTATTTGTTTCTTTTCATATTTTGCTTCTTATTGTATGTGTTTTTTTAATATTACTAGAAAGCCTTCCAGGTGAAAATGTGGGTACTTTCAGTCTAATATTTCAGGCTTCAGAGTCTTTCACATTCATAGAATCATAGAATGGTTTAGGTTGAAAGGGACTTCAAAGATCATCCAGTTCCAACCCCCCACCATAGGCAGGGACACCTCCCACTAGAACAGGTCGCTCAAGACCTCATCCAGCCTGGCCTTCAACACATCCAGGGAGGGAGCAGACACAACCTCCCTGGGCAACCTGTTCCAGTGCCTCGCCACCCTCACTGTGAAGAACTTCCTCCTAACATCCCCTTTAAATCTCCCCTCCTCCAGCTTAAACCCATTCCCCCTCATGCGGTCATTACAAGACCTTGTGAACAGTCCCTCCCCACCCCTCCTGTAGGCCCCCTTCAGATACTGGAAGGCTACTATAAGGTCTTCTCGAAGCCTTCTCTTCTCCAGGCTGAAAAGCCCCAACTCTCTCAGCTTGTCATAGCAGAGCTGTTCCAGCCCTCTGATCATTTTTGTGGCCCTCCTCTGGACTCTCTCCAACAGTTCCATGTCCTTCTTGTGCTGGGGGCTCCAGAACTGCACACAGTACTCTAGGTGGGGTCTGACGAGAGCAAAGTAATGGTGGGAGAATCACCTCTCTTGCCCTGATGCTGACGCTGCTCTTGCTGCAGCCCAGCACAGAGTTGCTGTCTGGGCTGCATGTGCACACTGTCAGCCCATGTTGAGTTTTTCATCAACCCAGACTCCCAGGTCCTTTTCCTCAGTGATGCTCTCCAGCCACTCGCCACCCAGATGGGATTTGTGCTTGTCTTCTTGTGTTGGAAGTAATGTACTTACCTTACTATATGATATCATCTAGACAGGGCAAATAACTAAATGCATACTGTTTGTCTTTCCTGCAATAATTCATTTGAAGGCTCCTACTTCATGTCTTCCACTGTTATAGTGGCCCAGTAAACCATGCCTGTATGGTTAACACATGCCAGGGCTAGCACAAGAAGCAAGATGCCCTCCCCACTCACAAATTTGTGAAAGTCTGCTGCGCAATCCAGTGCTCACTTGTCATATGGTCCAGGACCTGGGCTACCCCCAGTCAGTGACACTGCATGTGGAGAATTCCTTTTCTTAAACCAGCATGCAGTCCTATTACATGAGGCAGTGCATTAGCTCACAGATATCAAGACTTCAGAAACTCAGGAGGACTATAAGAACAATTGTGCTCACAATCTTAGGTTTAAATTATGTGCTGTAATATTACATTTGCAATATATATGGAAAGGTTAAATCGGAAGGAAACTCAAGGCCTTAAATTCATTAGTGGTACTCTACTCACTACATCTGTTTTGCATTGACATAACACCACTGAAGTTTTTCATTAGAGTATTTTGATATACATCAGAGTAGAGAGGAACATAGTCTAAGTACACAATCAGATACAGGGCCAAAGGCAGAAGACAGGTTTTAGGAGCCACTCAGCATACAAAAACAGCCATCAAAATATTCTCCCTGATATGAATGTTAATTTCTCGATGCTTTTTTACACTGGTTACAGAAAACAGAGGGTATTCATATATCTGTTACACAGACATGAATTCGTTATTGAAGCACGTACTAACCTGAGCAATCTTTTGTTTAATAAGCAGGAGTGATATTGAAGTGAATTGGCATAGACTGTTTTGCCCTGTGCCTACCCATGCATCTCTGAGTAGACAACTTTATATCTCAGGAGCAGTCTCGATTTAGATTCTGGTTTATGTGGTTGCACCAAGAGTTTGCACTGTAACCAGTTTGTGTCATTTGTGCAGCGTGCCCCTAGGCATCCTGATGGAAATACCAAACCAAAGGCACAAATACATTTATAATAATATGAAATCTCAATTCCTAGCAATTTGTTTTCTTGTGAAAATGGTTCAGGTATGTTGTCCATCATGGCCTATCTTTCTGTGCCTAGAACAGCATATGGCAATGAAACTGTGAAGGGCCTGGAGAATAAATCTTATGAAGAGTGACTGAGGGAGCTGGGGCTGTTTGGTTTAAAAACAGAGAAGGCTGAGGTGAGGTCTACAGGTCTACAGCTACCTGAAAGAATGTTGTGGAGAGGCTGCTGCTGCTCTTTTCTCAGAGGTAAATAGTGATAGAACAAGAGGGAACAGCCTTGAGCTGCAAATGGGTAGGTTTAGACTGGACATTAGGAAAAGCTTTTTCACAGCAAGAGTGGTCAGACATTGGAATGGGCTGCACAGAGAGCTGTTTGAGTCACCAACCCTGCAGTCATTTGGATGTGGTACTTGAGGATATGGTTTAAGGGTGAACTTTGTAAAGTAGGGATATTGGTTGGACTTGATGATCCTGGGGGCCTTTCCCAACTGGAATGTTTCTGTGATTCTGTGATTTTGTGATTCAGTACTAACAGTCTGGCTAAATACCAGCCTACCAGGAGAGGAACCAGCTTAATTGCCTGGATTCTGGCATCACAAAACAGCTTTCATACCTGAAGCTGGACTACTTTGCATCTGTGTCTGTCAAGTTTCTGGCTTGCAAATGAAGAAATCAGATGATTCTGTTACTTAAAGAATACCCAAGGGTACCAAACCTCATGCATAAAGTCAAAACATACAATATGATTTTCATACAGAATAAAAATAACATCTTTTGTTAATAAGAACTTCTCTAAATCACTATACTTACTTTTTTATTTTTTTTTTCTTTTTTTATATTTTCTTTCTTTCTTTCTTTCTTTCTTTCTTTCTTTCTTTCTTTCTTTCTTTCTTTCTTTCTTTTTAATGCAGAGGATACCATAACATGGTACTGAGGAAGAATTAAATCAGACTTCTAGTTAAAATTTAGATGACACCACGTTTGTACCCAATCTGACTGTAATCTCAATTATGTCATCTGGATCCATTCAGACTTTTTACGAACTCCACTTTGAGTGACATGTTTGAATCATTTTACTTTTCCTTAGCAAACAAAAGTTATTAAGCCTGCTTCATGGCAACATGTACTTCAAAAATTATCAACCTACTAAAAATCCTGCCTTTCAGACCTCAGCATCAACTTAGAAGTGCAGAAAAGAGCAATCTTGTTGCTGTTTAAGGAACAGATTATTTTACTCCCATACAACTTCCCTCTTTAAAGACACACTTGAGTCAAGGTAAACCAATTTTTGTACAGTAAACATGAATGTTAAATAACAACAAAGCTCCAGTGTTTTGAAAGGAAAGTGAAAGCTCTTATAAATCATAAAAGAGGCTGGCTGGCATCAGGTGGTCTATTAAAAACAAACAAACAAACAAACAAAAGAAAATGCAAAAGCCTGCATGGCCTACTTTATTTTCCCCCCACACAAATTAGTTTTCAAAAAACAAAAATATTATGTACACTCTTCTGCATTTAAAAGATACTTGTATACACAGAGAACATTAAGGATAGTAAATTAATCCCTTAAATAACAAAAAAACCACTGGAAATAGGTTTTCTTTTCTACTTTAGATTATAAATTGAAGTCCACCACTGTGGGAGCTTAATGTCTGCCATACAAAATCAATATCAATAGCAAAATCCTCACAGATGCTATAGCATTTTCGTAGTTATCTGCTTTGGCATTAAAATTTTGCATGTATATCACAGAATCACAGAGTCTTAGGGGCTAGAAGGCATCTCAAAAGATTTTCTGGTCCAACCTCCCTGCCAGAGCAGGACTTTTTTTTTTTCCTTTTTATAAAACTTTTTTTTTTTTTTTAATGGTCCAATTTTCATTTTTATTACATTTTTTATCTCCTTCTTTTCCCCCATCTTCCTCTTTTCATCTCCATCTCCATCCTTTCAGCACCACCTCCCCTTTCCCACCCCACACTGCATTTTCCCCTTTTTTTCCATCAGACCCAGAGCACCTGGGTTATATTGGAGTCTCCTCCCACACCATGTTTGGCCACTTTGCCCTCCCTGCCCACTCCCCTTTATAATCAGCCACAGGAAAGGCAGTAGCCCCGACTTTGCCCAAGTGGGCAGAGGGATCCTCCTTCTGTCATCACTAGTGCAATCAAGGTGAATGGGAAGGGGACAAAGGCTGGGGAGCCTGGTGCCCCCCGCACCCACACCTAGTCAGGATAGGGTTGGTGATCACTTAATATTACCTATGGGTGCTGGCTGAGCTCTTCTCTGTTTAGCTGCTTCTTTCTGCTCCCTTGATATAGTGGAAGGAGTGAATCTATGAAATGTTTTGAGAAGCATTGAATGAGCATAGGGGAAATATCTGAGAATTCCTCTTCTTCAAGCAGGCTCATTTAACTTTCCAGCCACAGGGCAGCTTTGGAGAAGGATGGGTTTGTGGACCGGGCTTCACAGATGCCCTTTGCTCCTCTGACCTCAGGAGAATAAGTTCTGCTCATGTCCAAGCTGCAATTTGGCCTTCTAGCTGTTTTTTGACTGTGGAGCCACCCCACCATCCCCCAGTTTGGCTGGGTCGTTTATGTGTATTGGTGGCACAATCTTTAATTAGGTAATTACCCCATATTTTTCAACACAATGCACTACCTCTCTTCATGAACAGCTAATCAATATTTCTTCTTATCCTTCCATTTGTTCTGTAGCTCTGACCTTATTTATTACAGAGCCTGTTCAGTCAGCAAAATTATATTTATTTCTCAATAGACTTCATTGTGATATCGCCATCACCGCAATAAAGCTCAAAGATAAATAATTAATCTGTGCAATATCCTCAGCAGGCAAAACTTTAGGATGACTAAGACCTAGGGAAGAATTGCTGGTTAGAAGGATTTGAAAATCTTTTCCTCCTGCCCATCCCTCTGGCTCTTTCTTTTGGACTTCTATCAAAAGTGCAGAAGGGGAAAGAAGTGGAGGAGATTCTATTCAGTGTGGAAGCCGTACCTTCAGACCCGGCATCTGGAAAGCTCTTCTGGGTACCACAGTTTGAACTTGATCAACAGGTCTGACATTTGCCCTGATTCGATGTGCACAAGCCTAGGAAAATATTTATATAACTTTTCCTATTTTTATTTTCACATTTTACCTGCAGATTCAAAGGGAAGATAAAAACTGTAACAGAGATCACTCTTTTGAAAGATTGTAAATGAAACTTAAGCCTGCCCAGATCTTCCTCTTACAGACAACAGCTCGTGCCCTAAGATTATCAGGTAAAAGAACCAGGATGTAACCATCAGCACTGTTTGAAGAGAAAAAGCTATGCCCTCTGAAACCAAAGGCAATTTAAGACAGTCACAGTAAAATAAATAGTAGATGAGAACATGCCAAACTGAGCTCCAGAATAGCAGAAGTGGAATCTGCGAGGGAAAACTGCGCTGCTGTGTAAGTTGTTCTGGTTGAAAATGTTCAATTTTTAATGAAATTTCTGAACATAAATTAATAAAAGGATTGAAAATAGAGTTTAAATGCTTTTCCATTCAACAGAGCCCACTGTGAAAGAGATGAGACACAGGTTATGTATGTCCTCCTTTCTACTGTTGGCACAAAGAATAGAATGCCTCAAGATAAGAGACACACATGGTGGGAATGCACAATTTCATTGTCTGTCTCTACAAACTTCCAGGCTACCTTTACGTTCTCTTACATATCTTTGAGAAGAGAGTTCTTCTGCTTGTGTCCTGAGTACCAGGCATATCTTTATCACTCAAAGCAAACAGAAAAAAATAAAAGGTCTTATTTGGACCTTCACAGAGAATATTAACACCTTCTGGACAGAAAGTTTTGAAATTTGAAATGGACATGGAAAGAACTTTGAAACATTTGCTAAAATTTGTACTGTCTCCTGTTATCTCTGCTTCATGCCACCTTCTTAATTTGGAAATCTAAGTGTGGCAATTTCAGAAAGATGGAGATCTGCTTTTAATGTACTGCATTTATTTGCAGTGGTCAGCAAAAATGTTCATCCAATGACCAGCAATTACAAACTTGGGGGAAGTGAAATACCCAATTCACACAGGAGTTTAGACCTTACTTATTATCTCTAGTGCTGCAACATTCTTCTAGCATGAAAAACTTAAGTTTCCTACTTACACACCAAGAAGTACATCTTACTGATTTTTCACAGCAGGAGAAGGAAATGAAGGTCTAGAAGGAAAATAAATTCCTGTGCAACCATATATATATGCTGTGAATGGTACTTCCAGGTTTTCAAACAATTGGATTGTATAGATCACCACCTTCACAGCATGTAAAACATGTAGCTCTCAGCTATAAGGATAAATAGAGAGTGTAGAAGCAATGTAGCTACAGTTTGTGCACAGATTATCTTTAGTTTATTGAGAAATCAACAAAGTATACTTTTGAATTCCTCTGCCCCAGGTCTACTTTGGTATGAAAACAAACCATTAGAAGTCACTTTTCTTTCTCTTTATTCTCACAACTTGACAGAAAGAAGAAAAAGAAAGAAAGTTAATGTCTGGGGTTTTTTTTCCCCTTCCTCTTTTTATTTTTCAATTTCCTCTGTAAAAGAAAAAAAAATGAAAGCCCAATAAATGTAGCTGAGGGAATGATGCCTGAGTTGTTGCTACACTGCACATATTCTTATAGCCTTCTAAATCGTAAAATGTTAACAGCAAAACTAAATCTTGACATGTTGATAGCTAAAACCATACTGCAATATGGCACATCAATTGCCTGTTATGTTTTTGAGGACCAAAAAATATTCTCTTCTGTACCATTAACATAAATCAAAGTGGTTAAATCACTTTAATACTACAGGTGCTTTTTTTTCTTTTTTTACCTCAGATGGCACAATGGTTGATGTGCTAGTGGCAGAAAGGGAAGTGAAGAGGAAGTGAAAGGGAAATCAGATAGAATATAGATTTGCAGAAGGGTTCCATACACAAATCAAACTCAATAAGCTTGTCAGATGAACATTTCACATTAAACAAAATAATAACCTGTCATAAGACTTTAAACAGCTTCTTTCATTTTTCTTCTGTTTTGTTTTGTTGTTTGTTGTTGGTTTTTTTTTTCCCCAGACAGTTTTCAGAAGAGCAGCACAGGGTTTTAAGTACCGTAGCACAGTTGTACTACTCAAAACCAGAGTGAACACACGAAAGCTTCCATACCCTTGGTTCTTGCCAGATGTTGATTTTGTCAGAAGAAAAAGTGTACCAGGTTTGTAAAACTTCAGCATGGATAAATTATAGCCAGTGCAAACCAAACAAATAAACATAAATCAAATCTTTAGTTCTGCAGCTCTGGAAAATTACTGTGCAAAGGTAGCATTTCAGGAGCCAACAGAAAGATACCAATTAAAACAAAATAAACAGGAAAACATACCATATCCAATTGACATTTGACTATTTTGGACATTTATAGGGATAAATTTCATGCCTTAAGTAACCAAATTAGGACCTTACCATCCTCTCTGCTAACCACCAGTGACTGATTTCTCTCAAAGATGATCTATTAAATCTCTAATAAATATTTAAGTCTCTGATCATGGCAAAAGTTTATGCTGGAATTCTTTTACTCAGAGATGGAATGGAGCTTATAAAATCTCAGAGTTCATTCAAGGTAATGTCTATGAACATGTGTTTTTTTGGTAAGAAGCTCTGTTTCATGAGCTGCCTCAATTTTAGACCACTAAAGCTGTAATTAATGGTAATGGAGTGACAAGACCTCATTTGCCTGATGAGTGCACAGTCCACCTGATGCCTGTTCTTATACCAGCGTTTGCTGCTGTGCTCAAACATGATTACATGGGTTACAGGCTGAGAGATCTGGGTTTATTTCTGCCATTGTTCATAAATAATCTTGACTTTTGCTTTAGAATCTGTGCCTTAGTTACTCCTGACAGTAAAATAAAAGGTGAAAAAAATCCTGACTGCATAAATAATTTCAAGTATTGTGCACAGAGGAGCCATATCTGTATGTAAAGAGCATTAGTCAATTCAGCCTCCAATTTAATTAAGTTACTTGTAGCTAATTGTCTTCATATTATGACATGTTGCAAAACTGCTATTAAAGACCATATATCTGAATGCCTTTAAGAAATTAGGTTCTGGTTCTGTTCATATTGAATTTGATGGGAAATTTCATTGCCATCAAATTCATTGGTTCAGGATCACAGTTAAATGAGCATAATTCTTTGAGTCTCCTTTTGGTACAAAAGAGAGTTTTCATTATATTTTAGTCTTTGCTCATTGCAATATTCAGGCTACAGTCACCTCTCCTTTCCTATGATGACAGACTGAAAGAGTTGGGGCTGTTCAGTCTGGAGAAGAGAAGGCTCTGAGATGACCTTATTGTGGCCTTCCAATATCTGAAGGGAGCCTACAAGAAAGCTGAGGAGGGACCTTTTAGGCTGTCAGGTAGTGACAGAACTAGGGGGAATGAAGCAAAGCTGGAGGTGAGGAGATTCAGATTGTATGTGAGGAGGAAGTTCTTCAGAATGAGAGTGGTGAGAGCCTGGAATGGGTTGCCCAGGGAGGTGATCAGGGCCACATACCTGGAGATGCTTAAGGTCAGGCTGGATGGGGCTGTGGGCAGGCTGAT
Source organism: Psilopogon haemacephalus (assembly GCA_013396835.1). NCBI lineage: Eukaryota > Metazoa > Chordata > Aves > Piciformes > Megalaimidae > Psilopogon > Psilopogon haemacephalus. The sequence continues at coordinate 379,229 of VWZI01001755.1, read as the reverse complement.
CTAGGGTAGGGTGTCCCTGCCCATGGCAGTTGAGTTGGAACTAGATGATCCTTGTGGTCCCTTCCAACCCTGACTGATTCTGTGATTCTATGAATATATCATTAAAGGAAACCCACTAAATGGGTAACTGCATTCAGAGTGACTGAGATTAAACTTTTAGTACAACAGACACTGTCACAGAAACAGCATATATTTGTCCATGAAGGGGAATTCAGATAAAAACCTATGTGTTGGAGTACCTAAAATCCTCAATCTCTCTTGCCTATAAATTGCATTTGTAACTGACAGCTCATTAACTCATTACGGGTGTAGTATACCACACAAACAGGCAAATGAAGGAGACAAAAACTCAAATTTGTGAAAGGACCAGGGAGATCTTTTTTAATTCAACATTACAACTTCATTGAAGGTATTAGGGTTCTTTCTGCATTTGAATTTCTACAAACAGAGCTGGTGATAACTACCATTTCTCAATACCTGAGGAAGAATGTATATGAGATATCAGATAACAGACCAGGTGTGTAACCACATGGCACCTCCTTTCTACAAACTGCAAGATTTGGGAGTTGCAAATTACTAACACTCTACTGAAGCAGATAAAGTGGAACTTAGCAACTGTGACGTGTGGAATCAGCACACTAGCCTTCACAGCGCAGCCTAGGAAGCACTGCTTCTTCTGTGGCCCTCAGAAAGTTGTGGTGACACTCAACACATTGCCATTTGATCTGCCTCTTTGTTCAGCTACCTATCAACTTCATTTTAATTATTCTGTTTCATGGGAAAGAGAATACCAAAGCAAAACTGGTTTTTTTTTTCAAGTCTATGAAATGACACATAGACTGGTAGCTCCAGGGCAGAAGGCTAACACATTTTCCCCATGTTCTAGCATCATTTCAAAGGAGATATCAGCACTGCAGATATGCTGACAGCCTTGGATTACACAGCCCCGCAATCATTTATCAGTACAACAGGATCAATTATTCCTGCCAGACAGTAACACTGATACTTCAGATTATTTAAATCAGGAAATAGATTGTTCTTCAGTATGAAGAAGTATGAAGTAGTCAAAGCAGGCCTCTTGGAAAATTCAGAAATTGGCACAGAAAATGCTGTGGAGATAAAAGGTTATATTCTTACCTACAAGCAAAGGGATTAGGAATTTATATGTATTATGAATGTTCAATATCTTAGAGATTATTTTTAATTCCACTACACTTGACAAGATGTATTTTGTACAAGAAAAAATAAGAGCTCAAGTATTGTGTTCATTTTTTCGGCACTGCAATACATGAGAGATGTGGAGGTGCTGGAGCGCGTACAGAGGAGAGTCACAAAGCTGGTGTAGGGCCTGGAGAATAAATCTTGTGAGGAGTGACTGAGGGAGCTGGAGATGGTTAGTTTGAAATAGAGGAGGCTGAGAGGAGACCTCATTGCTGTCTACATCTACCTGAGGGGATGTTGTGGAGAGGCTCCTGCTGGTCTCTTCTCATGGGTAAATAGTGACAAAACAAGAGGGAATGGCCTCAAGCTGAAACTGGGTAGGTTTAGACTGGACAATAGGAAAAAGTTTTTCATGGAGAGAGTACTCAGGCACTGGAATGAGGTACCCACGGAGGTGGTGGAGTCACCCACCCTGGATATGTTTAAGGGGGTTTTGGATGTGATGCCTAGGGATACGGTTTAAGGCGCATCTTGTAGAGTAAGGTTATCAGTTGGACTTGGTGATCCTGAGGGTCCTTTCCTACCTGGATGTTTCTGTGATTCTTGATTATGAGCTGACATATATTTTTTCCTTCATTCAAGGGAAAGCACAAAGCTTGGTTGTGTTATACTGTGTATGCAGAGCTGCTGTATGCACTTGGCTTTACAGGAAGTGCTAGCTGAAGACATTTGGGCACATAGAACAGTCTTCAATGTGTGTCAGTTTTCCTCTGAGAATTCTGGATGCATTTATCCTCCTAGATTTGAAGAATCACCTTGATTTCCCCACTGTCAGATCTAGCTCTGTGTTTTCCACAGGAAGAGCAAAATGTCATAAGTGAACACTGTTGTGCTAAACCCAGAAAAATTAATACCTGTTCACAGGCTTCCAAAAAGCTCTCTTGGCTACTAAGTGAAAGACATAATATGCATTCTCAAAAGCATGTGGCAAGACAGATGAAAGAGGATCCTAAGAAAACTAAGCAAAATTAAATTAATCAGGAAAGCTTTTAAATCATTACTTTCAGCATTGTTACATAGAAAGACAAGTGAATTTAAAGATCCCTCTGCAGGACCATCTGTTGAAATCTACTTCATTTCAAAAATGAAATGTTTTTGTAGATGTAGAAATCATATTTTGCACAGAGGATTTTTAGATCTTTTAGACAAGAAGGAAGATTTGTGTTTTACTTCTCCCAAGCCTATATTCATGAATTGTGCATGAATTGTACTGGTGAATTTAACTTAAAGATTAACACAGTGAAAGACAGAGAGACTCAGAACCACAGGACTAGAAGACAAACGCAAGGTGATGGCATTTATATATCATTTACTTAAAATTGTGGAGTCCATTTGAACCTTGTGAGTTCCAACAAGAGCAAGTGCAGGATTCTGTACCTGGGCCAGACCAAACCTCACTATCAGTACAGACTGGTGATGAGGTGATAGAAAGCTGCCCTGTGGAAAAGCATTTGCTTTTGCTGGTGGACAAGAAGTTGGACATGAGCAGACAGTGTGAGCTTGCAGCCCAAAAGGGCCAATCATATCCTGGGCTGCATCAAAAGCGGCATTGCCAGCAGATCCAGAAAGGTGATTCTGACACTTGACAGTCACCTGTGTCTGAGTCTGGAGCCCTCAATATAGCAAGGGCATGGACCTAATGGAGCAGGTCCAGAGGAGAGCCAAGAAAATGATCAGGGGAGCACTTCTGCTACAAGGACAGGCTGAGGGAGCTGGAGTTGTTCAGCATGGAGAAGAGGAGGCTCCAGGGAGACCTAATAGCAGCCCTGAAGTACCTGAAGGGGGCCTACAAGAAAAATGGAGAGAGACGTTACAAAGACCTGCAGTGACAGAACAAGGGGCAATGGCTTCAACCTAAAGAAGAGCAGATCTAGATTGGATTTTAGGAACAGGTTCTTTACTATGAGGATGATGGAACACTGGAACAGGTTGCCCAGGGAGGTGTTTGGAGCCCCATCCCTGGAGATATTCAAAATGAGGCTGGCTACTGATCTAGTTGAGAATGCCTCTGCTGACTGCAGCGGAGATTGGACTGAATGACCTTTGGAGGTTCCTTCCAACCCAGACCATTCTAGGATTCTACGATTCTCTGATTGCTTATAGTGTCAATTTTCACTGGCATCACACAACAGATGTCAGACAGGCAGCATCACTGAAAATGTCCTCTGGTAATGACTCAAACTCCTTTATGAAGGCTGCAAAAATATAAATTGTTGTACGTGTATGTGTGCCTAATACAACAAAACTCACATTACGTTGCAGTCCCAGGTCATAGCATTAACAGGTAATGAATTCCAGATGGAAAACTGTGGAGGAACATATATAGTATGATTTTGTTGATAACAGGATACATATAAACTTTTTTTTTTTCAAATGCAGGGTGTGGAGAAAAAGAGGCAAAAAATCCCCAAGCAAACAAACAAAAAGCAACAACCCAGCAAGCAACTTTATGTACAATGTTTAAACTTCATCTATTTTCATGAACCCTGGGTGTCACATTCTAGCTGGTGTGAAAATGGAGAATGACAGTCAGTGGGAACTAAAGCTTTGATGAATGTCTCAGTCTGGTCATACAATGAATTGGAATATTTTTTACTTTTCCCTGCCAAAGTTGTCAACAGTAGATATTTATGAAAAATGTGGATATGGATTTGGAGCTATCAACTGAATATCATTTAAAATGTTGGATCATCCCAAAAGGCCGTGACGATGTGAGCACTTGTTGCTGGAAATCTTTAGTGATGAAGTTCCCTGAAAATTGCAACAGCAAAAAATTGTGTTCACAATATTTAATAGAATAAGCACATTCGTTTCCTTTTCCTTAACATTTAATTTTCCTTAACACCCCAAAATTCCTCTGCTCACTCTAAAGTATTCTTTGCAAGCAGATCACTATGCAGATTTTAATGTTTGTTTGGTATTTTTTTCCCAGCTAAGATTAGGTCAAAACTTCTCAATTTCTGTCTTCAGTGTAGTGGTTTAAGACTTACTCCAACTGAGAAATCAGGACTTTCCTGAAAGCTCAGTGCAGAATGTAAGTAGATTAGAAGACTGGTTGTAAAAAAAATAATGATGAAGTTTATAATGTTCTGACATGGTTTAGGAACTCCATACCCACCCTCCACCCCACCCCCACTGGAATTTACCAGTCTAGCTCAGACTGCTTGGAAATAAGATGAAGCTATATTTATAGCAAAGCAAAATTTACAAGCATATATACACAATATATTTACAAGTATTTACAATTATATACAAATTGGAAATAATACAGAAATCCGAACTCCCTCTCAGGCAAGGGAAACTGCTCAGAGGGGCTCAAAGCTACCTCCTTTTTCCCCCTCTACTTTCCCAGACAGACAAACAAAACAACCAGCAAATCCTATGTTAGTCAATGTTAGTAGAAAGATATTAGAGTGGAGCGAGAAGAAAGTAAACAGATCCAGCATTACAGACCAGAGTGGGACAAATTACTGACATTTTGGCTTTTTATCCCTCTCAGCAAACTAGTGAATGATACTGAAATGATCATTGTTTTCTTTTCACAACCAGTGATCAAATTTCTCTCATCAAAATATTCCAATTAGCCTCAAACCAGCACACATTCATTGGTTCGCTAATTAGGACAAAAAGACAGAATTGTATAAACAATTCTGTCTTCCTTCTGTCCTTGCCTTCCACCTCCTTGCAACTCTGCAGTTTCCCTTATCTTTGTCCTAACCTTCTCACTGGTACAAACTGATTGGGAGGAAATGGGAGAAGAGAGGGAGAAGGAGGAGTGAGTGGGTCCAGTTGATGGAAACCCTTTTGGGCTTGTCCAGGCGCATTGAGGGACGATTCAGGGAGACCCTGTGAGGGTCCTTTTGTTGTTTCCATCTTTTAAATTATTGTAAATATATGTAAATATATTTTGTACATATGCTTTGCATTATATGCTTTTAGATTTTCGCTTTCTGTAAATACATAGTTTAATCTACTTCCAAGCCTTCTGAGCTAGTCTGGTGATAATTTTCAACCCACCACATTTCATTGATACCCAAAGCTAATAAATCATGCTCATATATGTATTCCAGGCTCAAGTTTAGAAAATTAGTTTCTGTGTAAAATTAACACAGGTCTTTCAGCAAGTTTGCATAAGTTGTTTTTTGGGTTTGTTTTTGTTTTTAATGGGTACGAATTTAGGAGTTGTTTTTTTTTAACTTGCTGCAATGTCTTCCCATGGGAGAAGACAAGAAATCCCAGTAACTTTACAATCTCAATGGAAATTATACATTTTTCTTTACCTTTCTAAAGTTTTTTTCCAGTCAGGGATACCCAAAGACAACCTTTTTTTGATGAGTGGTGTAATAAGTATCCCTTCAAAGTATTCACATCTAGTCTAGTGGAGTGCTGGTTTGAATTAATTGGAGGATTTTAATGAGAAATTTGGTTATGGACTGAGAAAAGAAAACATTTGTTGTGTCTCCTTCACTCATATATTTACTGAAAATGTGTAAAAGTTGGAATCATAACACAGATAAGACAGAGATGTTTGAGTCGTTCTTGGTGTTGCATCTCTCTCTTTCTCTCCCTACCTTCTAGCTGGATCTGTGTAACTCCACTAACCAGTTTCCTACTTCTTAAGACCCTCTGGCTGATCTTCCTTGCTTACCTGGCATGTAAGACAGATAGTGTGATAAGATTGGGTAGTGGGGGGAAGGTGGTAGGGTGGTTGGGAACCCCTCTTGGGGATTCTGATCTCTGGAAGGGGTGTGGTGTTTCTGTATTACCTTTTTTTACTGGATAGATCTGTAAAGATCTGTGATATATTGTAAATATTTGCTTGTATATTGTGCAGAGCTGTAATATATAGTTTCATTTATTAACTTTCAGCCAACGGAGTTCTAGCCTGGGTTATTTCAAAGGTGGTGGTGGGGCAGATACTGGTGCACCACCACAAGTGGCTTTTTCTGAAAGACAAGCTAATGAAAATCATGTAGTCATTACTGGGTGGCATTAAATGGCCTTTTTATGTGCTGGGTCAGATTAATTACTCTTTCCAGATTTAGAAATCTAATGAACATAGGAATGAAGGGAAAATACTATATATGTATTTTGGGTTTTGATTTTGATGTTCGTAGAGGATTTGTCATCCTATAATATGGTAGAAAATTAAATTCCTTCATATTTTACAGAAGCTGGACACATTGAGAGACCAACAAATCAGAATTTCTACTTCTAAGTGTCACATGGTTTGGTGCTAATTTGTAATTACTATGGTGAAAACAAGTGTGGTGGTTTTGCCCCAGCTAGAGGGCAAACCAGAGCTGCTCTATCACTCCCCCTCTTAAATGGACAGGGGAGAGGGGAAAATACAACAAAAGCCAGTTATAAGATAGAAGCAATTTAATAATGAAAAGAAGCAAAAGCAATAGACTGTGTGGAAGCAGGAGCAAAGAGAGATGTTGATCTCTACTTCCCATCAGCTGGACTATGTCTTGGGAAGCAGGGCTCTCTATGCTAGATGATTACTTCTGCAGAACAGACACCGTGGACGAATCTCCCCCAGACTTCCCTCTATTACCTCATTCTTATATCTGAGCTGACGTCATATGGCATGGAATATCCCTTTGGCCAGTCTGGATCACCTGGTTTGGCTGTGTCCTCTCAGCATCTTGGGGGGGGGAGATGTTGGAAAAAAAAAAAAAAAAAACAACCAGCCTGGGTGCTCAGCTTAGCAATAGCCACAACACTGCTGCTTTATCAATGCTCAGCTACAGCACCGCAAAACACAGCATTAGAGGAGAATTAACCTCAGCTCAGCCCAGTTCTAACCTACTACAAGAAGAAAATATTCTTCGGACACTTGTTCAAGATTTTGTTTTAAATAATGGCTAACTTTGGTTGGTTGGTTGGTTAGTTGGTTGATTGGTTGCTTGGTTGGTTGGGGTTTTTTGATTTGCTTGGTTGGTTGGGTTGGATATTTTGGGTTGTTTGTGTTTTTTTTTTACAGTAAGGTCAACTCTAACTTAGTTACATCCAGTTCAATAATTGTCTTTAGGTTTAAGATTCTGTTCTGAAATCTCTTAAATCAGTGAAATTCTTTTTTGTCAGTGGTCTGGAAAAGTTCAGGGTTTGTGTGTCATATCAAAAAGCCATATATGACACGATATTCTATAGGGCACAGAAGGAGAGTGTCTAGACAGAGGGAATGGCTCAAAAACATTCCGTGTCCAACTAAAAATCATGTAAACTATTGATTTTGTCTAGTCCAACAGCAAAAGGCAAGTTCAAATGAAATATTGGACTGACTAGATTATATCTGTATGAAGAAAAATGAGCAGCGCCCTATGTTGTATCAGATCAGTGGATCAGTGATACAGGAAGAGTACAGAAACTCAGCTTAAAGCAAAGCTTTAAGTTCAAATATATTAGATGCCTAACTTCTATTTAAAACAAGATTAACTGATTTAACACTTAGAGGATTTTAGCTCCAGAGTCCAAAAGGAAAACTACATCTCAGAGGACAATATATGCATTTACCTGTGAAAGCAATCCCAGTTACTTTGAGTGAACAGGGCTCAGATGCATTGTCTAAACCAGTAATTTTCATGTTGTGGTAGTATCAGTTGCTCTATAGCTACAGATATATATACCAGTGCTCCTCAGGTCTTACACCTTCTTTTGAGATGGACATGGATGGGCCAAAATTTTTGCAGTAGACAGAGACCTAACTTTCACAATTATATGCTTAAAAATAAAAACTAATGGCAAATCTTGCAGTTAGATGCAAAATTTTCCAAACTTTCAGAGCATGAAGGATTAAGACCCTTGTTCTAAAATCACACTCACTTTTAGGAAAATGTCTTTTGCTCCCTGATGGCAAACAAGCCACAGAGAGATATGAGTCAGAGACTAAGGACGGATAGTACTTCTCTGAAGTTTCCAGGGAAGGATGTTTAAATAGCTAGCTTTGTCTGGGCTCTGGCATCAGGTCAGAATCTGAACCTGTCCCAGCTGTCACAGAGATTTTTCCATTGAAAAGTCTACATGTTCTTTTATCTGAGGAAACACTGAATACCAGTGAAAAGAAGGCAGATTTAGATTAGAAAGTAGAAGGAAATTCTATACTGTGAAGGTTGGAACAGGTTGACCAACCCTGAAATGCTAAAATCCAGGCTGAATGATGCCTTGCACAGCCTGGTCTAGTGGGTGGTGTCCCTGTCCATAGAGGGAGAGTTTGCTGTCTACAGTTAACATCCCTGTCCATCTAGAAGAACTAAATGATCTTTAAGGTTATATCCAACACAAACCGAGCTATGACTCTATGATTCTGTATCTGGAAGAAGATCTTCAAATCCTAGTTCTACACATAGCTGGGTACATAATATGAGACACCATTACAGCTCTTAGTTTAGTAAAGGATCACCCAAGGAACACCTGCATTAATGTACATACGAGTTTGTCTTGCATTCTTTCCACTTCCAGTAATGTTTGGATGTAGTAGATCATAATTCAGACAAATGTGACTGAGAAGAGGAGAAAGATATATACTACAATATGCTAAGTGGGTCTGACAGGCTGAGAGAGTTGGGGATTTTCAGCCTGGAGAAGAGAAGGCTTTGAGGAGACCTTATAGTAGCCTTCCAGTACCTGAATGGGGCCCACAGGAGTGCTGGGGAGGGACTATTCACAGTCTTGTTATGACAGGAGGAGGGGGAATAGGTTTAAACTGGCAGAGGGGAGATTTAAACTGGATGTTAGGAGGAAGTTCTTTACAGTGAGGGTGGTGAGACACTGAAACGGGTTGCCCAGGGAGGTTGTGGCTGCTCCCTCTCTGGAAGTGTTCAAGCCCAGGCTGGATGAGGTCTTGAGCATCCTGATCTAGTGGGAGGTGTCCCTGCCTATGGTGGGGGGTTGGAACTGGATGATCTTTGAGGTCCCTTCCAACGTAAACCATTCTATGATTCTATGAAGGATGAATTGCATTATCAACCCTCACCACAGTAAAGATTCTGACAATGTATATACACACATGGGAGAAAATGCTTAAACAAGCTTCAATATCAAGAACCCCTATGCTGGATCTCCCACCATTTTCTGCCTAAAACCAAAAGAAAGAACATAAACAGATTTTCAGAATGAGTTTTACAGATTTGATATGGCAAGAGCTGCTTGGGGGTTTTGCTATTTCATGGTATTGTTTTTGTTTCAAGGTCTTCCTCTCTGTTAAGGTGGTAGGTCATTAATTCTAGACAGATCATAGATAATTTCCTTTTTGAAGCTGTTAAATATTTTTTTTTCAGATTAAATATAAATTTTATTTTAAGAGAAAAATATTTTTCTTGTTTTTTTACAGCTCACTTTCTCCTTTCAAAGGAAATAAAAATCTGCTCTCTGACATATCAGTTTTGCAATAAGAGATACACTGATCAATCTACAGCATTACATGTTAATTTCTATCCCTATCTAGATCCCAATTTAAACGTTTTCTTACAGTACCTTCACCAATGAAAGGAGCACACTACATTTCTAAATTCAGTGAATCAAAATATAGGTCAAATTTAACAAAAGAAGATCATATTTTCATTCTTTAACAGTCATATATAGAATTCCATTTGACCTATAGATATGAAAGTAAGAGTGTAGTGAAGTAGTTTGCCCTTTCTTTCCCATAATCTCCTGTTTGTGGTCTTACAGCAGACAACTAATAATAACCTGAAACAATTTTGCTGCAAGGTTTTCTTATTCCTCATATGTGTTAATACGGACTCAACATATCTTCTTGCTCTTTCTATGTATTAACACACAAAAAAGGATTCCCATACTTGTAATTTTAAATAATACATCTATCTCAATCTGTTAAAAAAAAAAAAATTAAAATTTGCAACTTTTCTGGGCCACGCACCCAACCCTGCCTGCAGGACTGGTGTCTGCTTTCAGCAGCATTCCACTAATGGGGGACATGTAATCGATACTGGCTACTAGCTGTTTACAGGTCATACTTCAAAGAAAATTGCAAGGGAGATAATATCCTTAAATAAATATAGACATTTCGCCTCTTAAGACCATTGAAAATTACATTTCTTCAAATACTTTTTGAACCATGAGAGCAGAAATCTAGCTACTGGGGAAAAAAGTAACCAAAACAAAACAAAAACAAACAAAAAAAATCCCCACCCAAACATGAAACCAAAAAACCCACTAACTTTTTTCTTCCAAATATCCCTTTTTAAGCACTCAACCGAGATGTGTTAGTTCTGGATCATTTGTTGTGTGCAACAACTGTTGGCAGGAGACCAAGGATGCTAGCATTTTACACATTTTTAAGTCAATGTTTGTTCTTTTTTTAGATTGCTGGAATTAAAGGAAAGGATTTCTAATAGATAACATTGTGCTTGTTTAATCTGTAAGAATTGTAAGGCTAGTTTCAACCACAGATGAGCTGTACTGAAGTGCCTTGTCTTACCTCTCAAGAACACTTTCCTGAGAATTTTGTTACCTTCAGCTTTCTGTGGATAGAGTCACATGCTCCCACCACTCTCAGACTGGAAATCCTGGCAGCAATATCTCATTTACTACTCATGTTCAACTGACAGACCCAACTGTGTTTGTCATCAATACGCCTTTTCTTCCAAGAGCCTATGACAGCAGATGAATTGAAGTGACCCCAAGTCAGCTTCTCCAAAACAAAGCATTATTCACTGAAACACAGAGAAAAGAGCTTAAACAAACAAAAGATCCTTATTTCAGCTTTCATCTTCCCATCTCAGCGTCAATAAATTCAGCTTCATTCTGCTTCTTCCATCTCTAGGTTAGGTGGGGGTAGGTGAGACTGTTTGTTTTGTTACAGCTTGCTTATGTGTCCCTCAGAGTCAGTCATTATATCCCCACTGTGCAGCTGCTGACAGCCCACTTAACCTCCCTTCTTTCCTTGAATCAGGATCTGAGACATTTTAGTGTCCTGATTGAGCCTGGAAAGGGTAAATTTGCCCACCAATTTGGAATTTGGCAGGGGTGATTTTCTATCCAGAGCTTTCCTATTACTTCCCACAAGGACCCTGGACATTTTCCTCAGACTCTATTATTATTTTCTTTCATGTGGATTTCCCTTTCCAGTCAGCAAGGCAGTAACAATTAGGGAAAGTAAGGTCCATATGGTATTTGTTAAACATATGCGTAGCTCCCACATCATCCAAAGTGGTGTTCGTGGAGGTCACAGCCCCATTCCCTGTCACTGTTTTAGGGATTAAATGTCTATAATAAAATTTTGTCTTCTCCTTCAACATCTTAAACTATATCTATTTAACAGGCTGTTTGATGTAGATAGGTTCTCTGTAAATTTAATGGTAATAGCTGTAATTAATAGATTTTAAGTAACTTTTCCTTTTAATATACAGCAACATGTTTCTGTAAGTAAGAGGAGCTGTACTACTTTCAAGATACATGGTATCTTGGCTCTTTCTAGAGCAGAGATAGAACTCATCCATCCATCCATCCCTACCCAAATGTCTAAGCTCCAGCTGCTCAGAGCACCTCTACACTCTCCTTCCTACTGTTAAGTGCTACACACAATAGGTTTCATCTGCTGAATCTGCAGTAGTTTCTAAAGAGACTTGCCAAAATCCTCATGTGAGCAGTGTTTTATAATGTTCTGGACAAGGCACCTGCATATACAATATGGAGAACAAAATCTCTTAAAACAATGATGGACAAGATTATAAATTATAGTATGATCTATTTTACACCCAGTATTTCTCACTCTGTAAAACTCACAGGAAATAAAAGTGGGTGGCTTAAGATGGTGAGCTTTGGTGTTACTTGCAAAATAGGGGTTTTTTTTTCTATTTAGAAATGAGAGAACCTTGTTATATTCCCATATCTCTAAGGCAAGGCTGGATGAGGCTCTGTCCAGCCTAATCTAGGGTAGGGTGTCCCTGCCCATGGCAGGGGGGTTGGAACTAGATTGTCCTTGTGGTCCCTTCCAACCCTAAGTGATTCTATGATTCTATGATTCCATGATATCTCAAATACCATCCCTTTCTGTACATTTGCGACCTGCAAGTGCTAAATTAGAATGGGTCACAGCCAGCAGATGACTGCAAGCATCCAGTTGTGCAAGCCCTTCATTTCCTTGCTTTTGTGCAGTTAAATCAGATATGTGATGAGCTTGGCTTCTATAGAGCCAATCTGAGCACATAGAAAGCTGTTTTAAAAAAATACACATAATTGGGAGAATTTGAAAAGCAACTAATTGCTTAATGAACGGCAAGTTGCATTTACTTTTGTCACATATACATAGTTACTAAATTCAGTCATGAAATGTGTACAAAGGCTAATTTGAAGCGAACCTTTCTCTCTGCACTGTATTCTTAGATTACCACATGGCTAAACAAGCTTCCTAACACCCTAGAATCACTTTCAGATAAAAAAGAGCCCATAGTTACAGGAAGCAGAGTTTTCCAGGGGGCTTCTTAAGAGGAGCCCTAGTAACTCATTCAGATCCTCTCCACATGTCCTGTGAGAGAAGGCAAAGCATCAGGAACTACTGCTGCAAACACCAGTGCTGCCTGACAAGGAATGTTGTTTGCAGATACTCGGTTAGGAATGTGACCAATTTAAAGATATATTCTGTCTAAAACTCCCATTAGAGACTGATGCACCAAAGGCTGCTCAGGAATTCATGAGTGGGTGTGTTATAGCTGCTCTTCTTTGTACAACGTGCAGATATGAGTGGTTCCAACAAGCAGTGTGTCACCCCCACATGAGCAGCCAACTCTGTTGAAGTACTGCATGATAACATCAGATACCTCTGATAATGCTTCTGAACGAAAGTGATCACAGGGCATATTATTACATTATTTTGGCAGCTTTGGTCACTTTGTTCTATTTCCAGTTATTAAACACAGAAAGGTTCCTGATGTTCGATGTTCAGTGAAAGCAGGAAAATAATTTCACAAAACTGCATTTGTTAATTCTACTTTACAAAGGGTAAAGTTTACAAGTTCACAGAATGTCAGGAGTTGAAAGAGACCTCCATATATCATTGAGTCCAACCTCTCTGCCAGAGCAGGACCATAACCTAGTGTAGGTCACACAGGAACCCATCCAGACAGGTCTGGAAAGTCTCCAGAGAAGGAGACTCCACAACCTCTGTGGAGAGCCTCTTCCAGTGCTCTGTGACCCTTACAATAGAGAAGCTCTTCCTCACGTTGAGGTGGAATTTCTTGTACTGTAATTTATACTGATTGCCCCTTGTCCTGTCACAGGGCATGACCGAGAAGAGCCTGTACCCTCCCTCTTGACACCAGATATTCATAAATTGATTAGATCCTTTCTAAGACTTCTCTTCATCAGATCAAAAAGCCCCAGGTCCCTCAGCCTCTCCTCACAGGGCAGTGCTCCAGCCCCTTAATCATCTTTGTAGCCCTCCTTTGGACTCTTTTGAGTAGATCCCTGTCCCTCTTGAACTAGGGAGCCCAAAACTGAATGCAATATTCCAGGTGAGGTCTCACCAGGGCAGTGTAGAGGGGGAGGAGAACCTCTCTTGATCTGATGGACACACTCTTAATGCACCCCAGGATCCCATTGGCCTTCTAGGCAACAAGGGTACATCTGTGTATCATTGTAAAATTAGGTAGATTTCAGCACTAAAAAAAACCAAACCAAACCAAACCAAAACAAACCACCAAAAAACACCAAACAATTAACATCCAATGCACTTGCACTGGAATAGTAAACAAAAATAATTTGTGTTATTTGATATATATGATTGTTCAAAACCTGTATGTAGTATCTGTTTAGTTTTCCAACCAAATGGTCACTGCTAGGAGAAACAGAAAATTGGAAGCAGATCTGAAAGTCTGCACTTGGGGATGCCAGTGGATGAGAAGCTCAACATGAGCTGGCAGTGTGCACTTGCAGCCCAGAAAGCAAACCAGATCCTGGGCTGCATCAGGAGAAGTGTGGCCAGCAGGTTGAGGGAGGTGATTCTCCCTCTCTACTCCACCTTGGTGAGACCCCACCTAGAGTACTGCATCCAGTTCTGGAGCCTCTATTACAAGAGGGATGTGGACATGCTGGAGTGTGTCCAGACAAGGGACATGAGGATGCTCAGAGGGCTGCAGCACCTCTGCTATGAGGACAGACTGAGAGTTGGGGCTGTTCAACCTGGAGAAGGCTCCCAGGTGACCTTATTGTGGCCTTCCAGTATCTGAAGGGGCCTACAGAAAAGCTGGGGAGGGACTTTTTAGTCTATCAAGTAGTGACAGGACTAGGGAGAATGGAGCAAAGCTGGAAGTGGGGAGATTGAGACTGGATGTGAGGAGCAAGTTTTTCACCATGAGAGTGGTTTGAGCCTGGAATGGTTTGCGCAGGGAGGTGGTTGGGGCCCCATGCCTGGAGGTGTTTAAGGCCAGGCTGAATGAGGCTGTGGGCAGCCTGATCTAGGGTAGGGTGTCCCTGGGCATGGCAGGGAGGTTGGAACTAGATGATCCTTGTGGTCCCTTCCAACCCTGACTGACTCTATGATTCTAAGTCTTAACTGAAGGAAAAAATAATTTCTATGGTTAAACACAATTTTACTGCTGTTATGATACCATATATACCAACTAGTAACAGACACTATTCCAGTATAGTAAGAATTGTAATGCTATTGCATCTCATGCTAAAACTTAATTGCTAGAGTTTGAATTTAAAAAAAAAAAAAAAGACCTACATTACTATTAGAATCTGGATGTCTAATTTTAAAGTATTTGGAATAATATGGTGTTATCAGCATTATGAGAGTGACGGCCAGATGGAACAAACCTGTTGGAAACTGAATGATTAAGTCCATTCAACCAAGAGTCAGAGCAAGGCTTACTACAGTTTGCAAATGGCTGCACCATTTAAGGTGAGATATTCAGATGCATATTTATGCATAAATTTCAGAAAACAAAGCAACAAAATACTAGAAAACCTCCTACTTATAGTATATTTTAATCTTGATACATCTGAAAAACAGAGACAGTTCACAACAGTCTGTTTACATCTGTCCACGAGTTAATGTCTGTTTTCATAGAATCATAGAATGGTTTAGGTTGGAAGAGACCTTAAAGATCATCCAGTCCCAACCCCCCGCCACAGGCAGGGACATCTCCCACTAGATCAGGTCTCTCAAGACCTCATCCAGCCTGGCCTTGAACACATCCAGGGAGGGAGCAGACACAACCTCCCTGGGCAACCCGTTCCAGTGCCTCGCCACCCTCACTGGAAGAACTTCCTCCTAACATCCCGTTCAAATCCCCCCTCTGCCAGTTTGAACCCATTACCTCTCATCCTGTCATTACAAGACCTTGTGAAGAGTCCCTCCCCAGCCTTTCCTGTAGGCCCTCTTCAGATACTGGAAGGTTACTATAAGGTCTTCTCGAAGCCTTCTCTTCTCCAGGCTGAAGAGCCCCAACTCCCTCAGCCTGTCCTCATAGCAGAGGTGCTCCAGCCCTCTGATCATTTTTGTGGCCCTCCTCTGGACTCTCTCCAGCAGTTCCAGCAGTTTTCTAAACAGACTTGAGTTTTCTGAATTATCTTGACTTATAGATTGTTTTCTTGAGGCTCTGCGTATACCATTAAGCCAAATAGTGCCAGGGCCTACTCCCTGGCCCAAGGTCAATGGCATAGTCTGGTCCCTTCTGTTCTGTAGCTTCCTACGAGGAATGGTTCATGGTCTCTGCTAATTTCCAACACTGTTCCCAGGAGTTACCTGAGAGAATACAAGCCAACTGAACTTGAAGTCCGAAGGATTTTTTCCAGTAATGTTTCTGTGCAGAATATTTTATTTCAGTTCCTGGGCCCAAGTCCTAGTATCTAACCAGTGTAATGCAATAAGCCTAGTCTGAAAGTCTGGGATTTATTTTGTTTTGCTGATAGCTGCACATTTAGCCCAACCTTTAAATAGGGGAAAGTCTCATTAGCACTGTTACAGATTTGATATAACAGCTGCATCTGAGCTGATCTGTGAGAGGACACTGATACACTGTGAGTATTAAATTCCTTAGCTATCCATACTGATTATCTTGAAGGGGCAGGGATCCCTTCCTGAAAAAGCAAGTGGAAAATTTTAAAACACAGTCCCTCTCCTGGGGAAGTTGCCAGTGCTTGAGTTGTGCGTACACCACATCATCATCATCACAACCGTACTACAGCTTGGAAGCGTAGCTAAGCTGATGTTCAGAAACCCCCAGCTACATGTAACCACATGGTCAGACTGTTGTCCAGCAGGACCCCCATATTCTTTTCCTCACAGCTGCTCTCCAGCAGGTCAGCTTTCAACCTGTACTGATACATGGGATTGTTCTTCCCTTGATGCACTACTCTACATTTTCCCTTGATGAGTTTCATCAGGTTTCTCCCCACCTAATTGTCCAGCCTGCCCATGTCACACTGAATGGCAGCACAAACTTCTGTCATGTTAGCCACCCTTCCCAGTTTTGTAACACCAGGAAACTTGCTGAGGGTACACCGTCCCTTCAGCCAGGTCACTGATGAAAGTGCTGAACAGGACAGGACCCAGTATTGATCCCTGTGGAACACTACTATCCATGGGCCTCCAACTAGACTCTGCCCCACTCACCACAACCCTTGAAACTATGTACTCTAACCAGTTCTCAACCCATCTCACTGTCCAGACATCCAATTAACACTTCTAAAACTTGGCTGTGAGGATGCCATGAGAGGTGGTGCCTAAAACCTTGCAGAAGTCAAGGTAGACCACAGTCAATGCCCTCCCCGC
This sequence comes from Psilopogon haemacephalus, assembly GCA_013396835.1. NCBI lineage: Eukaryota > Metazoa > Chordata > Aves > Piciformes > Megalaimidae > Psilopogon > Psilopogon haemacephalus. The sequence continues at coordinate 362,263 of VWZI01001755.1, read as the reverse complement.
ATATGTCCATCCTGTTATGCCATTGTAAAAGATTGTCAGATTGGTCAAGCATGAATTCCCCTTGGTGAATCCATGTCAACCACTCCTGGTAACCCCCTTTGCCTTGATATGCTTTGAGACAGTGCAAGAATTAACTCCTCCATCACCTTTTCAGGGATGAAGGTGGGTCTGACTAGCCTGCAGTTAACAGGATCCTCCTTCTTTCCCTTTTTGAAGATTGGAGTGATATTGGCATTTCTCCAGTCCTCAGGCACCTCTCTTGACTGGGGATGACATCTTCTACAGAAATGTGACATCTCTGCATTGCCAGTTCACTGTAAAACATCAGTGAATCAAACTGCCAGTGGTGAATCTGTGTGAGTGAAAAGCAAATAAAATATATATACACATAGATTTGTAGTTAAGATTTTCTGCCATGCAATGAACATATCTAAAGAAGAATAAAGGAGTCTGTGCCAATTTAATCATATTCATAAACTGGAATGTTGGTCAAAATCTCAGTCTTAGGATATGGAGGCAATCTCAGGCAGTAGACCAGATTTTGGCAGTGCTCCTGGGAGTTAAAGTAGATGACATGACAGTCTGCTCTGGATTTAAAAACTGTGACTAGCAATGAAAACAAAATATCTGCTGTTTCATCATTTATCTTTCAAGCTATATAAACAGCACGTTAGGAAACGATGGCCAAGCTCATACCAAAAACAGCTTATGTAGCTCACAGGGAAACAGAAAGGCCATCCACTTAAAAGAAGAACTTGCATTTGTTCACAAATATCAGCAATGCATGTGCAACACATAACATTTTCTAATATGTGTGCCAGTACATTCACTTTTGGGGAAAAAAGTATTGAGAGAAGGTTGACATTGATAAAAGAACTATGAGATGTTCTTAGTAAGCATAGCTAAGAAAGGATTGTCAGAGAACATCAAGAGCATGTGGCTTCCCTAGGGAAGGGAGGCCAGGAATAGCTTCTATGCAGGCAGGACCAAGCGCTCACCACAGTCCCGTGGCAGTGGAGCAGGATGAGCAGGGTGGGGTGATGACAATATCAACTCCTCTGAGTGCCCAGTGGATGTCTGGCAAAAGCAAGGTAACACTGTGAGTCCAAGGTTAATCTACAAAATGCAGACAATGTGTCAGTCGCACATACTTTAAAACTGCTCTCAGGGTCCTGGCAGGGAGAGATTATGTGTTAAAATATTCTTGTTTTTATCTAATGCAATCTGAAATAGGAAAGGCTTTGACTTCCCTACTTGCTTGTGATAAAGGTTTCAATTTGGTTTCAGGACTGTGATAATTCATTAGGATTAAGGAATGGTAATTTCCACATTGTTTGTTCCTTACAGTGTGTGTATTTTGCAGCTGACTAACTGACTGAGACCAAAACATGCTAAAGTTTTCTCAAGACACCTTTGAGTCCAGATTGACTTCTATTTTGCATATATTTACACCGTTACTGATGATGGTAAATAAGATATTTTGAGGCATTGAGTGAGCTGTTCTAGTTGGTATCCCAGCCTATGGCAGGGGGGGTTGGAACTGGATGATCTTTGAGGTCACTTCCAACCTAAAACATTCTATAAACACACATCATAAAGTATGTTGCAGTGCATTACTTTTTATCACCAATTAAATGTTTCTTATGCCATCCAGTATGGCCTTATACAGCTCATTCAGTTGCTTATCCAGTTTACAAGCAAGATGTAATCATCTAATGGCCTTCCAGCTCCTGAAGGGGGCCAACAAAAAAGCTGGGGAGGGACTTTTAGGCTGTCAGATAGTGACAGGACTAGGGGGAGGTGGAGAGATTCAGACTGGACGTGAAGAGGAAATTCTTCACCATGAGAGTGATGAGAGCCTGGAATGGGTTGCCCAGGGAGGTGGTTCAGGCCCCATTCCTGGAGGTGTTTAAGGCCAGGCTGGATGAGGCTCTGTATAGCCTAATCTAGGGTAGGGTGTCCCTGCCCATGGAAGTTGGGTTGGAACTAGGTGATCCTTGTGGTCTCTTCCAACCCTTACTGATTCTATGATTCTATGATTCTGTAGGTATTTCCCAAAAGAAATGTGAAGAAAACAATTTCAGTGGTCATAAATGCACACACATACACATATGCATATATATATATTTCAGTATCAATAAAAATACTTTTATTTTAAAATGACTATGCATTCTGAACAAAGAGATCATGTTTACTACTCAGTTCAGCTGTCATCTGACAACTTTCATCCTAAGTGTCCTCAGTATGGTGTCTCTCTGAAGCACATCACAATCCTGGTTCCAGACGTTTCTAGTCTATTTTGAGTTTATTTCCTTTTTAATTGTCAGTCTGCAGCATAAGCTGAAAGAACAATCCCCTCAAGACTTTTCCTTTTTCTATCAGACACATAAAGGACAAGTAGCCTGAGGCTTAATAATTTTCAAGCTTTTAAATATTTTTTTTTTCTCAATTTAGAATGAGTGCACATCATTCCTATGGCAATTCAGAAGCATAGTCCCAAGTTCAAACTGTAACTTCTCAAGCTAGATCTGCCAGCTAAAAATTCATTATGATGAAATGGAATTCTTTTGCAGTAAACAGCAACCCAAATTTACAGAAGTAGGGAATTCAACAATGAAGAAAAAGCAAATTTCAGTGATCAAAAATCTTAAACAACCTGTCAAATCAAATGTCTTTATTTGCAGCTCATACACCTGACTTTTTTTTTTTTTTTCAATAACAAAGTGTCAAAGGTATTATTCAAAAAAACCCAATCAGACATCTGGGCTCTTCATTTTCTAAATGCTAGCTTCTTTTTTTTTCAAACCCACCATCATTTGGCAGAGATCAGAAACATGGAGCTAAGAACCAAATAATCAGTAAAGGCCCACCTCTAATACATAAGTAGTTTCTTACCAAATTAATGACTTTATTTCTGTGGTCAGTGTTTCAAGCACTATTCATGAATTAATAAATATCAATGGCTCCAGCTTCCGTCAACGTGGATATTTAACTGAGTGAGGAGACATGGTAGAGAACACATAATGGTTTTCTAAAACTAGACATGAGCAAGGACCATGGTGTTCATCTGTTAATTAAATGTTAGAGCACAGTGAATAATTCAGCATGAAGTATTTGTTTGACAGGTCTATTGTTTTACTGATTGCTTTCTTGAGAACAGTTACGTGCTCCTCAAATTAATTTTCTTTCAAAGAGTGGAATGACCATGAACAATTCAACGTTCATTCATTATACTGCTACTGAAATATGGATTATCTTCTTTATCAGGTTTATTTGTTGTGTTAAGGCAAATGGAATAAATATGTAAATTCTTCCCATATAAAGTTTTTTGCGCATAAAATTTTAGACATAGATGTAATGAGACATATCAAGCGTAATAAAGTAGACTCATCTCTGACACTAAATACATCACTCTGGAAACTAAAACTTGGAAAACAGGGAGGCTGCCAAAAATTTACCATCAATTGGACTGCAAAGGGGTATGTCAAAAAAAAAAAAAAAAAGGTATCTTAACAGTGCAGAACAATCTGCAAAATGCCAAGATTCTTAAACATTTTCACAGATTTTTTCATTGTCTATGTAGCTATTCATCTGAGATTTCCTGCTGAACAGCCGGTTTTCCATTGCTGTATTTATAGAATTGATAGCATGCAGATGCTGTGGGAGGAAAACAAATAGTATATTTTTAAAAATCAGCTAGGACAGGTCAAGTACCTATTAATTTTCTCAGTTAACTATATCACTGTGAGGATAGCTATTCTAATAATATCATAACTATTGTTGTAACCCAGGCCACTTCAAGATAAATTATATATTTGAACCACATAAAAGCATCACACAGCTGAAAGTTCTCAGTGGTTTACCATGCTACCAACAGAAAGTATACTGAGATATGTGCTCATGAAATCTTAAATCTTGTATCTCCAGATTGATCAGAGTGACGCTCCCTGATATGCATCTGTCGTGCTGCTGAAGGTTAAAAACTACATAAAGGTATCTAAGATGCTTCTGTCAGCATTTATCTTAAACTGTAAGGTTCATAAAAGTCTAAGGTCATTAAATCAGATGTAGGATAATGAAGGAGGGGTTGATAGGCTGTTCTGTAGTGACAAATCGAGAAGTAATATTTGAGTAAGACTGCTCTTACACATTTCAAAGTATTTATTACAACGTCGCCTGGTAGTGGCACCACAGCTAGAGGGAATGTCTGCCTTTCCTAGGTTAAGCCCTCATAAAAATCGGTTAAAGTCTCAAAGTTCCCAAACAAGAATCTCAGAGTGAGATTTCCTAAAGCACAAGAGGGCCTTAGGTGACTGGTAGATTATGGTAAGAGTTGCACACATAACTCTCCTTTTTTTTTTACATTTGCAAATCTCTGCCTCATTTTCTTTTCCCTCATGCATTTTTCAGATTATTTAGTTTGCTGAGAGCAGAATATTAATTTAAAATTTAAAAAAATATCCAAGCAAGCAAGAAGAAGTAATTTTAAGGAATTATTTTGTATTCTTCTTTATATTTAAATAGTCTCAATATTTTCTTCACCTTCCTCTTGGTAGAACAAGAAATGAAAAATGAAGAACAATGTGGACAAAAGTCCATTTGAAAAATGGGGGAAATGTGTTGGCTAAAAAGTACTCTTAAAACTGTTAGTTGGTAGGTAAGCAGTGACTCATAGTGAGTAGATGGTACTTGCACTAATCGCGTGAGCACGCACAGCATAGAAATGAAAGTGCTATAAAGGCTGATGTTTAAAACAGAACCAAGAATCTATGAGGAAAGAAGAATGCAAAGGTGGAAGATATCTGTTACAAATCGGAATGCTCTTTGATTCTCTGTGATGTTCATGTCCACTGCATGCAACTGTGGAAAAGAACACAGACAGATATTGGGAGCTTGAAAACAGTTTCCAGACTAAACCTTAACTTTCTGCTGATATGTATAAGCAGGAACTGTTCTAATTTTTAAATGTAAAATACTGAAAGGATCTCACTGTCTTTGTAGACATGGAATATACAGCTTTAAATAAAAATGAGTGAGGTTCAATACAAAGGCATTACTTCAGAGGGGTTTATGTGTAAAACTACATTAGTACCTGTTCTTCACTCTAAGAGAAAATTTCAGCTTCAGAATTTGTGAAAAAGTAATACTTACATATATCAGTAACATGTTTAATGCATGACCAAAACCCAGCTTCGTCAGAGTGCAAATAGAGTTTGGAATCTTTGTTGGGAACTGGTTTGGGGCCAACACCTATTCTTGTCTTCCACAAAATATTTAAAGAAATGGAAATGGTTAGAGTTCAGTGCTTTAGAGCATTATGCCAGGTACTCATATCCAATAATATATGACAATAAGGTTCAATAACAACAAAGCAGGACTACTCAGATATTTGTGTCTTAATATAAGAACCATATTCAGATGTTTACTACTCATAAAACATGAATGTTTAGAGGACCCTACGTGACACTGGGCATACTTGTGTGGGAACAGATGCGCAGCAGTATGAGATTTTACTACCCAAATGAAGCAGGCAGATAATGGGGGGCAAAAGACTGGAGAAAGACAGAAAGATATCTCATGTCAGAAGGGTTTTGACTATAAGGCTCATGACAAGCCCATCTGCAGCTTCCCCTAGGTGCTAGGTTGACTGTCAAATGCTAGAGCAGCTGCTCAGCACATGGCCTGATATTTTGAAGTGCCTAGACATGAGCCTCTTTCTTCTTCTGTGTGATCTGGGACAAGGACACCTGGGAGAAAGCTTTGACAGACAGTAGCCTTTCTGTGAAATTACACAAGAGCACGACAGTAAAGACAGCCCAATCAGCTGAACTGTCTCCTGTCCTCTTGTCTGAAGGTAACTGGAAGAAAAGAGATCTTGCAACTGAAGAAGACCTAGATATAATAGATATTTCTGGAATAGATCTGTCTGTCTCAAGGCAGAAGAAATAAAGGTAGCTCATTTATGCTTTTCGCAAATGAGAAATTGTATTTGAGGTAGGCTGAGAATGGTATTGAATGTGGATATAAAATTAGCTTAGATACAGGAGCGGGGAACAGGCAGTGCTCAAACAGATAAGGATGGGAACGACGGGACAGAATCATTCATGTTTAGAAAGCACTGACAAGATAGTGCATTCTTCCTGGAGCAGCTCTCATCTCAGTCTGAATGCAACAGAATAACAGCAGTGGAGAGACGGGACACTGCCTGATACAAGCAAGATGTCCGTTTATTGAGTGCAAAGCTTATATATTCTAAAATCCAAAGCTTTACTTTGTGTCAAATATTAATTGGTTAGCGCAGCTGTATACAGCAGCGATTGGCTAGCAACAGTTTGTCAGAACACAACTCCATATTCAGGACAAAGCTTACATTCTTTTTACTTGGTTCCTAGACACTCGTTTTCTCTAACACAAACATCTGCCAAGTTTCGTGTCTTTAGACCTTCAGAAATATCTATCTGTGCCCTAGCAGCAGTTTTCCATCAGCTCAGTGGAACCCTGTACCCATAGCTTTCATCCTGCTAAACTCAAAACATCCTTGCACCAGTCTCTGAATACTCTGAGCAAAGGCTAACAAAGTAATTCCTTCAGCAGAACATGCTTAAGTTTCCTCATTCCTCTACTGTGAGGCAATGTGATGGTAGAAACTCACCACAAAAAACCAACAAACCAACCAAACAAACAAACCAACTAACCAACAAACAGAACAGCAAAACCCACATCTTATCTTTTAGTTCTGGGGCTCTGTATATTGGATAGACCTCCTAGTTCACCAACAATGTCAAAGACAAAGATGTCAAATGCCAGTACAAAAGCTAATAGGATTATAAAATCTATCTTCCATATCAGGGGAAAAGAAGCAGAAGCTGAGATAAAAGAAAGTAAACGCTTTAAAACTGTAACAACGGGTAACCATTACTACTTTTATATAAACTGTCCATACACTGTGTCAAAAATGGGCTGTGAAAAAACAATTTTTTCGGTTTTATATCAGTTGAATAGTTCTGGCAGCTTTAGCAAATGCAAGAAGAAAACCTTATCCTAAGGAACACATAAGGATTTTGATTAAAATTTGGATTAAACATTAAGTACAGTGCCCAAGTCATAACTCTTGCAGCACTGTAGTATAGAGCAGTTGCTATCAAAGCAGGGAATGTGCATATATTTTCCTCCACTTCTATCTTGATTAAATATGATTTCTTAGTCATCGAGTCAATTTACCAGTCTCTTTGAATAAATAACTCCTAGTGTGTATGTCCACATTTCACCTTCACAAATGAGATTTCATTCTGTAGGCCCAGTGCTAACTAATCATGAAGAGATGTTAGAAGAAGAAGTTTCCAGTTGAGGTTACCAAATGTTTTGCAAAAGTGTCAGCATGAAAGAGACTTCGAAAACAATCTTAACTAAAAGCAGACTAATGATTAGCCCCTGAAAGGCAGTAGGGAAATTCTGAGTGATTAAGAAGGCAAGAGCAGGAAGAGGGAAATAATTTTTGATAGGGATGGTTAAAGAGGTTGCAAGATCACATGTCTTTTTAAGAACATGAAAATCCATACCCAAAACCAGCACTGGACCTCTACAGGGAGCTGAGCAGAAATAAATTCCATGGTCACATAATGATATTTTTTTGCCTTCATTGGCAACTTGGTTTTCGGCAACCATGTGTCTTTAACCAAGGACAATTCCTGCTGGAGGTGATACCTTAGATAACTTTTGGTTAATTTAATTCAGGTGGGAGGATACAACTGTGGTGTGCTGGTAGCTCAGAGACCTACTAAGAAAAAAAAACAACTTTATTCTCCACAGCTGCATAAGCTCTTGAAATTATTAAGAGTACTTGAAAAAAATTATTTATGTGAAAAATAGATATCATGACCTAGCACACAGAAGTTAAAAAAATTCTCCCAGCTCAGAAACTAAAATCGAATTTTCCTTTCCTTTCCTTTCCTTTCCTTTCCTTTCCTTTCCTTTCCTTTCCTTTCCTTTCCTTT